>CM069136.1:97385783-97819255 GCA_035221665.1 Okamejei kenojei | reverse complement strand
GGGAAGGATTTGGATATGGGAATAAGAGATGTATGTTGAAAGGGGAGGGGTTATTTATTGTATGGATATGGTTTAGGGTTTTGTTTTATAATGCTAAAACATCAAATACTATTACTTATGCTTTATATTACATTTTATATAAAATTGATGTTCTCAGGAATAATCCTGTTGATAAAAACATCTATATCCCACAACAACCGAAATAGTATTATTAGTGCCTGTCAAGTGTGGATTTTACAAACTATCCATTAACTAGCATACTCTTTCAAATTAGTATTTTTTTATGCCCCACTATCCAACAACTTAGCAACCATTTTGCAATTCACTCATTTTTTAAGATTAAATCCTATTTTGGTAATCAGAATACTGTAGTCTATATAATTAATAAAACATAACTCAGATCAGCAAATCAACCTGAAACTTGGGAACCTTTTCTCGCAGCACAATATGTTATTTTCTGTTTTTATTTCATTCTTGTAATTTCAAATTTAAAGCACTTGAATTTCTTGATGCAAAACTTGATGTTCCAAATGGGACGCAATCATTTTAACATTGAAATTTACTAACTTACCAAACCGTCATATCTCTACACGCTTCTTTGAAATTTGGCCCCCTCTTCCAGACTAGTTGTGATCTACTGTCCTCGTGTAACTCTGTCCAACTTTCAGTTTGTGTTTTGCATGTGACTGGCGCTATAACTGTGATTTCGCTACTTATGAGTTAGATCAGGAAAAAGACCAAGTTATAAATTCCAACACTATTAGGAGTGGTAGCCACTTTCTGTTGATTCTGTCACTGTCAGATCATACTTTGACTTCCTGAATCCCGGCGTCTAACTAATAAAAAGAGGCAAATATAAAACATACTCTTATTACTAATCATTAACTAACCGAAATCCAATGCAACACAATTATTCTTTTGATTCAAAAAAAAATCTCACAATAGTCCAAAATGAATTACTCAGCCGTATTAAAAAAAGCACAAATCAAATAACTTCAATGAACATTGAAATTAGAATGATTACAATATCTGAAAAGATATTAAATTTCATACCATAATAATGCAGTTCACTATTATCACCAATAAACAGAAAGAAGTAGAACCTGATGAAAACTCACCAACTGCAAGAGCAAACAACTAGCCAGGGCTGGTGATAAATGTGTAAAATAAGAATGGAAGACAAGACTCCTGTATGGAAAAACCAAAGCACTTTCTGCACCTCCCATTATGATACACAATATTATCCACTATCCAGCTCTTGCAGCATTTGATGTCACATACAGCATTGTTAATTCATCTCTGTTCCACACTTCACCAAAGCAGAAAAAATTTACAAATAAAGACATTTGGCCCATCACATGTTCTCAAAGTAAAAAAGCCTCCCAACCTTAACCCAATCTAGCACAAAGCGCATTGACTTGCACATCACACAAGTACTTTAAATGTTCTAAAGAAGGAACTGCAGATGCTGGAGAATCGAGGGTACACAAAAAGCTGGAGAAACTCAGCGAGTGCAGCAGCATCTAAGGAGCGAAGGAGATAGGCGACGTTTCGGGTCGAGACCCTTCTTCCTACTTTAAATGTTCCATCTCTCCTACCATTTCAAGCAGCATGTTCAAGACCTCTACCAATCTTAGAAAATGTCTGCATTAGACTACGACTAGTACTAATTACTTTATATTGCTCCAATGGTTTTTGATCCCTCTGCCAAGTAAAATGCAGTTAGAACACATAAGCACTCT
Organism: Okamejei kenojei; assembly: GCA_035221665.1. Taxonomy (NCBI): domain Eukaryota; kingdom Metazoa; phylum Chordata; class Chondrichthyes; order Rajiformes; family Rajidae; genus Okamejei; species Okamejei kenojei. Next base: position 97,817,513 of record CM069136.1, on the reverse strand, counting down.
TAATTTTTCACATCTTTTTTAACTCTAGAGCGCGTTCGATCTTAATCAGAATCTTTTCTCAGAATAATTTTCATTCTTGACAAATAGGGCTTCATAAATTATCTCCACATGCAATCTAATTTCCTGAAATTAGTAACTATAAATATTTGCAACAGTCATGTTGTTGCATAACTAATATCATATGCAGCTTTGGGAGAATTCCCAAATCTTATTTTCTCTGTTTTGTCGAATAAAGCAATAAAATCTACAGCTAACAATTATCTATTTCTTTTTTGATTGTTGCTCTTTTGCATATCTTTCATTTGTTTGTTCTATATCTCTCTATATCATCTATATCTCTTTTTTCCCTTCCCCATGACTTCAGTCTGAAGGTTTGACCCACATAGTCACCCAATTCCCTATCTCTCCAGAGATGCGCTTGTCCCCTGAGTTATTCCTGCATTTTGTGTCTATCTTCATTTAAAACCAACCATCCTGCAGATCCTTCTACACAATATCTATTGATCTTTAATCCACCTTAACCTGTCCTGCCCACTATTAATTACCAACAAGGTCAGGAGATCATAAATTCTGTACACAAACATTCAGGGACTGTTATCTAATACTCTCGACAATACCATGGCACATTTTCCGTCATTTCCAAAATTCTTCACGCATGTATCCTGCATTCCACGTCCTAAATAATTATTTTGTTAGAGAACAAACCAGAGCTAATTGCCCAGGGTTTAAGTCTGTGCCTTTCTATTTGATGCTTTACATGGTCCCCTTCAAATGATTATTAAGTTTGTATGCTCACTCTGGCTAACAACTGGTCTCAATTACTTCTTACCTCATATAATGCAACCATAAAATTATAGCCCAAGCATCAGCTAATCCTCCCTTGCTTCCTTTTTATCACTGGGATATTTACAAAGCCTAGCAATTTGTCCCTTATACAAAGAAATAAATCCACTTCCTACCAATTGCTTAATTAAAATCAAGATTAACTCTTTCAAGGTGGGAAAAAAAAATAGAAACATCACCAGAAAACACAAAAAGGTCCACGTTCAAAAGCAACTATTCAGCCATTCATCCACTCGTACCACGGTCAACCCTTTGAATTCAAATTTAATTTTGATTGAAAAAAGATATATAATTTATTATCGTACCAAGAAAACCCAACACCAATCAAGTAAGTTAAAAATATTTTAGTCCTCAATTCGCAGGTCAGTTAGCAAACAAAGTCTATGCATGCCGATAAAATATTGATTACGGTACGCGTTGAAATCCGCAACTGTCTGGATACAATCAGAGTTCAAATTCTACAAAAATAAATTTTAAATAGGTAAATCTGTACACATAGGAAAGAACTGCAGATGCTGGTTTAAATCAAAGGTAGACACAAAATGCTAGAGTAACTCACCTGACAGGCAAGCACCTTGGAAGAAGAATGGTGAAGTTTCGGGTCGAGACCCTTCGGCAACTGAAAAAACATCACCCAATCCTTCTCTACAGTGATGCAGCCCGGTCGCGACACGATTACTCCAGCTTTTGTGTCTAAAAAAAAGTAATCTGTACTATCATAATTAGATAAGACCTCAACAGGTAGCTGTATTGACAATCTCACAGCAATATTACATAAAACCATTTACACCAAGGCTACAATTCTCGGCTTCAAATCAGCTTTTGAATGCTTCTATAAAATGACTGAAACAAAATAATTTTCTCCACGAATACCAGGTGGAAGACCCAGGCAAAGGCAACAAGATATCAACAATAAGAAAAAAAAATAACATGAGCAAATGACTATGGGGCAAGTGGCAACGCAGGAGGCTGCAGTATATGAGCAACGTGTTTTGAAACTCTGCAGCTCTGTAAATAAACAATGACAGAATAAAAATGTGCCCATTCAATTGCAGAATTGAATTGATGAAGCCATATGAAAATTAGAGGTACTAGGCTGGTCCAAACTTAAGACAACTGTACAGTTTTGGATGGGATGTAACTTCAAAATCCCTCAGAACAAAAGCACAATTAGTATAGTCTGCGTTTGAACATTTTTGGGGCAACAACAAGCACCAATGTCACCTTATATGTTTCAGGCCATAAGATAATGGATATTTTATTTTTTCCTTATATCCCAATTTTTGGTACTGCCTTTTACATACAACAAGTCAATGTGGTGGGGGGGATTGTATTAGCTTGTAGTAACTCTGTATATGGATTAATAATGTAGTATGTATATAAACTCATCTACTGATAAGGTTTTGCTGAATAATATACAGCATATTTGTGCTAAAACTCTTGTAATTGACCCCAGACTGCCCAAACCACATATAAAGTAGCCCTTGAACCTGTTCTCTCTGTTCACCCAAGGCTTTATGTATCCAGAGAGAAGATAATTGGGCGTTTAGAAATAGACTCATCTCTAATCCAAAACAGGTTTTGTTTTACTTCAGTTCAGTAATTAAAAGTCAAGTTTATGAATTACCCTACATTATAATTGTAAGTGATCACAAACCTGGCCAAATAACAGCATGCAAGACTACAAGTTTGGATAAAATGTTAAAGAAGGAACTGCAAATGATGGAAAATCGAGGGTACACAAAAGGATGGAGAAACTCAGCAGGTGCAGCAGCATCTAAGGAGCGAAGGAGATAGGCAACGTTTTGGGCCGAAACCCTTCTTCCGATTGATGGCAGGTGATGCATTTTCAAGTACAAATCTCAAAGACTTAAATATAACTACCTCTGCTTCTAGTCCTGCTCCTGCTTCTGTCCCTGATTCTTTCCTTACTCCAACTGCGACTCCGACTCCTACTGTAGCTTCGGCTTCTTCCTCTTCTTCTGTTGTATCTGTCCCTGTATGAATCTCTCCTTGGAGGATAGCGGTCGTACTCCCTTTTACGAGAACGATCACTTTTTCTGTCATCACGGTTTCTAAAAGTTAACAGAAACTGTATCATTACTAAAAGATTATCTGACTGCTCTCTTGACCGGAACTGAAAGCTTTGCACACACCAAGCATCATCAAATCCACCTGATTATGTACTTTTCTAACCAAGCCGCATTCAAACGCACATTCTGCGGAATAGAATCGCCATATAGGTTTATGATCAGTTGTTTCAAGGTTAACATTAATAGTATGCTTAATTAAATACAAGGTAGTATTCTTGTATTTAATCCTCAGGAATTAGATATTTTGTCATCCAGTTATTTTTTTAAATATTGCCATACAATATTTTAGTTTTACCAGTTCAGTTTGAATGATAAATGTACAATTCTATCATTGTTAGGCAGGAGCTCGGGAGAATACATCGGGAGCAGCTGTTATTGGCAAGTCTACATCAGACATGTTTGGAGTCATTTAAAGACCAGTTAATTGGAGTTCAGGATTAGCATGTCCCAGTAACATCAGTGGGAAGCCTGACATCGGTGGTGGGGAAGATGCTGGAGTCAATTATAAAAGATGAAATAGCCACACATTTGGATAGCAGTAACAGGATTGGTCCGAGTCAGCATGGATTAATGAAGGGGAAATCATGCTTGACTAATCTTCTGGAATTTTTTGAGGATGTAACTCGGAAAATGGACAAGGGAGAGAGAGTGGATGTAGTGTACCTGGACTTTCAGAAAACATTTGATAAGGTCCCACATAGGAGATTAGTGGGCAAAATTAGGCCACATGGTATTGGGGGTAGAGTGCTGACATGGATAGTAAATTGGTTGGCAGACAGGAAACAAAGAGTAGGGATTAAAGGGCCTGTCCCAATGTACGAGGTAATTCAAGAGTTCTCCTGAGTTGTCCCCTGATTTGAACTTGGAGAATACCCGTAGTGGGTCCGTAGGAGTTCGTGGATGTCTCGTAGCAGCTCGTACGAGTAAAAAGTAACAATTTTTTTAATCACAAGTATTTTTTTACTCGTGGACATTTTTCAGTGTTGAAAAAACGTCATGAGTTTACCAGATTCCCCGAGTACTTACCGCTTCTCGTACGAGCCGCTACAAGACATCAACGAACTCCTACGGACCCGCTACGGACATTCTCCGAGCTCGAATCAGGGGAAAACTCTGGAGAACTCTTGAATTACCTCTTACAGTGGAACAGGCCCTTAACGGGTCCCTTTCAGAATGACAGGCAGTGACGAGTGGGGTGCCGCAAGGCTCGGTGCTGGGACCACAGCTATTTACAATATACGTCAATGATTTGGATGAAGGGATTCAAAGTAACATTAGCAAATTTGCAGATTACACAAAGCTGGGTGGCAGTGTGAACTGTGAGGATGCAGGGCAACTTGGACAGGTTGGGGGAGTGGGCAGATGCATGGCAGATTAGGTTTAATGTGGATAAATGTGAGGTTATCCACTTTAGTAGCAAAAACAGGAAGGCAGATTACTATCTAAATGGCATTATGTTGGGAAAAGGGGAAGTACAACGGGATGTGGGGGTCCTGGGGATCAGTCTATGAAAGTAAGCATGCAGGTACAGCAGGCAGTGAAGAAAGCGAATGGCATGTTGGCCTTTATAACAAGAGTCGTCGAGTATAGGAGAAAGAGGTCCTTCTGCAAGGGCCCAGTGAGACCACACACCTGGAGTATTGTTGCAGTTTCGGTCCCTTAATATGAGGAAGGACATGCTATTGAGGGAGTTCAGCGTTAGGTTACAAGGTTAATTATCCCGGGATGGCGGGACTGTCATATGCTGAGAGAATATAACGGCTGAGATTGTACACTCTGGAGTTAGAGATGAGGGGATCCAGATTGGCCAAGATTGACTGGCAATTACTTCAAAAGGTTGACGGTGATATACAATGGAAGTCATTTGCATGGATGAACTACAAAAATTGTTCATCCCCATTTGGCAAAGAGATAAATCAGGGAAGGTAGTGCATCCGTGGATACAAGGGAAATCAGGGATAGTATCAAAGCAAAGGATGATGCGTACAAAGTAGCCTGAAAAGCAGCATACCAGAGGACTGGAGAATTCAGAGACCACGCAGAGGAGGCAAAGGGCTTAATTAGGAAAGAAAAATAGATTATGAAAGAAAACTGGCAGGGAACATAAAAACTGACTGCAAAAGTTTTTTATAGATAGTGAAGAGAAAGAGGCTAGTTAAAACGAATGTAGAACCCTTGCAGTCAGAAGGTGATGATCATGGAACAAGGATATGGCGACCAATTGAATAACTTTGGTTCCGTCTTCACTAAGGAAGACATAAATAATCTGCCTGAAATAGCAGGGGACTGTGGGTCAAAGGAGGAATTGAGTGAAATCCATCAGTCGGGAAGTGGTGTTGGTAAATTGAATAGATTAAAGGCCGATAAATCCCCAGGGCCAGATAGGCTGCAATCCCAGAGTACTTAAGGAAGTAGCTCAGGAAATAGTGGATGTAGTGATAATCCCTTAGATTGGCGGGTAGCAAATGTAACCCCTCTTTTAAGAAGGGAGGGAGAGAGAAAACGGGGAATTAACAGACCAGTTAGTCTAACATCGGTAGTGGGGAACTGCTAGAGTCAGTTATTAAAGATGGGATAGCAGCACATTTGGAAAGTGGTGAAATCATTGGACAAAGTCAGCATGGATTACAAAAGGTAAATCATGTCTGACAAATCTTGTGGAATTTTTCGAGGTAGGATGTAACTAGTAGCGTGGATAAGGGAGAACCAGTGGATGTGGTATATCTGGACTTCCAGAAGCTTTCGACAAGGTCCCACATAAGAGATTAGTATACAAACTTAAAGCATACGGTATTAGGGTTCAGTATTGATGTGGATAGAGAACTGGCTGGCAAACAGGAAGCAAAGAGTAGGAAGTAAACGGGTCCTTTTCACAATGGCAGGCAGTAAACTAGTGGGGTACCCAGGGCAGTGCTGGGACCCCAGCTATTTACAATAATAATAATGATCTGGATGAGGGAATTGAAGGCAATATCTCCAAGTTTGCGGATGACACTAAGCGGGGGCAGTGTTCGCTGTGAGGAGGATGCTAGAGACTGCAAGGTACTTAGATGGCTGGGTGAGTGGGCAAATGTTTGGCAGAATGCAGTATAATGTGGATAAATGTGAGGTTATCCACTTTGGTGGCAAAAACAGGAAAGCAGACTATTATTTAAAAATGGTGGCCGATAGGAAAAGAGATGCAGCGAGACCTGGGTGTCAGTCCACCAGTCATTGAAAGTAGGCATGCGGTGCAGCAGGCAGTGAAAAAAAGCGAATGTATTAGCTTTCATACAAAAGGATTTGAGTACAGAGCAGGGAGGTTCTAACTTCAGTTGTACAGGGTCTTGGTGAGACCCACACTGAGTATTGCGTGCAGTTTTGGTCTCCAAATCTGAGGAAGGACATTATTGCCATAGAGGGAGTGCAGAGAAGGTTCACCAGACTGATCTCCTGGGATGTCAGACTGTCTTATGAAGAAATACTGGATAGACTTGGTTTATTCTCTGGAATTTTAGGAGATAAGAGGATCTATAGAAACTTACAAAATTCTTAAGGGGTTGGACAGGCTAGATGCAGGAAGATGGTTTCCCCGATGTTGGGGAAGTCCAGACAAGGGGTCACAGCTTAAGGATAAGGGGGAAATCCTTTAAGACCGAGATGAGAAAGACTTTTTTCACACAGAGAGTGGTGAGTCTCTGGAACTCTCTGCCACAGAGGGTAGTTGAGGCCAGTTCATTGGCTATATTTAAGAGTGAGTTGGATGTGGCCCTTGTGGCTAAGGGGATCAGAGGGTATGGAGAGAAGGCAGGTACGGGATACTGAGTTGGATGATCAGCCATGATCATATTGAATGGCGGTGCAGGCTCGAAGGGCTGAATGGCCTACTCCTGCACCTAATTTCTATGTTTCTATGTTTCTATGATCTTATTGAAACATAAGATTGCTAAGGTTTTGGACACGCTAAAGGCAGGAAACATGTTCCCGATGTTGGGGGAGTCCAGAACCAGGGGCCACAGTTTAAGAATAAGGGGTATGCCATTTAGAACGGAGACGAGGAAACATTTTCTCACAGAGAGCTGTGAGTCCGAGGAATCCTCTGCCTCAGAGGACAGTGGAGGCCAGTTCTCTTTATACTTTCAAGAGAGCTAGATAGGGCTCTTAAAAATAGCGGAGTCGGGGGATATGGGGAGAAGGCAGGAACAGGGTAGTGATTGGGGATGATCAGCCATGATCACATTGAATGGTGTTGCTGGCTCGAAAGGCCGAATGTCCTACTCCTGCACCTATTGTCTATAGTAACGAGTAGAGACAAGGATAGCAAGCTAAGGGAGCCATTGATGCCCAGTGTTTGTAAATTTGCCCCAAAAAAGATAAAGCACATACAAGGTTTAGGAAAATGAAATCAGACCAGGGCTTTGAGAAATGTAAAACAAGCAGGAAAGAATTCAAGCACGAGAAGAGCAAAAAGGAGCCATGAATTGTCATTGACAAGTTGGATTAAATAAAATCCCATGGCTTTATATACATACAGCATTAAGATTAATAAATCCCCAGGGCCTGATGGGATCTATCCCAAGATTGCAAAAGGCAAAAGAGATTGCACAAGTCTTGACAAAAATCTTTGTATCCTCTCTAGCCACAGACAAGGTCCCAGAAGACTGGGCAATAGCAGGTGTTATTCCTTTGTTCAACGAAGGGAATTTAAGATTATCTAGGAAATTACAGGCCAGTGCCTTATGCCAGTGGTTGCAAAGCTACAGGGGAAGATTCATCCGGATTATCGTATTTGGAAGATAATGGTTTAATTGGGGACAGACCACATGGCAGGTCAGAATTGAAAATTTTGAGGGCTTGACAATGGTGATAATGTTAGGGCAGAAGATGCTTTCCTCACAAATTGTAGTAAAGCATTTGATAAAGTCCCTCATGGTCGGATGATCGAGAAGATTAAGATGCATGGAACCACAGTGAGTTGCTTCTAGAGTACAGCTGATGGAAAAAGTTTTAGCGCATTGAAGTTTTAGCGCATGATCATTAAATCATCACAATGTTAAATAATCAATAGATTGCTGCTGCTTTGATCATTTTGCTTACTGTACGCAGGAAACAGACTTGCCTTACAAACAAGCAAAGGAGGATTTCCAGTTTCTGATGGGGAACATTTGTATCTTTCTTGTAATGTTGACATGTATATGAGGTAACAAAAGTGATCGATGAGGGTAGGGCGGTGGATGTTTTCTACATGGATTTTTAGTAACGCATTTGGTAAAGCCCCTCTTGATAATCTGATCCGGAAGATTAAGATGCATGGAATCACGGTGACTTGATCATCAGGATTCAGAACTGGCTTACCCACAGAAGACAAATGATAGAGGTGGAAAGATGTTATCCTGGCTGGAGATTTATGACTAATGATGTTCGACAGGGATCTGCGCTGGGGCATTATTTGTGATTATATAGACGTAAATGGAGATGAATTGTTAAGCAGATTTGCAGACAACATGATCAGTAGTGCGTCTCAGCTTTCGGTTGGGCCAATTGCTGTTTGTCATCTATATCAATAGATGAGAAACGTACATGGCATGGTTAGCAAGTTTGCAGATGACACAAAAGTGGGCAATATTGTAGATAGTGAAGACATGTGTCAGAAATTGCAGCAGGATCTTGATCGGGTGGGCTGAAGAAAGGTTGATGGAATTTAATACAGAGAAATGTGAGGTGTTACATTTTGGGAATACTAACATGGGCAGAACCTACACAGTACATGATAGGGCTCTGGGGAGTGTTTTAGAGCAGAGGGATTCAGAGTATTGTGTTCAGTTTTGGGCACCATGTTATAGGGAAGATGTCAAGTTGGAAAGAGGCCAGAGGAGATTTACAAGGATGTTGCCAGGACTCAAGGGCCCAAGATATGGGTAGAGGTTGAGAAAGCTAGGACTCTTCTCCTTGGAGTGCAGGCAGATGAGGGGTAGCTCTTATAGAGGTGTATAAAATCACGAGAGGAAGAGATCGGGTAGACGCACACAGAGTCTCTTCACCGGAGTAGGTCACGGTGGCGCAGCGGTAGAGTTGCTGCCTTACAGCGAATGCAGCTTTGGAGACCCGGGTTCGATCCCGACTGCGGGTGCGCATGAAGTCTGTACAGAATTTGTACGTTCCTCCTGTGACCTGCGTGGGTTTACTCCGAGATCTTCAATTTCCTCCCACACTCCAAAGACGTGCAGGTTTGTAGGTTAATTAGCTTGGTAAATGTAAAAATTGTCCCTAGTCGGTGTAGGATAGTGTTCATGTGCAGGGATCACAGGTCGGCATGGACCCGGTGGGCCGAAGGGCCCGTTTCCACACTGTATCTCTAAACTAAACAAGAGGACATAGGTTTAAGGTGAGGTGCCAAAAATGTAATAAGAACCCGAGGTGCAACGTTTCCATGCAAACAGTAGGAGGTGTATGGCACAAGCTGCCAGAGGAGGTAGCTGAGGCAGGAACTATCACAACGTTTAAGAAATATTTAGACAGGTATATGGATAAGACAGGTTTAGAGGGATATGGGCTAAACGTAGGTAGGTGGGACTAGTGTAGATGGGACATGGCCAGTGTGGGCAAGTTGGGCTAAGGGTCTGTTTCCACTCTGTAAGACTCATATGACAACACTAAAATTGGTGGAGGTGCGTGCAGTGAGGAAGGCTGACAAAGAATAACAGCGTGATATGGATCAGTTACAGAAATGGTAGATGGAATTTAATCTGAGCAAGTGCGAGGTTGAACGCAAGGCAAGACCCTTAATTGCATTGACGTACAGCTGGATTTTTTGGTCCAAGTCACTAGCTCCATAAAAATGGCAACACGAGTAGATAGAGTGGTAAAGAATGCATATGATATGCTTGCCTCCATTGGTTGGGGCACGGAGTACAAGAGTCAGGAAATCATGGTGCAGTTTTATATGACCACATTTAGAAAAGAGTGCAGTTCTCGTTGTCCCATTACAGGAAGGATGTGGAGGCTTTGGAGAAGATGCAGAAGAGGTTTATGTGGTTGCTGCCTGGATTAGAGAATGTTAGCTATAAGTAGAGGTTGGACTAACTTGTACAGTTTTCTCTGAAGGTCTGTGGTTAAGAGGAAACCAGATGGTATACAAAATCAAGAAAGCCAAATGGGTAGACAGTCAAAACCTTTTTCCCCAGGGTGGAAATGTCAAAGACTAGAAGGCATTGCTTTTTGGCAAGAAGGTGAAATTTTAAAAGATGTGCCGGGCATGTTTTCATTTACACAGAAAGTGGCAAGTGCCTGAAACACACTTCCACTGTTGTTGATGGAAGCTGACACGGTAGCGGTGTTTAAATGTTTTTCAGATAGGCATATTGTTATTCAGGGAATGGTTAATGTTCAGGGAGGGGAGTTTAACTTGGTATCATGTTTGGCACAGACATTGTGGGCTGAAGAACTGTTGTGTGTTGTATTGTTCTGTGTGCTGAACTACTAGCACAGGAACCTTCCATATACGAGTCAACTCAAGGGAAGAGTGTCACACTCTAAATTGTGCTAACTAGAGGGTTTTAGAGAGTGTGTTTGGGAAGGGAAGGAGGAGAGAGAAACAAAAAGATAGTTGCTGATGAGGATATGTTTAGGCAATGTATTACCCCTAACTAGTTACTTCTTTCATAGGGTAACACAGAGATACTGTTCGTTTCTGATGTGGCGCATTCAGAACTGAAATAATACATGGAGAAGAAACAGCATTCAAGGGATTGGAATATGGCTGGAACTCTAAAATAAAAATCTTATCTAAACATCTTGTTTCAGAACACGGAATGGACTTTGCATTCAAAAGAATGCAGTGCCATGTAAATAAATAAGATTTCAACTAAATTATGCATCTTTATTTCTGACTGTCTCAAATCAGAATAGTGACAGTGTTTCCCTGCAAACTTAAAATCAATTCATCAACATTTTATAATTTGTCCAAACCATTCTAAACCTCATGTACACCAACCAGCCAAAGCCAAATACACTTGTTCAGTTTCAAATTGGAATAGCGATTTTATGAATTATATTTTTTCGGTGGAATGCTAATTTGACACGATAATGGAAACAACCATGTGGTGAGAAATAAAACTGATCTAAAGCAGGTGTAAAATGATATATGAAATACAATCAAAAAATAAACCACAAAGATGATTCACAAAAGGTTCATTGCAACATCTTACAATGGCAATTCAGATTTGGATGGGTGAAGCTTACGGAGTTCAACATGGTGACAAAGCAGTTAGATGGTTAAAAAACACTGACAGCCATTTGAGGACTTTCTTTCTATAACAACATAACAGCAAAATTACCGGTTGTCTCTGTATCGTGATCCTGATTGTAATGGGCTGTGATTCAAACGCCTCGTAAACTTTTTGTCTCGATCATCATCGTCTTTACTTCCCTGTAAAACGAGTTTGATTACTAATGATGAACACAAGAGAGCCTTTAATAATTACTAGACCAACTGGGACCTATTGGGTCCCTGTCACACGGGAGGCCTGGTCCCCCAACACAACCCGTTCCCCCACGCAAGATTCCACCACTCCCCTGCCTCCCCCAGCACTGGACTACGAAATGAAAATCCAATTGCAGTTCCCCTGGCTGCCGCTGCACTTGCAATTGCAATACCAATTCACCCTCCTCCTCCAGTTGAAGCACTTTGCTGCCAGGAGCTGGAGTAAGTGTTGTATGATGGCAACATTGTTGCAAATGTCAGGCAGAAGACTGTGATGGTGGAAGCACAAAGTGTGCCTGTATTGCAACTTTGTATTGAAGTTTGTTGGAAGCTGGCAGGAAGGATTTTAACAGTAAAAATATTTTTTCAGATGCCAATCTGAAGTAAATTTATTACATCGACAACAAGAAAAAGCCGAGTACGGTTCTGCAAAAATATTTGCGCTATTGTGTACCGTTTTGGTGAAAATACAACCACACATGCACACACAGAAACAAGACGAGACTTATTAGCATACTAGCTCAAGTGGGACCCGTTGGGCCACGTCCCCGAACGCAATAATCCACCACACCCGTTTCCCAATGCAACCCATTTTCACCACTCACCCATTTGCCCCAACGTAACATGTTCCCCCAACGAATAACCCACCACTCGCCCATAGCCCCCACAGGAGGCCTGGTCCCCAAACGCAACCCGTTCCTGAACGTAAGATTCCACCACTCCCCCCGGTCCCCAAACGCAACCTGTTCCCCCAATGCAATATTCCACCACTCACACATAGCCCCAAACTGTGCAGGTCATATTAAACTTTTTTTTAAATGCAATTGCACTAAGATTTAATGTGTTGAAGGAACCACTGACAAGGCCATCTTTTCTTATCCAAATCTAATCATTAAACTTTGCTGTGCTGGGTTAGGCTGGCAGATTCTTTCCCTGAAGGACATTTGCTGTGAAGGACTCAAGTGTTCTGGGATAGAAACATTGCAGCCGGTAGGGCATTGTGATGTCATAACTGCCTAACTGCCAGTGCAGATTTGAAGAAATCTAACCTTTAAATGTCACTAAAACTTAGAGATTACATTGTGATGTCATTTACAGTTGTTGGAATGTTTATGGCAGCTTGTGTAAATGACATCCCATTGTGATTGGACAACTATGAGATGCCATTGTGACATCATCACTGGAAGCTGCTGGAAGAGTCTCCCTCTCAAAGACAGTTATTATTCTCAAAGTTGGCTTTTTTTAAACTTTAAATATCAATAACGTGAAATCTATCATATCTATCTACTTTTAAAACTTTGCGTGCGTGCGTGTGTGCGTCGTGTGTGTACATCATATTCCAATTTTTCAGATAAGATCTTTGGCCTTTGATTCCATGGTCCGCCAAAACCAGACTCGAAAACTCCGTTATTTTTTCCATTTCCATTTTGCTAGCGATTACGCTTCTGTGGACTGATTTTTATGTACACATTTAAAAATAAAATCATCCCTCCTCTCCCCCACCCCCCCCCCCCCCCCCCCACATATATACACACACACACACACACACTCATTTCAAAGTCGAAACGGCACCTCACGACCTGCTTACGTCACAATCACACATGCCGACCAATCCCAAGCTGCTTCTCTCTCTTCATTTGCCAACCCGGCTCCCCCTCCCTCCCTCTCCTCCCACACTCCAACTACGCTCCCTCAAACCCCCCCCCGTTCTCAAAATGCTCTGCCAATCGGGAGGAGAGATAAGGCACCAGTTCCGCGAAGCTGGCCGCATCTCGCGAAGCCCCGCCCGCCTGCTCGCCCCTCCCGTCCCCTGCACACTCCAGAGAGTCACAATCAAAGATTATAGAGGAGCGTGGTCACAAGCAGGATCTTTGGTCAGAAGCCTACAGCTCCACTCTAACACGGGAATGCTCTGCAGATCGGGAGAAGAGATATGTCGACGGGCAGGGTAAGGCCCGATCCTGGGGAGGGGGAGTCGGGGGATTATAGAAACATAGAAAGTAGGTGTTTTCTATTGCCATTCAGCCCTTCGAGCCTGCACCGCCATTCAATATGATCATGGCTGATCATTGTGGGAGAGGGACGGAGTAGGGGGGGGAGTGGGGGAGGTGAGGAGGGAGAGTGAGGGAATAGAGGGAGAGGAGCGGGGGTGATAGGGAGTGGGGAATAGATGGACTGCCCCACCCCTCCCTCCGCACTCTTCCCACTCTCCTCCACCCCTCCCTCATCTCCTCCTCCCTCCCCACCCTCTCTCCTCCCATGTCTCTCACCCCTCCTCCCCACCCACCCTCCCTCTCCTCCCCCCCTCCGTCTCTTTCCCTTCTGTGCCCCTTTCACTTTGTCTCTCCCCATTCCTCCCTCTCCCCCTCTCCCCTAAACACCCTTCCCCTCCACCTCCCCCCTCCCTCCACCCCTTCCATCCCCCCCCCACCTCTCCCCCTCCCTTCTCACCCCTTTCCCACTCTCTCCTCCCATCTCTCCCTCCCCCTCCATCCCCTCCTCTCCCCCAGTCTCTTTCCCTTCCGTCTCTGCCTCTCACTGTCTCCCCATTCTCTCTCTGCCCTCACTCTCTAACCCCCTCTCCAGACACGCCTTCGAGTTGGGGGCTATGCATCAATGGCTAGCGCGGATAAGGGGTAAAAGAATCTAATTAATAATATTTATATAATATCAAGGGGGTAGTGTGTGACGCCGCATGTCCACCCCCCCCCCCCCCATACGCAAATGTGCTTTGGGGGAACAGATCCAACGGGTCTGCACTTGGTCTAGTATACGCGCGTGCGTGCGTGTGCCTTGTTAGTGTATGTCACATTCCATTTTTTTTTTCAGATTTTTGGCCTTTGATTCCATGGTCCGCTAAAACCAGAAGCTCAAACTCTGTGAATTTTTTTCATTTTGCTAGACATTACACTTTTACATTCACAAATGCACTCGCCATTACATTTTGACATTTTTATGTACGCAATTTTTAATAACATCCTTCCCCCCCCCCGCCAATATTTCAAAATATTAAAAAAAATCAAACTGCTCTCACCTATAGAATGTTGATGAACGTTCCATTGTGTGATGTCACAATGCTCACAGATGTCCAATTGGAATGGATTCATTTACATCTGCCTTTGCACCAACCGCAGCCCCCCCCCCCCAGCCTGATGTCACAGCACGTTCCATTAGATGTCACAATGCCATCCCTCACAGATGTCCAATCGGAATGGATCTCATTTACATCTGCCTTTGCACCAGCCCCTCCACACCCCCGCAGCCTGTGTCAAAGCGCGTGACCACGTGTGTGGGAATAGAGAAAGAGGATTGGGGGTGATAGGGAGTGGAGAATAGATGGACTGCCCCAACCCCTCCCCTCCCTCCCCACTCTTTCCCCCCACCCCTCTCCCCCTACCCCATCTCCCTCCTCCCCTCCCTCACATCTCACTCTCCCCCTTCCCCATCCCTCTCTCCTCCCACTCTCCATCTCCCCCTCCTCATTCCTCCCACCCCCATTCCTCTCCCCTACCCCGTTACCTCTATCCTCCCACCCCCTTCCCCACGCTTCTCCCTCCCTCCACACGCTTCCACCTCACTCCCTCTCCCCCCACCTCTCCCCCTCCTCCTTCCATCCCATCCCTCTCTCCCCACCCCATCCCTCTCCCCCCACCCCCTTCCCTCTCTCCCCACCCCCTTCCCTCTCTCCCCACCCCCCTCCACCTACCCCTCTGCCACCACTCCCCCCTACCCCTCTTCCACCACTCCCCCTACCCCTCTTCCACCACTCTTCCACTTCCCTCCCCACCCCTTTTTCCTACCCTCTTCCACCACTCCCCCTCCCTCCCCACTCTTCCACCTCTCTCCCCCCTTCCCCCACCCTCCCCATCTCTCCCTGCCCCTACCCCTCTCCCTCTTGCACCACTCCCCCTCTGACCTCCCCCCTACGCCTCTCCCCCCTCTTCCACTTCTCTCTCCCCATCCACCACCCCTCTCACCCCCCTCCCTTCCCCTCACCACTCTTCCCCCTTCTCGCCCTACCACTCTCCCCCACCCCTCTCCCCCCCTCCCCCACACCTTCTCCTCCTCCCTCTCCCCCCTCTCCATCTCCCCTCCCCACCCCGCGTGTGTGCGGGGTGGTAGTTAGTGCGTGTGATGCCTCAGGCTGCCCCCCCCCCCCCCCCCCCAGGGGAACAGACGGGTCTGCACTTGGTCTAGTATCTATTAAGAGAGAGAGTGAGTGAGTGAGTGAGTGTTAAACGCATCTCCTCGAAAACCAGACGCCGAAACGGGAAAACGTTTACATATTTCAGTAGAGATTTTCCTTGCGAGTTTAGAAATCCACTCCTCCGTTGGTACATTATTTTCCTGACTTTATTAAAATTGTTGACCAATCTGACATTTTTTTTAATCTGACTGCAGCCCAGCTGCTGAAGTTACAGTAAGTGACATTTCTACATCTTCTGGTAGGAAATTTCCTTATGGTTTCAAAAATAAATCCTCTATAAATTTGGTCGATTATTTCCAGAGATATTTACTAAAATATATCACCAAACTGACATTTTAAAAAAATATTAAGGTTGCCCAGCTGCTGACCTCACAATGCCTTTGCACATGGCCCAACTGCTTCCTGGCTGGCCCCCCAGGTTGTTGATTCATTGAATTGAATTATTTCTCACTTAACATCACTAATTCTTAACATTAACATTTAATTTCAAAGAGTTTAAAAATTAAAAAAATTGCTGTCTTCATTGACAGCTTAGATCGGACTGTGTGTGTGTCTGCGGGGTGGGGGTCCTCCCCTGAATTCCATAGAGCTGCCGACAGCTTTCGAGCATGAGACGCGGACGCTTCATTTCCAGAACATTCTGAACGTGTGACGCATGGTTGCATTTCGCTCTCTCTGTCTCTCCCCATCTCTCTCTCCCCCATCTCTCTCCCCATCTCTCTCTCCCCCTCTCCCCCCCACTCTCTCCACCCCCACCCCCCCCCTGTCCTCCCCCACCCTCCCTCCCCCTCCAATCACCTGTTCCACAAACGTAACCCATTCGCCCAACACAATATTCCACCAGTCACCCATAAGCCCCGACTGCGCAGGTGCCGCTCATTTCCCCTCATCCCCAACACCCCCTCCCTCTTCTCTCCCCTCACCTCCTCCACCTCTCCTTTCCCCTACCATCAGTCACTCCCTACCCTCAGTCACTCCCTCCCACCCTACCATAACCCCTCTGCCCTCCATACCCCCGTGACTCGTTGGGCCCCATTTCCCCAACGTAATATTCCACTGCTCACTCATTTCCCCAATGCAACCCGTTTCCACCACTCACCCGTTGCCCCAACGTAACCCGTTGCCCCAACGCAATAAATCCTTCCCACGTGCGGGGGGGGGGGGTCAGTCAGCACTTCCCGGAACCAATGAATGGACTCGACGTCTGGACCACTCCCCCACTAAAGACAATGTATAAATAACATCTCTCCTCCCATCCCCCACTCCGTCAACTCTTCTGCATTGGCAGCAGAGATCACTTTGTGATGTCATTTTTGGTTATTGAAATGTTCACTGCAGCTTGTGTAAATGACATCCCATTGTGATTGGACGACTGTGAGATGCCATTGTGACATCACCGGAAGCTGCTAGAGAAGTCTCCCACACAGGCAGCTATTATTTTCAGCGTTGGCTTTTTTAAAACTTTAAATATCAATATTGTGAAATATATCAAATGTGAAGAAATGTGATACTGACGACCATGGGAAAAAGCTTGGTAAGATTCTGCAAACATTTTTGCGCTATTGTGTACCGTTTTGGCATAGTTCCTTAATCTCACTGAGACAGACAAAGCAAAATGTGTGAGTGTGTAAGTGAGTGTGAGTGGATAGAGATATAACAATTCCAACAAAGCTCGATTTAACTTACCTCTTCTTTTTTATCCTCCCTTTCCTGCCGTTGTGCAGGTTCAGATTTTATATTCACAGATGACAACTGCTCAAACTGAGGTAGGTAACTCTTTGCAGTTATAGCTTCAAAAAGTTTTTCTACAAAAGTATGCGTGTCTGCAAAAAAATTAAACATTGTTGCAAATCAAGTATACATTTTAAAAGAAATGCAAAATTTTATGGTAACAAAATATTTTAATTATTATGCAAATTCAGACCTTTCAAAATAGATTTAAAACACACAGCTGTTTCTCCTGTCATGTATTTTTTTCAGAGTAAAGTTTCAAAGGCAAAAACAAATGTTAACATATTGTACTTCAACAACTTCGTCAAAAGGCTGGTGGTATGTCAGAACACCTCCCCCACCCGCATCCTCATATCACTCGCCAAAGTTTTGTGCTGCCTCCTCACTTCCAGTGTTCTTCCACCCCCAGCACAATCGGTCTGAAAAAGGGTCCTGACCCAAAAGGTCACCGATCCACATCCTCCAGAGATGCTGCCTTACCTGCTAAGGTATTCCAGCACTTTTTCAGTTCATTGTATGTAGATTATTTGCCATATTTGTTTCAACTGATATATTTAAACCATATAAACCATATAACAATTACAGCACGGAAACAGGCCCTCTCGGCCCTTCCAGTCCGTGCCGACCATTTGTTTTCCCCTAGTCCCATCTACCTGCACTCAGACCATACCCCTCCATTCCCTTCCCATCCATATACCTATCCACTTTACTTTTAAATGTTAAAATCGATCCTGCCTCCACCACTTCTGCTGGAAGCTCATTCCACACAGCCACCACCCTCCGAGTAAAGAAGTTCCCCCTCACGTTACCCCTAAACTTCCGTCCCTTAATTCGCATGTCATGCCCTCTTGTTTGAATCTTCCCTACCCTTAATGGGAAAAGCTTATCCACGTCAACTCTGTCTATCCCTTTCATCATTTTAAAGACCTCAATCAAGTCCCCGCTTAACCTTCTGCGCTCCAAAGAATAAAGACCTAACTTGTTTAACCTTTCTCTGTAACATAGTTGCTGGATCCCAGGCAACATTCTAGTAAATCTCCTCTGTACTCCTCTCCTCTATTTTGTTGACATCCTTCCTATAATTAGGCGACCAAAATTGTACACCATACTCCAGAATTGGTCTCACCAATGCCTTGTACAATTTTAACATTACTTCCCTGCTCCTATATTCAATGCTCTGATTTATAAAGGCCAGCACACCAAAGGCTTTCTTTACCACCCCATCTACATGCGATTCCACCTTCAGGGAACTATGCACAATTTGTCTCAATTATTATGCAAATCAATAATCTGGAATTAATAAAACCCTTCGAAGGGTGTTCCTGATCCTAACACCACTTTGTTAACTTTTAAATATAAGACTTGTCAATGACATCCACGTCCCATGAATGAATAAAAGAAGTCATGGGTTTAAGTCGCACTGACATTCTTGATGCTGTACTTAGGAAACTAGAGGTTGTGTTTTTCTGATGGTATTCCAACTGAAGTACCTTCCCTCACTTCTCAAATGTTTGAAAACCTACTGGCATATTGAACAAAGAGCTGAAGAGGTTCTCCATGTTCTATTCAAGTGAACTTCAGTCAAATATAACATCTCCCACCTTATCCCATTACGGATGCCAGTGCCCTATAAATTGAAATAATTTCTCCTACACCACTCTGAGGCACACTTTCGATTCTCTGATCTTATTAATTTTATGTTAATTTGCATAGGTCAACAGTATTCCAGAGACGATTACCTTGGCAATCCTGGTTTTTAATCTGCACCCTAACTATTCATACTCATGCAGCAGAACTTCTTTCCCTGTCCAATCAGCCATTTGTTCCTACACAAATACAACAGGACCATTCCTTCTCAATACAAGTCATCTTTCAGCACAAAGTGTGTCCTTAATTCTGCTGCCAGGCAGGCAACTGCAACTTTGGGACCACAACATTATTTTTCATTTTAAAAGGAGCATGAGAAACAGAAACTGGTTTTCTGGTCCATTTAAACTTATTGGGACCATTAAAAATATATTAACCATCCAGTCAAGCCAGCACCAGGCCATAGGCAACATAAATCTTGACATTTATCGGACAACCGTTCCTCTTTGTCTCACATTCTCAAATGGGCCACACTAAGATCAGATGGAACTTTATGTCCAAGAGGGACTTGCAAAAGCTTTGGCTGAACATATGTGGTTTGTCTTTTTCCTGACTTTTGGATGAATGTGCTGATTTCTTGATTAATTATTTTAGTAATCTGGCATTGAGTGCCTTCAGCAGAATGTTCTGTTCTTGAGGATTAAACACTTTTGCCTCTAACCTTTGCCAGCAAACATTATCCTAACCTTGGTAAATATTATCAAAACTGGTATAGCTGCATAGACAACAAGTGCCAGCAACTGGAGGAACCACATCTCATTAGCTTGAGATGCAGCCCAAGGATACATACCATACAGTGTGGAATCAGGCCCTTCGGCCCAATTTACCCACACCGACCAACATGTCCCATCTGCACTAGTCCCACTTGCCTGCATTTAGCCCATATCCCTCTAAATCTGTCCTTTTCATGTACGTGTCTAAATGTCCTCATGTAGTTCTTGAGGATTGGAGGTTAGCTAATGTAACCTCACTTTTTAAAAAGGGAGGGAGAGAGAAAACAGGGAATTACAGACCAGTTAGTCTAACATCGGTAGTGGGGAAAATGCTAGTCAGTTATTAAAGATGGGATAGCAGCACATTTGGAAAGTGGTGAAATCATTGGACAAAGTCAGCATGGATTTATGAAAGGTAAATCATGTCTGACGATTCTAATAGAATTTTTCGAGGATGTAACTAGTAGAGTGAGTAAGGGAGAACCTGTGGCTGTGTTATATCTGGACTTTCAGAAGGCTTTCAACAAGGTCCCACATAAGAGATTAGCATACAAACTTAAAGCACACGGTATTGGGGGTTCAGTATTGATGTGGAAGAGAACTGGCTGGAAGCAAAGAGTAGGAGTAAACGGGTCATTTTCAGAATGGCAGGCAGTGACTAGTGGGGTACCGCAAGGCTCAGTGCTAGGACCCCAGCTATTTATAATATATATTAATGATCTGGATGATGGAATTGAATGCAACATCTCCAAGTTCGCGGATGACACGAAGCTGGGGGGCAGTGTTAGCTGTGAGGAGGATGCTAGGAGACTGCAAGGTGACTTGGATAGGTTGGGTGAGTGGGCAAATGCATGGCAGATGCTGTATAATGTGGATAAATGTGAGATTATCCACTCTGGCTGCAAAAACAGGAGGGTAGACTATTATCCGACTGGTGGCCGATTAGGAAAAGGGGAGATGCAACAAGACCTGGGTGTCATGGTTCACCAGTCATTGAAAGTAGGCATGCAGGTGCAGCAGGCTGTGAAGAAAGCGAATGGTATGTTGGCATTCATAGCAAAAGGATTTGAGTACAAGAGCAGGGAGGTTCTACTGAAGTTGTACAGGGTCTTGGTGAGGCAACACCTGGAGTTTTGCGTACAGCTTTGGTCTCCTAATCTGAGGAAAGACATTCGTGCCATAGAGGGAGTACAGAGAAGGTTCACCAGACTGATTCCTGGGATGGCATGACTTCCATATGAAGAAAGACTGGATAGACTTGACTTGTACTAGCTGGAATTTAGGAGATTGAGGGGGGGTCTTATAGAGACTTACAAAATTCTTATGGGGTTGGACAGGCTAGATGCAGGATGATTGTTCCAGATGTTGGGGAACTCCAGAACAAGAGGTCACAGTTTAAGGATAAGGGGGAAGTCTTTTAGGACCGAGATGAGAATATCATTTTTCACACAGAGTGGTGAGTCTGTGGAATTCTCTGCCATAGAAGGTAGTTGAGGCCAGTTCATTGGCTATATTTAAGAGGGAGTTAGATGTGGCCCTTGTGGCTAAAGGGATCAGGGGGTATGGAAAGAAGGCAGGTACAGGATACTGAGTTGGATGATCAGCCATGATCATATTGCAGGCTCGAAGGGCCGAATGGCCTACTCTGCAACTATTTTCTATGATTCTACCTCCCTCCTCCGGCTCCTCAGATTCCTATAAAATGTTTCCACCTTCACCTTAAACCATGACCTCTGGTTCTCGATTTCCCCCATTAAGGTCAAGAGATTCTGTGCATTCACCCGATCTATTTCTCTCCAAACCCGTCCTATCCATGTACCTGCCTAACTGCTTCTTAAATGTTGGGGTAGTCCCTGCTTCAACTACCTCATCTGGCAGCTTGTTCCAGACATCCACCACCCTTTGTGTGAGAAGACGCCAAAGGCTACCGTTCAGACTCCTATTCATATTTTCCCCCTTCAACTTAAACCTATGTCATTTGGTCCTGTCCTTTCTTCTGCAGTTGTATTGGGCTCTGGTGAGACCACATCTGGAGTATTGTGTACATTTTTGGTCTAATATGAGGAAGGACATCCTTGTGATTGAGGCGGTACAGCGTATGTTCACGAAATTGATCCCTGGGATGGCAGAACTGTCATATGAGGAAAGATTGAAAAGACTAGGCTTGTATTCACTAGAGTTTAGAAGGATGAGGGGGATCTTATAGAAACATATACAATTTTAAAAGGACTGGACAAGCTAGATGCAGGAAAAATGTTCCCAATGTTGGGCAAGTCCAGAACCGGGGACAGTCTTAGAATAAAGGGGAAGCCATTCAAGATTGAAGTGAGAAAGAATGTTTTCACCCAGAGAGTTGTGAATTTTCACCCAATGAGTTGTGAATGCCAGAGCTACTACACTCCAAACTTTCTAAGTTGACTGTGCCTGAACCCCTCTGTCGGTGGTTCACCAACTCCTGACAGACAGGAAGCAGCATGTGAAGCTGGGAAAGCACATCTCGAACCCGCAAATGCTCTGCATAGGAGCACTGCAAGGCTGCGTACTCTATCCTCTCTCTACACTAACGACTGCACCTCCACAGACACCTCTGTAAAGCTTCTCAAGTTTGCGGACGACACAACCCTGATTGGACTTATCCAGGATGGGGAGGAATCTGCCTACAGACAGGAAGTGTTACAGCTGGCGTCCTGGTGCCATAGCAACAACCTAGAGCTCAATGCTCTTAAGACAGTGGAATTGATTGTAGACTTTAGAAGAGCTCTCTCTCCCCTCACCCCACTCACCATCAACAACACCACAGTCACATCTGTGGAGTCTTTTAAGTTCCTGGGAACCATCATCTCCAAGGACCTTAAGTGGGGGTGACCATCGACTCCACAGTTTAAAAAAAAAAGCACAAAGTCAAAAAACAGAGGATGTACTTCCTACGACAGCTGAGGAAGCACAATCTGCCACAGGCAATGATGGTCCAATTCTACATGGCCATCATAGAGTCTGTTCTCACCTTCTCCATCATGGTCCGGTTTGGCTCAGCCACCAAGCACGACACCTGGAGGCTACAGCGAATAGTCCGATCAGCAGAGAAGGGCATAGATGCTGCTCGACCAGCAGGATGTTTAAACTTAACACTTCAGATGGATGATGGTAAAAACCATCATTTGGTATTATAAACTTCAAGGGAACTGGGAAGTGGATGTCGGCTAAATTAGCTCTATCACTCATGTGAAGGGAAAAGTAACACGAATTTCTATGAATGTCAATCCAGTTAATGGATAAAAAATTAATGAATTCATCTCTTGTTCAAAAAAGTAAATAAACACAAACCGAACAACGGGGCCAGCCGGTGGTGGGAAAACTGGCTGCATTGATAATAGAGAACAAAACTAATCAAGTCTGAGCAAGGGTATAAAAGCCAAAATGTCACACATTCCTTTTCTCCAGAGATGCTGTCTGACCCACTGAGTTACTGCAGCATTTTGTGTCTATCTTCAAAGCTTAGGTTAGATTCCTTTATTGTCATTCAGACCTTTCGGTCCACTAGGCCCGCGGCCGAGCCTCCGAAGCCGGGCTGCCACCACGGCCGTCGCCGGAATGCTTGAACACCGCCACAGCTCTGAATCAGGGTCCACCGCTGGAATGCTGGAGTGCGGGAGCATGAAGCCGTGCCGCCGCTGGATCACCGCTGGAGCGCCGGAGCTCTGAAGCCGGGTCGCCGCTGGAGCACCAGAGCTCTGAAGCCGGGCCGCCGTTGGAGCACCGCTGGAACGCCGCTGGAGCACCCGAGCTCTGAAGCCGGGCCGCTGCCGCCGCTGGAACTCTGAACACTCGCCACAACTCCGAGGCCGCCAGCTCCGCCATTAGGCCTCTGCCATTAGGCCTCAGCGCAGACGGAGACGGTGCTGGGGGACACGACAAGAAAAGGTCGCATCCCCCCGAAGGGAGAGACTAAAACCTTGTTTCTCCCACCCTCCCACACACACAAACACAACCTAATAAACCAAAATTCTAACTAAAACAGACACAAAATTGCCATTTGGACATTAATTATAGGTAAATGTTAAACTCGTATGAACCCGATAAAATATCATAACTTAACTGATTTGATTAGTTTTTTTATGATGAAGTAACACAGCTGATGATAGCAATACAATGCACAAACTTTCAAGTTCCACAATGGAATAGTAGGATTAATAGCAGAAATAAGTAGTAAGAGAACATTCAAATCCTTGGCTTAATAAATATAAGATAGAGAGGACATAAGCTTGGAGTGTATCTGTAAACTCCACCAAATATTGGTTCAGCTATAGATTAACATAGCACAGCTAGAAATTGGTAGGTATGACATTGTGGGCATCATGGGGACGTGGCTGAAAGAGGATCAGAGCTGGGACCTGAACATCCAAGGATACACATCCTATCGAAAAGTCAGGCAAGTGTGGATGGGATGGCTCTACTGCTAATGAATGAAATTCAATCCTTGGAAAGGGATGGCATAGGATCAGAAGGTGTAGGGGTCAGAGGAGGTTTACGAGAATTATCCCAGGGTTTGTTGGGTTGACGTATGATGAGCATTTATTGGCTCTGGGCCTATACTTGCTGGAGTTTGGAAGGATGAGGGGGAACATCATTTGAACTTACAGAATAGTGAAGGGCCTGGATATAGTAGATGTGGAGAGGATGTTTTCGCTAGTGAAGAGGAATTTCTTTAGTCAGAAGGGGGTGAATCTGTGGAAGTCACTGCTACAGATGACTGTGGAAGCCAAGTCATTGGATTTTTTTAAAAAGCAGATATTGATAGGTTTTTGATTAGTAAGGTTGTCAAAGGTTATGGGGAGAAGGCAGGAAAATGGGGTTGAGAGGGAAAGATAGATCAGCCATGACTGAATGGCGGAGTAATCTTGATGGGCGAATGCTAATTTCTGCTCCTATGACATGAACAAAAGGTCTGCAGAGTGCAGAAAAGCTGTTATGGAATATCCATAAGGAATAAGAGACATTATTACCACTGAAAAACTGGGGAAGATGTCACTGTTCTTCCTTGAGCAGAGAAGGCTGAAAGCAGAACATAAATGTTCAAAATGATTCATGGATAAATAGAAACTGTTAGCAGAAATGTCAAGGACTAGAAGATAAAATGTACAAGTATGTCAGCATGAATTGTAAACTAGATGCCTTGTAGAAAACAGCTGGAATAAAAGAGATCATTGTCCCTTGGGACTGAAGCAACTTGTGGTGCATCACTAGGATTGGTTTTTGGCCATCAATTGTATATTATTTACATTGATGACCGAGAGGAGAGAACAAATGTAAGGTTTCCAAGTGTGCCAATAAAATTAGTGGAAGGACAAGCAATAATATGAATACTGTGATTCTGCAGGGGATTACAGATGAAACGATTGGGCAAAAACCTGACAAATGCAGTTCAATGCGAGGTCATGCACTCTGATTAAAGAAATCAAAAATGCTGATAATATAGATTAAGAGAGACTGCAAATGAGTGACGTTCAGAGGGATCTAGATATTTCATCATAATCATAAAAAGTTAGCAGGCCAGTCCAACAAGTAGTTATGAAAGCAAATGAAATATTCATTGCAAATGGCTTGGAGTTTAATGATAGAGAGCATCTATTACATAAGGCGTTGCTGAGGCCACACCTGGAATACTGTGCACAGTTTTAGTCCCCTCGCCTAAAATAAAGACAGTCCAAAGGAAATTTACAAGGCTAATTCCTGGATGAGAGTTTTGTCATATCAAGAAACACTGGACAGCTTTGGTCTGTATTCCTTGGAGTTTAGAAGAATGAGGGGTGATCTTATTCAAACATATAAGATCTTAAGGGAGTTTGTCATGGGAGATATTTTCGCAAATGGGAGTCAGGAATGCAGATCATTAGATACATTGATATTGATACATTTTGAAAGATTGAGGAATTGGTCCTTCTGCTCCTTTTGTTTGTGTTTAAAGTGATTGGCAAATGAATCAGAATGACACAAAGTAATAGATGGCAAAACATACTCGAACACTGTTAGCACAATTCAGATATTACTACATGAAAGACTGATCAAACCAATTCAAGTGTGACTCAATAGGGTATTGGACGTAAATGACAGGGGAAAAAAAAACACAATAGCAGTGGAAGTCAGAAAATAAAACTTGGCTACATTTCTATTGTAGAGCTAGCATTGACCCAATTGGTCAAATCAACTTATTCTATAATGTAATGATTCTATGATTAATCATCAACGAATTATAAACTACCGAATAAATTTCAAACAATTAGATACAAAATTTTAGGATCCTCATGAACCAATATTTGTACGCTTTGCTCATGTGATGTTCTTTACCTTTCTGAAGAAAGACATCTAATTGGTCAACACACAATGCCTTCAACTCCTTTTCAGTTTTATCCTTCTTTACCAATGCAACAACATATTTAGCAAGTGCGGATGGATCTGCATCACATCTACAAAGAAATAAAAACAGAATTTATGTGACTACTGAAATATGTTCAGCAAGCTTTTATTTTTTAAATTACTAGAAATCACAAATTTTAATTATGATTAACAAAGGTTTCAATTTTGAAAGAACTATCCTTCATAAATGCATTCAACTCTCATGATGTTTTTTGTTTTTTTTTCTTGGTATGGCCAGTCAAATCATTTGTAAAAGTAAAATCTGTGATGGCTAAAATAAAATAATGTTTTATTTCAAAGTCCAATTTGTTTGCGCTTTCAGCATGACTTTCAATCTGATGCATACTGCCACTTTAGTGACACTAACTCAAGTTAACTATGATTGAAACATTTGGCAATTCATCCACAATTTTATTTGTAAAGACTACTGACATAGTGATAAGCTCCTACAATACAATAAGAGAATGACAATTCAAGCATTTATTTATCCTTCATCTATATTACAAAGCTCCAGGTCCTTCACACGATTCATCAATACACATACATACATACATATATATGTATGTATGTATGTGTGTGTACACACACACATATATTTTATATGTTATATACATATATATATATATACGGATACACACATATATACACACACACACATATATATATACACATATACATATATATATACATATATATACATATACATATACACATATATATATACACATATATATATACATATATATGCATATATACACACACATATACATATATATATATATATATATATATATATATATATATATATATATATATATATATATATATATATATACACACACATACATACATACATATAAATAATATGATCTAACAATTTATCTATAGAAAGATACATATATGATATACATATATATATGTACATATATATATATATATGATATACATATATACATGATATACATACATATATACATGATATAGATATAGATATACATGATATACATATATATATATACACACATATATATATATACACATATATATATACACACACATATATATATACACATATATACATATATGATATATACATATATATGATATATACATATATATGATATATACATATATATGATATATACATGATATATATATGTATATGAAATATATGAAATATATGATGTATATATGATATATATATATATGATATATATATCATATGATTGATAGATAGATAGATCTATCTAAATCTATATCTATATCTATATCTATATCTCATCAGCACTTTTAAACCAACCAGGAGGTACCTAATGCCAGAGATTAAATGAAAATATATTCAAGGGCAATCACAAAGAAACAGGAAGGGAAGCGTAATCAAAGTCCAAAACAGTACAATTTTACTGAATACCAATTTGAATGGTCATGACCCCCCCCCCCCCCCCCCCCCCTCTCAATGTTAAATTAGTTTTGCTACTTTTCAACTCAATGGTATTGAAAATTTGACCAAATGTTTGCCTCAGATTCCACAATGACAAACACCCATGAAATATGCTCAGGTTGAAATTGAAGTGGTGAGATAGAGCAGTATGGCGGCACAAAGGGGAGATGGCTACATCCCTCTCAACAAAAAGGGGGAAAAACAAATTAAACTATTATATTAGACAATTTCTGCAACTGTTGACATTTAATTTAATTTAATGATACAGCATGGAAATAGGCCCTTCAGCCCACCAAGTCCACCCCGACCATCGATTACCCATTCACACTAGCTCTATCTTATCCCATTTTTCCATCCACTCCCTAAAACTAGCGGCAATTTTGGGGCCAATTAATCTACAACCCTGTATGTCTTTGGGATGTGGAACAAAACCCACACGGTCACAGGGAGAACATGCAAACTCCACACTTACAGCACCCAAGCTCC
Organism: Okamejei kenojei; assembly: GCA_035221665.1. Lineage (NCBI taxonomy): Eukaryota > Metazoa > Chordata > Chondrichthyes > Rajiformes > Rajidae > Okamejei > Okamejei kenojei. The sequence continues at coordinate 97,789,477 of CM069136.1, read as the reverse complement.
GGGCTGAACCCAGATCTCTGGCAGCAGCAACTCTGCCAGCTGCACCACCCATGGCAGTAGAGTAGACTCAATTAGTACAATTTTCCTAAGTTCTTTCACCATTCAGAAAGAGAATGCTAAAACGTGCTGGACAAGCATTATATATAATCTACAGTGCATACACCAAAATTGTAATTGTATTAAAATAATCTGAAATAAAAGAATTTTAATTGAAAGTTTGGTCTAAATGCAATGGATGGATACGAGAAGGCAATATTGCAGAAAATGTCTCAATATTTATCATTTGTGTAGGAACTAATGCTTAGATTTGAATATATGTTGCTTCAGTATGCAATATCCATGAACTAATATTTCCCCCCATCCAGCAGGTGAATTAGACAAAGACCAACAGAAGAAGAGATACAAGCAAACATTTTAAATGTAAAATGCTATCCTCCTGAATCTCGAGTGGAATTTCATGTTATTTTATACTGTTTATAATGATAAAATAATGCAGTTCAGAAATATTAACCTTAACTTTATTTGAATAAATGAATCCAACCAGAAACACCACAACCTTCAATACAATTCAGAGTTTAGTTTATTTGCACATGTACCCAGGTATAGCAAAAAGCTTTTGTTGTGTGTTAACCAGTCAGCAGAAAGATAATACATGATTATAATTGAGCCATTCACAGTGTACAGATATATGATAAGGGGAATAACGTGAATAACGTTTAGTGAAAGATAAACTGAGTGGTCCGCTCATAGTCCGAGGGTATGAAATGCGTAGATAGTTTAGAATTGTTCTCTAGTGTGACAGGATAGTTCAGTTGCCTGATAGCAGCTGGGAAGAAACTGTCCCTGAATCTAGAGCCATGCATTTTCACACTTCCTTTTGCCTGATGGGAGAGGAGAAGAGGGAATGGCGTGACTCGTCCTTGATTATGTTGCCGGCTTTGCTGAGGCAGCGCGATTCATAATAAACCAAATATGAAATCCATGTTATGTGGTGTATTGCTGAGGTTTTCAGTGGTCTGGTGTTGTCTCAACCAGTTTGAAAACCCAACTTACCTGATATGACATTTATAGCAGTTGTTGCAATACAGTTCCATCCTTCGCCATAACCCCACTCTCATGACTGTTGTGAATAAAGTACGTCCAACAGAATGTGGCTATGCTGGTTTTCAAATTGAGATAAACTAACAATTGTTCATTTTTACAGAATTTGGAGAACGACTATTAATGCTAGTTTAATTAAACATTCAAGCTTTGTCATTTTCACAGTATTTGTAATGCTTTTCTTTTAAATTTGTAACTTTTGTTAAATATTTGCCAAAATAGTCCCAAAACAAGACACGTCATTAATGAAGGCTGAGGTTTGAACAGGCACCGATAAGAAGAGCAATGGTGACCTGTCTCAATTACCACAAACCGATGGCACTAACGTTTGTCGTGATGGAAGTGCTTTGTGAGATTGGTTATGCCCCATATCAATTTATACATCAGCAAGAACCTGGACCCACTACAATCAGCCTACCGACCATAACAGGATAACGGAGGATGTACTCTGCACTGGACCACTTGGATAATAAGGGCACATACATCAGGCTGATGTTCATCGACTACAGCTCGACATTTAACACCACCATCCACTCCAATCTGGTTACTAAACTCAAGGAACGGGGTCCATGTACATCTCTCTGCAACTGGACCCTCGACTTCCTCATCAACGGAACAGTCAGTATGAATTGGCAGCAACACTTTTTGCTCGATAACCATCAGCACTAGAGCATCTCAAAGCTATGAATCAGCCCCATGCTCTAGTCACTCTATACCAAGGATTCCCAACACAGGTGGTAAATTTCACTTACCCAGTGGCGAATTTATTGATTCTGGTTATTTTTTCTCACTGACTGACTATGTTTGGTTCTGGCATACCGGTATCTGCTTATCATTAGTTCTTCATCAACAAGTGAAATAACATTGTTATGTGCTATTAAAGTTGCCAGGGGTAAACGGGATGAAAAAGATTGGGAACCCCTGCTCTATACCTATGACTGTGTGGCTGAACACACTTCCAGCTTCATCTTTAAATTCGCCAATGACACAAGCAAGTGTACTTTGGGAGGTCAAAAGTAAGGTATACAGTTCATGGTGAGATTCCTAACAGCATTAATGGATAGAGGGATCTTGGGGGGAAAAAAATCCACTGCTTCTTGATAGTACAGTATGTTTGTCTTCATAGTTTAGTTTAGAGATACAGCATGGAAACAGACCCGTCGGTCCACCAAGTCCACGCTAAAGGGCCTGTCCCACTTGGCGATCTTGCCAGCGTCATATCAGTGTCGCCAAAAGATTTTGAGCATTTCAAAATGCAGCGGCGACAAAAAAAAATTTGCGACACTTGTAAAAACACCGCGTGTCATACGTCATCACGGCGCGTATTTTTCAGTGACCTGATATGTCAGTCAATGACGTCAGCAGCCGCCAAAAAAAAATCGCCAAGTGGGACAGGTCCTTAACATGCAATCACCCATTCGCACTTGTTCTATCCTACACACTAGGGACAATGTACAGAAACTAATTAACCTACAAGCATGGACGTCTTTGGAATGTGGGAGAAAATCAGAGAAAACACAAGCGGTCATAGGGAGAACATACAAACTCTGTACAGACAGCGCACACAGCCACGATCGAACGCAGGTCTCTTTCGCTGTAAGGCAGCAACTATACCACTGCACCAATGTGCCATGCTGGTAAAGGTTAAAACATTGTGTATCAGAATCAGGAAGTCATGTCGCAGCTTTATAAAACTTTTCTAAGACCTCATTTGGAGTATTGGGTGCAGTTCTTTTCATTCCATTACAGAAAGGATGTGAAGTCGTTGAAGGTATAGAAGAGATGTGCCAAAATGCTGCCTGGATTAGAGGATGTTAGTTATGAGGTTGTTCAAAACTTGGATTGTTTTCTCTGGGTCAGGCTTTGAAGGGAGATAATAATAAAAGCATATAAAATTATGAGAGGCATAGGTAAATAGTCAGAAACCTTTTCCCCATTGTGGAAATGTCAAAGACTAGAAGGCGTAGCTTTCAGAGAGGGGAAATTTTAACACAAATTGCTGGAGTAACTCAGCAGGACAGGCAGCATCTCTGGATAGAAGGGATGGGTGATGTTTTGGGTCGAGACTCTTCTTCAGAATGAGGGTCAGGGGAGAGGGAGTTTCAGAGATAAGGAAGTGTAAGAGATCAAGAGATGCAGATCAAGGAAAATGTAGAATAGACCATTGTTAGCTAGAAGGTGACAACAAAGCAGACAGAAATACAATTTAATCAGCGGACAGTCAGACTGGTCAGAGAACTGGGGAGGGGGAGGGATAGAGAGAGAAGGAAAGCAAGGGTTACCTGAAGTCAGAGAAGTCAATATTCATACCACTGGGGTGTAAGCTGCCCAAACTAAATATGAAGTGCTGTTCTTCCAATTTGCGCTGGGCCTCATTCTGACAATGGAGGAAGCCCAGGACAGAAAGGTCTGCGTGGAATGGGAGGGGGAGTCAAATAAACCAGGTAGGTTTAGGCGAACTGAGCAGAGGTGTTCAGCAAAACGATCGCCGAGTCTGCTCTTGGTCTCGCCAATATATGTCCACACCTGAAACAGATACAGTAGATGAGGTTGGAGGAGGTCCAAGTGAACCTCTGCCTCACCGGAAAAGATTGATGAGGTCCTTAGAGGAGTCAATATTGGGCTGGTGGATATGATACCAGGGCTCTCACTTAACTTTTTTTCTCTGTTGTCAGCCGAGCAACCTTGGCAACTTTTTAGGTTGCCAAATGACAATTTAGGTGGTTATTTAAGACAGCTTGCATGATGTGTACAATAATGTGCTCGGATGAAGTGCGTAGTGACCAGGCAGAATTATGCTCAATGAAGGATTCACATATTATTTCTGCTTGAAATAAAGTCACAAACTAAACATATTCACCAATCAAGACATGATATATACCACAATGACATGCAGCAAAATTATAATACAGTATCTCAACTCTTTTTACACGTTGCAATGAATGCAATTTCTATTATTTCTTTCCACTTCCAAACAAAAATGTGGTTGGATTATTCAGCGTATGATCAACCTCGGTGAGACCAAGCGCAGGCTTGGCGATCGCTTCGCACAACACCTCCACTCAGTTCGCAATAACCAACTCTCCCGGAGGCTCAGCACTTCAACTCCCCCTCCCATTACGAATCCGATCTTTCTGTCCTGGGCCTACTCCATGGCCAGAGTGAGGCCCACCGCAAATTGGAGGAACAGCACCTCATATTTCGCTTGGGTAGTTTGCACCCCAGCGGTATGAACATTCGCTTCTCCAATTTCAGGTAGTCCTTGCTTTCTCCTTCCTTCCCCTCCCATTCCCAGCTCTCTCACAGCCAACTGTCTCCACCTCTTCCTTTCTTTTTCACGTCCCCCTCCCGACATCAGTCTGAAGAAGGGACTCGACCTGAAACGTAGCCTATTCCTTCACTCCATAGATGCTGCCTCGCCCGCTGATTTTCTCCAGCTTTTTTGTCTGCCAATGAGACCCACCACTGGCCACAACTTCCCATCTCCTCCCGTTGGCTTTCCGCAGACTGCTCCCTCCGTAACACCCTGGTCAATTCGTCCCTTCCCACCCAAACCACCCCCTCTCCTGGCACTTTCCCTTGCAACCACAGGAAATGCTACACTTGTCGCTTTACCTCCCCCCTTGACTCCATTCAAGGATCCAACCGTTTTTTCCAGGTGCGGCAGAGGTTCCCTTGCACCTCCACCATTGCATCCGCTGCTCTAGTTGTCAGCTGCTCTACATCGGTGAGACCAAGCTTAGGCTTGGCAATCGCTTCGCCCAACACCTCTGCTTGGTTCGCAATAACCAACCTGATCTCCCGGTGGCTCAGCACTTCAACTCCCCCACCCATTCCGAATCAGTCCTTTTCTGTCCTGGGCCTCCTCCATGGCCAGAGTGAGGCCCATCGTAAATTGGGGGAGCAGCACCTCATATTTCGCTTGGGCAGTTTACACCCCAGTGGTATGAACATTGACCTCTGATTTCAGGTAGTCCCTGCTTTCTCCTCCCCTTCCCACCTCTCCCTCAGCCCATCTCTTCCTTTCTTCTTCTCGTTCCCCCCCACCCTCCCATCAGTCTGAAGAAGGATCTCAACCCGAAACATCGCCTATTTCCTTCGCTTCATAGATGCTGCCTCACCTGCTGAGTTTCTCCAGCATCTACCCACTCACACAAGTTCTGTTATCCCACTTTCCTCACCCACTCCCTACACATTAGGGGCAATTTTAAGATAAAGTTAACCTACAAAGCCAATGCGTCTTTGGGATGTGGGAGGAAACCCACAAGCTTGCAGGGAGAATGTGCAAATTCAACACAGTGCTCGAGGACAGGATCGAACACAGATCTCAGGCATGTGAGGTAGCAGTTCTACCAGCTGTGCCACTATATTTTGTTTTCCAACACACAAAAAATTATACGTTGATAATTTTGGTTACTAAAAAAACAATTTTCAGTTTTAAATCTCTAAGTCACGCTATGTCCCCCTATACAGCTACTGTATGGTTTAATTCAGTTCAAGACTATGGGTCAGAACATTGGCCATAAAGTTGCTGCCTAAAAGTGCCAGAGACCCAGAAATGATCCTGAATATGGGTGCTGACTGTATGGAGTTTGCTCCTTTTCTCTTTGATCGCATGGGTTTTATCCGGGTGCTCGTTTCCTTCCACATGCCAAAGATGTGCAGGAACCTATTTCAGACCCAACCCAAAACATAATATTTTCCTTTTGGCCAGAGGTTCTGTCTGACCTGTTGAGTTACTCCATCTTGTGTCTATCTTCAGTTTAAACTAGCATCTGCAGTTCGTTCCAACACACATGATACTATATGATACAACTTTATTAATCCCAGGAGGGAAATTGTGTGAGTGTGAGTGTACTGTTTTGTTTTCTTGTTTATAACATTGTTTAACAGAATACTATGTTTACATAATCTGTAAACATAATACAGAACAGGAGATAAAGGTTCAGTGTGTTTATATACCATAGACCATATATGCACAATAAATAAACAGATAAAGTGCAATAGGCTGTTATTGTTCAGAGTTTGGAGTTTGCTGATGGACCCTCCACCACCTCCAGTTTAAATTCCATTTAGAATATTTTTGGAGGACCAGGAAACCAGGAAGCAAGTTACTCCAGCTCCAGGGAGTAAGTGGTTTTCAGCGTTCACGGCGACAGCAATGGCACCAGATCTCCCACAATGCAAAGGGGGAGAGGGGGGAGCTCAGAGTTGAGCAGCAGGTGTCCCGGGTGCTTGCCACGACTTTAAGGTGCCCCTAGCAGGATGCTAGGTGGCCATTGGCACCCGGCCAACCGTTAATTTCGAGCCCTGTGATACCAATCAGTGAGTTCTTATCCAATTTCTTAAGATTTTTTTTCCCCCCCAATGAAATTCACCGGTCAGCACCGGCTACAACCTACGCGAACCTAAGAGAACCTTCGACCTCCTGGCAACCCACCTACGGCATGAGAATTCTCGTTACTCGCCATGGTGGCTTTATCCTAGTCGGCGCTAATTTTTCAACGTTGAAAAATTCTCGGCGACCGTAATGAGGTCGCGACTAGTTCCCAGAATGTGGGAACTCCTCACGACCATGAAGGTGATTCCCCGGCAACCACCCGCGAACACGTGCCAACCATGTGGCAACTGCATCGTCTCCTGGAGTCGCCTAAAAAGTCGCCTAAGTGGGACAGGCCCATTAGGCTTCTAGCTATTATTTTGAAAAGGACGAAACCAAGGAGTGGCTCAAGTGACAGCAATGCATCCACTCCCAGATGAGTTCAATGCTTTCTATGCTTACTTTGAAAGGGAGAATATAGATGTACTTTCTCAGGCTCTGACAGCCTCCGAAGACTCAGTAAATTAAGTTGGAAGATTCTTAACGAGGGCAAAACCTCGGAAAGCATTTAGCCTTGATGATGTACTGGGCTGTGTTCTTGAAACCTGCGTGTGCCAACTGAGTGGAGTTTGTGGACATCTTCAATCTCTCACTGCTACGGTCCAAGATCAACACCTGCTTTAAAAGAACATCAAGAAGAGCAAGCTGACATGACTACTAACTGATGACACTCACATCTTTTATAATGAAATGCTTTGAGAGCTTGGTTATGATACATATCAACACCTGCCTTCGAAAGGACCTGGAGCCACTACAAGTCGCCTACTGCCAGTGGATGCAATTCAGATCAGTCTGAAGTAGGGTATCGACCCAAAACGTCACCTATTCCTTCTCTCCAGAGATGCTGCCTGTCCCGCTGAGTTACTCCAGAATTTTGTGTCTATCGTCAAATAAAACCAGCATCTGCAGGCCTTTCCTACACGTGGATGCAATCTTGCTGGATCCACTCTGCAGTGCACCACTGGGATGATAAGAACATGTAGATCTGGTGTTGTTCATTTGATTACAGCTTGGTGTCGAACACCATCATCCTCTCTAAACTCAGGGAACTGATCTCCTGTCATCCCTATGCAATTGGTTTTTTGACTTCCTAATCAGCAGACATTAATCGGTACAAATTAATAACAACACTTCCTCCTCTATGACTGTCAGCACAAGAGCACCACAAGGCTATGTGTATGTTCCCTGGGTTACTCACTCCATATCTTTGACTGTGTAACAAAACACATCTCCAATGCCACCTTACAATTCACTGACAATACCAGTTTTGTTTGATGGATAACAAATAATGTTGAGTCAGAGGACAGAAGGGAGATTGATAATCTGATTGAATGGTGCCAGAACAACAAAATTGTTCTCAATGTAGGCAAGACAGAGGAGTGGATTGTTGACTTCAGGAAGAGAAGGCCAAGGACCCATGAACCTGTTTTCATCTATGAGGGAATCGAATTAACAATTTCAAGTTCCTGGGCATATATGTCGCTAAAAACTTCTCCTGGGCTCAGCATTTCATGAAGAGAGTTCACGGATGCCTCAACTTTCTTAGAAGATTGAGGAGATACGGTGTGTTGCCGAATACTCCATCGAACGTCTGTAGGTGCAGCACAGAAAATATACTGACTGACTGAATCACCGCCTGATTTGGTAACTCAAACCCCTAGGAACAAAAATGGTTACAGAAAATAGTAGACATTTCCCACTTCATCACGAGAATTTACTCCTCACCATGGAAGGGAACTACAAGAAGTGCTGCCTTAAAAACACAGCTAATATCCAAGAACTACTGTACCCAGGTCACGCTCCCATCTCACTGCTACAATCAGGAAGAAAATAGGTGTCAGGAAACCATGACCTTCAGGTTCAAGAACAGCTTCTGCACAACAACCATCTAGTTCTTGAACCGCATGGACATCCTTATCGTTCATTATTCTACGTTTACTCTTCTGGGGAGATGTTAACTACATTTCGATTTTTCTGTACTGTACACTGCACAATGACAATTAAGGATTGAATTGAATTGAATTATCTCAGCAACAATCTACTATGGGCTTTGCTTTGGGCTGCACCACGTTCTTTGGCTTTGCATTATTATAACTGATTAGTAAATTCTTGTAATATTAATTATTGTCTATTTATTTCTTATTGTGTTAATGGGGACATAAAGCTGCAGCAAGTAAGAATTTCATTGTTCTGTTCACGGTACATATAACAATTAAACACTCTCCACTCTTATCTATAAATTATATACATCTATAAGACAACTATACTATCACCCCACAGCTTTAGAATAGCGAGGAAACTGGTCAGGCAAAGGAATCCCATGCAATAGAGAGAACATGTAAATGGCACTCAGTTGAAATTGGCTGGGTTGAACCAATTTTCAGAATCTGTGAAGTGTTCCACTAAATACATCACTCGAGCAGTCCACTAGGAGTCATTCTTTCAGATTTCAGAGGAAGAGAAATTTCTTCCGAGTGAACATTCAGAAATATCTCCGCCACAGAGCTATAAAAGCTAAATAATTTAATATAATTAAGGTATCAATGTTTGGACTGTAGCAGTGACAAAGGTGTTGCACAGGTAGCTAAGCTAGAAGCATCAGAATTCTTGATTCAGTAGATTGTGGGATCAAATCACACACGAGAGACTTGAGTGCAAAATGCTCAGATGACTGAAGGAATGATGCCACTAACAGAAATGCAGCTTTGGAAGATGGATAAGGATTTTTTTTTTTTTTTAAACTCCCCACCTACACTCTTTCGTGAACAATAAAACTTAGACAATACTGAAAAACAGGAATTTATCCCCAGTGTCCAGCCCAATATTTATCATTCAATCAAAATTATTGCTTGTGAGATCTAGCACAGAATGAATTGGGTGCCACATTTCCTACTACAGTATCAATTCAACAATACTTCAACGATCGTGATTTATTTATAACAATCCAAGCCTGCCAAAGTCCAATGTTGTGCAAGTCTATTTACAATAAATATCCAATCTTATGTTTTGTGAGAAATGTCATAAGTTAATCAACATGCCATATGGCCCTTATTATAGCACAAATCTCATCAGCACATGCAAAAACATTGATGACAAGGATTGTAAGCTTAAAATATGAACTATGTTTCCCTTTCTATTGATGTTGCCTGTTTACATGCTGAGTTTTAAAACATTTTCTGTTTGCATTAAAATTGATCAATTTGCCATCTTTGTGCACACCACAACTAGAACTCAGTTTAATATTTCTTATAGTCCAACTATTTCCTTATTATTCATAAAATGGTCCATTATAAAGTACAGAACAAAATTGTATGCAAAATCTCTCAGCCTTTTCCAGGGAAATATAACAATATATTTGACTTTAAAGCTCAATAAATCACTTACTGGAAAATGTAATCGAGTATTCAGTAATATTGCTGCAGTCTAAGACTGCACAAATTAAGAGCAGGAGTGAGTCCTTTAAGCTTACTCTGCCATTTATTGAGATCATGCTTGATCTGATTAACTTCAACTTAATAATCCTGCTATCCACTGCAGCTTTTCACACCTATTTTACGAATATTCTTCCTATGTCTGGCTTCTTTGTGAAAGAGAGCTTTGAAGACTCAGTTATCAAACAATTCACTTCACCTGTCCTAAATGGATGATCCCTTGTTTTTATTAGTATCAAGTTTGACCACTAGAATTAATGTTTCAGAATGAAGAGTGGATAATTGAATGGAGTTAGACCCAAACATTTACAGGGGACGAGTTAAATGGGTGACTTTGTCTGCTAATATTAAACTGAGGAACAAAGCAAACAAGTGACACCAACTTGGCATTGAAACGGTAGTCAAATATCTGATGCAGTTGCAACGATAATAGAAGGAGAAGCATGAAAAAAAATCCTTTAAATATACACAATGAATGTAAAACAAATAAGGGTTGAGGGAAGCAGCTAGAAAGGAAGAGAAACGGGAACAAGATTAACTGAACAGACCACTTTACTGCTACTTACTGTGGGGGGGGAGAAGAATAACTACGTAAATAACTATGTGTGATATAAGTAGAATAGGAAGTAGAATTTCCTCAGCAATGCTGATGAATGGTCACTGACCAGAAGTATTGACCGTACAGTGCCCTCCATAATGTTTGGGACAAAGAGCCATCATTTATTTATTTGTCTGTACTCCACAATTTGAGATTTGTAATAGAAATTAAGGTGTGCCTCCTTAATGCAAGTATAAGAGAGCTCTCAGCACCTAGTCTTTCCATCACCTTTGGAAACTTATATTGTTGTTTATTAATATGAGGACAAAAGTTGTGCCAAATAAAGTCAAAGAAGCCATTATGAGACTGAGAATAAAACTGTTAGAGACATCATCCAAACCTTAGGCTTACAAAAATCAACTGTTTGGAACAACATTAAGAAAGAGAGCACTGGTGAGCTTACTAATCGCAAAGGGACTGGCAGGCCAAGGAAGACCTCCATTGCTGATAATAGAAGAATTCTGTTTATAATAAAGAAAAATCACCAAACACCTGTCCAACAGATCAGAAGCACTCTTCAGGAGTAACTTCTCTACATCGGCAAGACCAAGCACAGGCTTGGCGATCGCTTCACCCAACACCTCCGCTCAGTTTGCACTAACCAACCCGATCTCCCGGTGGCGCAGCACTTCAACTTCTCCTCCCATTCCGAAACCGACATTTCTGTCTTAGGCCTCCTCCATTGTCAGATAGTCCTTGCTTTCTCCTTCCTTCCCCTCCTCCCCAGCTCTCCCACAAGCCTACGGTCTCCGCCCCCCCCCCCCCCGACAGTCTGAAGAACGGTCTCGACCCGAAACGTCGCCTATTCCTTCTCTCCATAGATGCTGCCTCACCCGCTAAGTTTCTCCCGCATTTTTGTCTACCTTCAGGAGTCAGGTGTTGATTTGTCAATGACCACTGTCCACAAAAGACTTCATGAACAGAAATACCGAGGCTACACTGCAAGATGCAAACCACTGGTTAGCCGCTAAAATAGGATGGCCAGGTTACAATTTGCCAAAAACTACTTAAAAGAGCAACCACAGTTCTGCAAAAAGGTCTTGTGGACAGATGAGATAAAGATTAATGTATCAGAGTGATGGCAAGAGCAAATAATGGAGGAGAGAAGGAACTGCCCAAGATCCAAAGCACACCACTTCTTCTGTGAAACACAGTGGTGGGGGTGTTATGGCCTGGGTATATCTGGCTGCTGAGGTACTGGCTCACTTATCTTCATTGATGGTACAACTGCTGATGGCAGTAGCATAATGAATTATGAAGCGTATAGACACATCCTATCGACTCAAGTTTAAACAAATGCCTCAAAACTAGTTGGTCGGCAGTTCATACTACAGCAAGACAATGATCCCAAACGTACTGCTAAAGCTAAAAAATGGTCAATTCTTGAGTGGTCAACCACCCGATCTGAACCCAATTGTGCATGCCCTTTATACGCTGAAGAGAAAACTGAAGGGGGCTAACCCCCAAAACAAGCATAAGCTAAAGATGGCTGCAATAAAGGCCTGGCAGTGCACCACCAGGGAAGACACCCAGCAACTGGTGATGTCCATCAATCGCAGACTTCAAGCATGGAAAGGATATACAACAAAATGCTAAACATGACTACATTCATTTCCATGACATTGCTGTGTCCCAAACATTATGGTACCCTGAAATGGGGGTGGGTTATGTATAAACACTGCTGTAATTTCTACATGGTGAAATCAAAATGTATAAAAATGGCCTTTATTAAAATCTGACAATGTGCACCTTAACCACATGTGATGTTTTTCTATTACAAATCTCAAATTGTGGAGTACAGAGGCAAATAAATAAATGATGGGTCTTTGTCCCAAACATTATGGAGGGCACTGTATGTCTCTTCACAGGTGCTGCGTAACTTGCCGAGTACCTGGTATTTTCTATATTTGTTCCTCTAATGGCAAGTTACATCATTGCTGTACAGCAGGCAGGCAACTTATCTTTTTTAGTCATGGGCAGCCACTTGGAAATTAAGTAGCCCGAGGCCCAAGGCATCACAAAGGAATTCAAACCGATAGCAGCAGCTGAATTGGAAATGATTCTCCATGAGACAGTTTGGGTAATCAAGTAGTTGCAACTGGTCAATGAGTTGAGGGTGTCAAAGGAAAACTGGTGACTAAGTAACTTCAAAAACACGACCAACCTCAGTCAGGTTCCCAGCACTTGGCTGCAAACCACTCAGGGAGGTTCACTACATTGAGCAGCTAAAGAGTAAACAGCTTTGAGTTGATGCCACCACACAAATATGAAGGAAGGTATGTACTGATTGCATGGTATTTCCTGGATACATTTTATAAATAAAGTTTATTTTTGAAATAAAAACCTGTACAAACAATCCTAAACCTGTACAAGCAATAGCGAACAAACAAAAGGTATACAATGCTTTGGATCAATGCAACCTAATTTCTTCTGCCAACAATCAAATCTAAATGAGTGATGCACCATCTATGACGCCACTTAGTGTCTATTTGACACAGAAATTGGCTTATTAGTGCAAGCACAATTCACAAGAATTTACCGGGTTAAACTTCTGAAGTGGAACAATTCAATTCGGCATAGTTACACTCCAGTCCAGCAAAATATTGATTTTCACATGTGTAATGTTGGAAAAGGCATAGATGTAGGATAAATAATCTGAAACAAAATAAAGGTTGCCAAGTATAAAGAAGTGCTGAATTACTTGGATATTACTGTCAATGCCAATGTGCAGTCAGCATTTTTGATGTTCAGCACATGCACTATAATTGATACCAAACAAAATGAATCAAAAGCACTTTCAAATATATTTTACAATTATACTTACTGCTGTGAACCCAAAGAATAGTAAACATAGTATATTCATTCAAGCTGCACACCTGTGCTATTAGTTAATGGACCACACGAAACTCACAGTCATGCAGTTGAGAAACTTCGAAACTACTGAGATTCTAGACCTTTTCTGGAAGTCTCCTAAATTAAAACATGACGAGAGATTTCCTCAGACTAATCCAATTAGGTTACAGTGCAGACTTTGACAGAATTCTACCAAATCATGGAATTCAGCAGTTCTGTGATCACACAGACGTGGAGGGAAAAAAATTGAAACGATTTCTGTTGCAGCAACCTCGTGGATCTGTTTAACCCCAGTTTGGTTTTCATCATACGAGGACTCTTGTACTTACATGGGATCGAGAGTCTTGGTGAGCCAAGTCTTGAGTGCATCAAGGTTTTCTATCATCATGGTGATCGATCCTTTTGGAAGGGGATGGGGGGGGAAGGGGGGGGAGGGGTAAAGAGAGGCCAGGGTTACCTCGCCAGTGACGGACGGAGGGAGGGAGGGAGGGAGGGGTGAGGGGCAGGTGCTGGGAAACGAGCAGAGGGGACGGGAATGGGTGTCCTGCTCTAAACGAGCCGGGTCTGTTTCTTCTTGCCCCCCCCCCCCTGCAGCGGGGGAAAGCCGGCTGTCAGAATCCCAACATCCAAAGGAAAAAAGGCCCCAAAACAAACAGCTGCCGCCGAGGCTGCAAACAACGTGTCCACACTCCGCCGCACGCAGGGCCTCTGGCAGCGATTTAAAAAAACACAAAGAAAGGTTTCCACGCGCGAATAATGCTTGGAGGAAGAGGAGGAGGGGGGGGGGGGGGTTTAAAAACGCGCGGGCTGTTTTTTACCAGCCCGACCCAAGCCCCCACCGGGTTAAAACAAACATTTCTGCTTTTCCCTTTCGGCCGCTCCTCGCAACTTTATTCAGAAAATGGCGGCTTCGCACTCTCGCTCCTCCGCCGGGGCCGGGGCTCTCGCGAGATCGGGCGCAGGGGCAGGGCTGGGGCTACCTGGCTCCAGCTTGTGCCCCAGGAGCTTCGCAACCTGGAGCCACTGCAGTCTTACTTGCTTGTTTTTATTTACTGTGCTGGGTGGTTTTTTTTCTTAAAAAAAAAATAGGTGTATACCATTTATAGCCTTCGCTACCTCAATAAGGCCAGCAGCATAATCAAGGATGATTCGCACCACACCCCCACTTCTCCCCTCCCCCTTCTTCTGCCCTCTCCCCTCCCCTCCCATCAGGCAAATAGGTACAGAAGTGTGAAAACGCACACCTTCAGATTCAGGGACAGTCTGGGGTGGAAGATTGCAACCTTCACGTGGTCCGCCCTGTTTCCGGGTGCGACGGGCCACAATGTACAAGTCAGCAGACAACGGGGGTAAAAGCGTGCCCAACGCCGCCCTCATTCTGATGGCCACCTTCGTGTGTGGCTGCATCAGGCGGAGTGTAGAGCCAAGGCACGTGGGCACCAAGTGTCACTACCTGCTGAGGTTCTACCTGTCCCCGGTGTTGAGAAGGATGGGCCTGGCGCAGGTGCCACGCAATGTGCCAGTCAGCTGGACATTGCCGCCCCATCTGTCGTCTGTGGAAGGGTTCTTCCGGACCAACACCTTTGACTACATGTCCATTGGGCAGTGGTCAGTACAGAATGTCCTGCAGGCACTGCAGGGAAAGGACTCTATGGACCCGGTGGCGTGGTTCCCTGAGCAGTCTGCCCAGCTTGTCTGGCAAAATGCCTCATCGCCAGAACTCACCAACAAGCACCAAGACCTGGCTTGGCTGGCGGTGAGGGGAGCCCTCCCAGTCAGATCCTTTCTGCACCGTCGGAACCTCACTGCCAGCGCACGCTGCCCTCGGGACGGCTGCTATGGCGAGGAGACGGTTGCCCACCTCTTTACAGAGTGTGGGTTTGCTAAAAGAGTCTGGAGAAAAATGCAAGGGTCCCTGGTACGCTTTATCCCGAAACAGCTCCGTCACAGAGGACTTCGGTGATTTACGGACTGTTCCCAGGGACACATTCAGAGGCTGACATCGAGTGCTGCTGGAGGGTCATCAACTCGGTAAAAGACGCCCTTTGGTCTGCCCGAGCATTGTTCACCGCCCAGCAGAGCGAGATGTCCGTCAGGGAATGTTGCCGACTGGCCCGCTGCAGACTGCAGGAGTACGTGCTGAGGGACGCACTGAAGCTCGGTGCAGCCAACGCCAAGGCTCGGTGGGGGAGGGCCATAGTCTAAGGTCCTTCCGCTGCTGGACATGGGGGTACGGTATGGTGGAGACGCCCCTCAATATAAGGGAAGGTATCCCACGCCACTGTGCCACATGAGTGGCACGAGTGGGGGACTGATTTGTGGAAATTTGGGGAAAAGAAAATGTCTAAACTGTATTGATCAATTTGTACAGCCTCCGAAAATCGGATGGATTTTCTGCAAGGTTCATGTATTGTATATATTTATCACTTGAATAAAGTATATTTTGAAATTTAAATTTTTTTTCGACTAATGCAATCAATCCGACGTGCACAAACGGAAGATCAAATAGAACAAGTTGTCCTACAACTTTAGGCTGTGCATGCCACACGAAAGAAAGAAGAAGAAGAAGGGACAGTTTCTTCCCAACTGTTGTCAGGCGACTGAACCACCCTACCACAAACAGAGGGAGAGCAGTCCTACACTACTATCTATTACATTGGAGACCCTTGGACTCTCTTTGATCGGACTTTACAGACTTTATCTTGCACTAAACGTTATTCACATTCTTCCCTCTATCAGATATGTGCGCACTGTGTATGGCTCGATTGTAATCACATATTGTCTTTCCACTGACAGGTTAAGCTCCTGTCCCACTGTACGAGGTAATTCAAGAGTTCTCCTGAATTTTCCCCTGATTCGAACTCGGAGAATGTCCGTAACGCATCCGTAGGAGTTTGTGGATGTCTTGTTGCGGCTCGTAATGCTAACGATTAGGTACTCGGCACATCCGGTAAACTCGTGATGTTTTTTCATCCCTGGAAAAAAGGTCCACGAGTAAAAGAATACTTGTGATGAAAAAATGTGTTACTTTTTACTCGTACGAGCCGCTATGAGACATCCCATGGACCCGCTGGAACAAAAGCTTTTCATTATATCTCGGTATACGTGACAATACACTAAACTAAACAAAACTGAATATTCCACTTAAATATACAGTATAGGGAATGTATTAAGAGTATTTGCACATCTTTGGCTTTGTACACAGCTTTATTCCGGTAAAAATGTATTCTTTAAATATGAAATAAATAATTTCTTGGGATTTGGGTACATTTTCTTGTCAATCTCAGGAAACCCGTAGCAATTGTCATTTAATCAACCTTTTCTGAAACTGCAGTGAAATGCAAAATACTGCAGATCCTGAAATTTGCAAATGAAGCAGAACATGCCATAAATTGTCTATATAAGTCGGCAGATGCCTGTAATCTGAAATGGAAGTTGCTGTAAATAATCAGGCGCCATCTGTGGAGAGAGAAAGAGTCAACATCTCAGGCTGATTTTTTTTCCAAGTTACTGCAGGTATCAAAGGTCTGAAATAAAAGTAAGCAGCACGTGTGGAGGGTACAGGGTATTCATGTTTTAGTTCAATGGACTTTCATCATAGGGAAAAATCAGAGGGAAAATGTGTTTTCAGATGCAGTGAGGCTGGGCAGAGGAAAAAGAAAGGGCGGAATACAAGAGTTAAACTTGAGTTTAGGGCAAGAGTTAAGGTGATAGAGCCAGGTAAATGACAATAGTAAAGGGTGTTAGTAAATACCAGCCAGAGTACAGGAGAAGCTAAATACAGTGGCTTGCAAAAGTATTCATACCCCTTGAACTTTTCCACATTTTGTCACGTTACAACCACAAACGTAAATGTATTTTATTGGGATTTTATGTGATAGACCAACACAAAGTGGTGCATAATTGTGAAGTAGAAGGAAAATGATACACGGTTTCCAATTTTTTATTACAAATAAAAAAGTGTGGCATGCAAAAGTATTCAGCCCCCCTGAGTCAATACTTTGTAGAACCACCTTTCACTGCAATTACAGCTGCAAGTCTTTTGGGGCATGTCTCTACCAGCTTTGCACATCTAGAGACTGAAATTTTTGCCCATTCTTCTTTGCAAAATAGCTCAAGCTCTGTCAGATTGAATGGAGAGCGTCTGCAAACAGCAATTTTCAAGACTGGCAAGAGATTCTCAATTATATTTAGGTCTGGACTGATTGGGCCATTCTAACACATGAATATGCTTTGATCTAAACCATTCCATTGTAGCTCTGGCTGTATGTTTAGGGTCGTTGTCCTGCTGGAAGGTGAACCTCCGCCCCAGTCTCAAGTCTCTTGCAGACTCTAACAGGTTTTCTTCCAAGATTGCCCTGTATTTGGCTCCATCCTTCCCATCAACTCTGACCAGCTTCCCTGTCCCTGCTGAAGAAAAGCATCCCCACAGCATGATGCTGCCACCACCATGTTTCATAGCGGGGATGGTGTGTTCAGGGTGATGTGCAGTGTTAGTTTTTTGCCACACATAGTGTTTTGCATTTAGGCCAAAAACTTCCATTTTGGTCTCATCAGACCAGAGCACCTTCCTCCACATGTATGCTGTGTCCCCCACATGGCTTGTGGCAAACTGCACTGGCTTTGTTTCAACTATGGCTTTCTTCTTGCCACTCTTCCATAAAGGCATAAACGATTTGTGGAGTGCACGACTAATAGTTGTCCTGTGCACAGATTCTCCCACCTGAGCTGTGGATCTCTGCAGCTACCATGGGCCTCTTGGCTGCTTCTCTGATCAATGCTCTCCTTGCCCGGCCTGTCTGCTTAGGTGGACGGCCATGACTTGGTAGGTTTGCAGTTGTGCCATACTCTACATTTTTGGGTGATGGATTGAACAGTGCTCCGTGAGATGTTCAAAGCTTGGAATATTTTTTTATAACCTAACCCTGCTTTAAACTTCTCCACAACTTTATCCCTGACCTGTCTGGTGTGTTCCTTGGGCTTCATGATGCTGTTTGTTCACTAATGTTCTCTAACAAACCTCTGAAGCCTTCACAGAACAGCTGTATTTGTACTGAGATTAGATTACACACAAGTGGACTCTATTTACTAATTATGTGACTTCTGAAGGCAATTGGTTGCACTGGATTTTATTTAGGGGAATCAGAGTAAAGGGGGCTGAATACTTTTGCATGCCACACTTTTCAGTTTTTTTATTTGTAAAAAAATTTGAAAACCATTATCATTTTCCTTCCTCTTCACAATTATGCACCGCTTTGTGTTGGTCTATCACATAAAATCCCAATAAAATATGTTTACGTTTGTGGTTGTAACGTGACAAAATGTGGAAAAGTTCATGGGGTATGAATACTTTTGCAAGCCACTGTATATCTCTGAAATCACTAGCAGAGGATGATAAAAAAAATTGAATATTGGAAAGGTGTGAAATAAAGTTTACAATTATTTATTGTAGTAAAAATAAAATGCAGGTTCAAGAAACAGAAAACGAAATTGCTGGAAACACTCAGCATTAGTGGAGTCGGAACAGTGTGGCCACTTTGGTCCAAGATCCCTTCAACACAACTGGAAAAATGAGAAACCAGCATGTAATAACTTGCAGAGAAAAAGAGGGGAAGATGGGGAGAGAACAGAGAAATGTCTGAAAAAGGGTCTTGACCTGAAACATCATCTATTCCTTTTTTCCGGAAGTGCTGCCTGACCCGCTGAATTACTCCAGCTGCTTCGGGGTAAACCAGCATCTGCAGTTTGTTCCAACAGGGAAAAAATGTAATCGGTGGAGACTAAAATTGTCAAGATCATATTTATTTTAGAGATCAGCAGTTGAATGCCAAAAATAAATTCAAATAAATTGAAGCAAAAGGATGCAGTCATAGTCCAGAGAGGCTACCCAAAATTGACAAATTGAGTATTCAGTACGGCTTTAACGTGACTAAATGAAATATTGATTGATCGATTGGAAAAAAACAGCATAGAAACAGGTCTTCCGGCCCGGCCAAATCCACACTGACCATTGAACAATATTACAGGGCTGCCAACTCTCACACATTGAGGGCGAGAATCACGCATTTGGCCAAATTCTCACACTCTCACGCTGATCACAAATTTCTCACGCTCTGTCGTGAGAAATTCTGTGATCAAGAAAAATTTCAAAACTCATATCCACTGCATAGGCCGCGGGTGTTGGAGAGCTGGGGCTGAGGGAGGGATGGAAGCTGAAGCAGCGGCAGGGGCAGATGCGGACGGAGAGCCAGGACTGGCGAGTGTTTACTGGGCTGGCGAGTGTTTGCTGGGCTGGCGAGTCACTAGCTGCAGCTCCGGCCATGGAGCAGCCTCAGTGCAAGAGTCCCAGGCCTTCGGAGGCATCGGAAGCGTTGCGCCGCTGTCATGATAGTCTCTGTGCAGAATCAGGCTGCGGCTCAGTGCATCCTGGAGGATAACCAATGGCTGCTGAAACTAAGTATCAAGCACTGGGTAGAAACGGTAGACTATAGTGGCCTTCAAATGGGGGTGGTTAGAGAAAGCATCCTGCTTGCCTGCTAGATTTTCACTTACACTAACTGCAGGAAAAATGTTCCCAATGTTGGGGGAGTTCAGAGCCAGGGGTCACAGGTTAAGAATAAAGGGTAGGCCAATTAGGACAGAGATGACAAACTTTCTTCACGCAGAGAGTTGTGAATCTGTGGAATTCTCTGCCACAGATGGCAGTGGAGGCCAATTCACTGGATTATTTCAAGAGAGAGTTACATTTAGCTCTTGGGGCTAGCGAAATCAAGGGATATGGGGAAAAAACAGGAAAGAGGTACTGATTTTAAATGAACAGCCATGATCATATTGAATTGCAGTGCTGGCTCGAAGGGTTGATTGGCCTATTCCTGCACCTATTGCCTATGTTTCTATGCTTGAGTATATGGCAATAAAACTCGACCACTTGATTTTGAAGCATTCATGCATGGTGGAGGTATAGTGTAGTCATAGAGTGAAACAGTGTGAAAACAGGCCCTTCGGTGCAACTTGCCCACACCCGCCAACATGTCCCAGCTACTCTACCTGCTTTGGTCCTTATCCCTCCAAACCTGTCCTATCCATGTATCAGTCAAACTGTTTCTTAAATGTTGGGATAGTCCCTTCTACTCCTCTGGCAGCTTGTTCCATACACCCACCACCCTTTGCATGGAAAAAGTTACCCCTTAAAAAGTAAATATACTTCAAACAAAAAACATTGAAATCATACTTCTACAATGCACTTAAAATTGATTTTAATGCATCAAATTTCAAAAAGTCCCAACTGTGCACCCTACCCTACTCGATTGCTCCACTCCCTCGCTGCGTACCCCCAAGGTCAATGATCAGTGATCACTCAACCCCCACACTCGAAAACATTCCGCGCCCCCTGGAACTTCAGACGGAATGCACTGCCAGATGTGAGCGGGGAACTGAGGCCAGTTGCCTGTGATGCCTGGGCCCCAATACTCAGCGCTTCCTGTTTTGGAGTTGCCTAATGTTATTGATTTGTAATTAGCCTGATTTGTAATTAGTTAACAAAACCTTAATTTATTAATCCAGAATATTCAGTGGGATGGGATAAAGTGTAATATTAAAATGACATGCAAGGTGTCTGTCACAAAATATACCTCCGATAACCCATTATTTCCTTCAGTTAAATATTGGGAAGGTAGCACTATTGTCATTTGCCACTCAACTATTATGTTTGTTTACCTCACTGACTATTTCTAACACCCCCCCCCCTAAATTCCTTTGACAGGTTGAATAGAAATAGAAACATAGAAAATAGGTGCAGGAGGACGCCATTCGGCCCTTCGAGCCAGCACCGCCATTCATTGTGATCATGGCTGATCGTCCGCTATCAATAACCCGTGCCTGCCTTCTCCCAATATCCCTTGACTCCACTAGTTCCTAGAGCTCTATCCAACTCTCTCTTAAATCCATCCAGTGATTTGGCCTCCACTGCCCTCTGTGGCAGTGGAATTCCATAAATTCACAACTCTCTGCGTAAATTTTTTTTTTTCTCAGCTCAGTCTTAAATGATCTCCCCTTCATTCTAAGGCTGTGGCCCCTGGTTCTGGGCTCACCCAACATTGGGAACATTTTTCCTGCATCTAGCTTGTCCAGTCCTTTTATAGTTTTATATGTTAATATAAGATTCCCCCTCATCCTTCTAAACTCCAGTGAATACAAGCCTAGTCTTTTCAATCTTTCCTCATATGACAGTCCCGCTATCCCAGGGATCAATCTCGTGAACCTACGCTGTACTGCCTCAATCACAAGGATGTCCTTCCTCATATTAGGAGACCAACACTGTACACAATACTCCAGATGTGGTCTACCAGAGCCCTATACAACCGCAGAAGAACCTCTTTACTCCTGTACTGAAATCCTCTTGTTATGAAGGCCAACATTCCATTAGCTTTCTTCACTGCCTGTTGTACCTGCACGCCAACTTTCAGTGACTGGTGTACAAGGACACCCAGGTCTCGCTGTATCTCCCCCTTACCTAACCTAACCCCATTGAGATAATAATCTGCCCCCTTGTTTTTGCCGCCAAAGTGGATAACCTCACATTTATCTATATTATACTGCAACTGCCACACATCTGCCCACTCACTCAACCTGTCCAGGTCCACCTGCAACCTCCTAACATCCTCTTCACAGTGCACACTGCCACCCAGCTTTGTGTCATCCGCAAACTTGCTAGTGTTGCTCCCAATTCCCTCTTCGAAATCATTTATATATATGGTAAACAGTTGCGGGCTCAACACCGAGCCTTGCGACACTTCACTCGCCACTGCCTGCCATTCTGAAAAGGACCCGTTCACTGCTACTCTTTGCTTCCGGTCTGCCAACCAATTTTCTATCCATGTCAACACCCTATCCCATGTGCTCTAATTTTAGTCATCAGTCTCCCATGCGGGACCTTATCAAAGGCTTTCTGAAAGTCTAGATACACTACATCCACTGGCACCCCTTCATTCATTTTACTTGTCACATCCTCAAAAAATTCCAGAAGATTAGTCAAGCATGATTTCCCTCTCATAAATCCATGTTGACTTGGACTAATCCTTTTACTGCTATCCAAATGCTGTGTTATTACCTCTTTAATAATTGACTCCAGCATCTTTCCCACCACCGAAGTCAGGCTAACTGGTCTGTAATTCCCCGTTTTCTCTCTCGCTCCTTTCTTGAAAAGTGGGATAACATTAGCTATCCTCCAATCCACAGGAACTGATCCTGAATCTATTGAACATTGGAAAATGATCACCAATGCGTCCACTATTTCTAGAGCCACCTCCCTGAGGACCCTGGGATGCAGACCATCAGGCCCAGGGGATTTATCATCCTTCAGTCCCATTAGCCTACCCAATACTATTTCTCGCTTAATGAAAATTTCTTTCAGTTCCTCTACCCCCTTAGATCTTCTGTCCTCCAGTACATCTGGGAGATTGTGTTCTCCTTACTGAAGACGGATCCGAAGTACCTATTCAACTCTTCTGCCATTTCCTTGTTGCCCATAATTATTTCACCCATGTCTGCCTTCAAGGGACCCACATTTGACTTTGCTACTCTTTTTCCCTTAACATATTTAAAGAAGCTTTTACTGTCCTTCTTTATATTCCTGGCAAGCTTCCCTTTTATCTTCATCTTTTCAGCCCGTATTGCCCGTTTTGGTTCCTTCTGTTGTCCTATGAAAGTTTCCCAATCCTCCGGCTTAAGACTACTCTTTGCTGTGTTATACATCTTTTCTTTTAGTTTTATTCTATCCCTAACCTCTTTTGTCAGACACGGTTGCGTCCTACTCCCCTTAGAATCTTTCTTCCTTTTTGGAATGAAATGATCCTGCCTCTTCTCGATTATGCCCAAAAATTCCTGCCATTGTTGTTCCACCATCATTCCTGCTAGGATCCGTTTCCAGTCTACTTTGGCCAGCTCCCCTCTCATGCCTTCATAGTCCCCTTTGTTCAACTGCATCACTGCCACTTCCGATTTAACGTTCTCCTTTTCAAATTGCAGATTAAAACTAATCATATTATGATCACTACCTCCAAGCGGTTCCTTTACCTCGAGTTCTCTTATCATATCTGGTTCATTGGACAACACTAAATCCAGAATTGCCTTTTCTCTAGTCGGCTCCATTACAAGCTGCTCTAAGAATCCACCTCGGAGGCAGTCTACAAACTAACTTGGAGTCCTGAACCAACCTGATTTTCCCAGTCTATCTGTACATTGAAATCCCCCAACACCACAGTGGCATTACCTTTGTTACATGCCAGTTTTAACTCCTGCTTCAACTTACACCCTACCTCCGGGCTACTATTTGGGGGTCTGTAAATAACACCAATTAGTGTCTTCTTGCCTTTACAATTCCTCAACTCAATCCACAGTGACTCTACCTCGTCAGTCCCTATGTCTTCCCTCGCAAGGGACTGAATTCCATCCCTCACCCGCAGAGCTACCCCCCCCCCCCCCCCCCCCCGCTCCTCTGCCCACCTGCCTGTTCTTTCTATAGGATGTATAACCCTGAATATTAAGTTCCCAGGCCTGATCCTCCTTCAGCCACGTCTCAGTAATCCCCACAATGTCATATCTACCAACCTCTAACTGAGCCACAAGCTCATCTACTTTACTTCTTATACTTGTGCATTCATATACAATATTTTTAATTCCTTATGCATCTCACCTTTCACATCGATCCCTATTACACTTGGCCATACTCTGCTATCCTTTTGTGAGCTTCCTTTCCCGTTAATTCTGGGGTCATTAACCATCCCTTTACTCTCATTCCCTTTAACTCCATCATCGACTATCTCATTTGACACCCCACTCCCCTTATTCAGTTTAAAACCACCTGTGTAGCAGTGGCAAACCTACCTGCCAGAATGCTGGTCCCCACCTGTTAAGATGCAATCCTTCCCTTTTGTACAGTTTCCCCTTACTCCAAAACAGATCACTGTGAGCTAAGAATCTAAATCCCTGCCCCCTGCAGCAGTTACTCAGCCACACATTCAGGTCCCGTATCTCCCTGTTCCTGCTCTCGCCAGCACGAGGAACTGGAAGCAAACCGCAGATAACAACCCGGAGGTTCTGCTTTTCAGCATTTTTCCGAGCTCTCTAAAGTCACGCTGCAGAATATTCAACCCCTTCTTTCCGACATCATTTGTGCTGACATGCTACCACTTCCAGTTGTTCACCTTCGCCCTTGTGGACTTTCTGTACTCTGTCCGTGACATCCTGGATCCTGGCACCAGGAAGGCAGCACACCATCCTTGAATCCCGTCTGTTGCCGCAGAAACCCCTGTCCGTACCTCTCACAATGGAGTCTCCAACTACAATGGCGTTGCCTGACGTTGGCAACACAATTGTAGATTGGGAAATGTTCCCAATCTTGGTGTTTTCTTAATTGAACATGTAGATGAACATCCTCAGGGAGTGTAATCAGATGGAAACTGATTCAGATGCGATGTTTAAGAGCTTGTTCAAAGAAGGGGCATATTTTAAAGGAGTGAAAGAGATACTTGCAGGGGAAGTGTGAGTAGCTTATTATTTGTCTTTAGTTTTAGCTTAAACCAGGACATCTGAAGATTCAAAGCTTAATATATTGATTGTGCTGATACTGACTCCAACCAACCACGTAATGATTATCATCCATTCTGGAGGTTTTATTTTTCTAATGCCATTTAATCTTCACTTAGATTTCAATCACTTCAATGTAAAAGTAATTGGGGATGGAGAGCATTGGAACAAAAATTTGCCATCAGTACATGTTAACTGTAATATAATAATGTATGCATGTTGGTAGATGCAATCAAAACAAAGATCTTTTATCATTGTTGTTTTATGAATACCACAGAAAATATTATGTACTCTCAAGATCATATTTAATAGATGCTTGGATCTGTCTAACAACTAGAACCCCCCCCCCCCCCCCAACACCCCCCGGGTCGCTACGCTCCCTAGGGCTTGGTCTCTCGCAATTTCTCACTCCCAACTCTCACCCAATGTTGGCAGCCCTGACATTAGCTCTAGATCATCCTACTTTTGCTTTCATTCTCTATACAAGAGATTGTTGAAGTAATTTAGGAGGTTAACAATAAATCATATAGTGACCACCAAATAGTGTATACCATTATGTACTATGGCATCCTATACATTGGAAAAATCAAAAACAGATTATGTGAATATTTTGCAGAGCACCTCCATTCAGTTCGCATGAGTGGAACTTCAATTTTGAATGATTGATTGAAAGATACATCGTGGAAACTGACCCTTCGACCCAAAGTGTCGACCATTGGTTGCTTGGTCACACTAGTTCTATGTTACCCCACTTTCACATCCACTCCCTACACACTTAGGGCAACTGAAAGCTCATCATCATGCAATGCCCTAACTGATATAACATTTATTTGAATGGTTGGACCTGTTCTAGTTGTTAGACAGTGATTATATAAGGATAACTGATTAGGTGTAACCTTGCACTAGTCTTTATTTATTTACCTTTCACCCTTAGTTTTTTTGCCAATCCATTCTCCTTCCAAAACAACCACTTTCAAAGTAGTGCTATAGTGAGTGAAAGGTGAAGGACTTTACACAAGCAAAACACAAGCATATTTTAAGCAATAATTCATATAACATAGTGCTCCTGACTTCTGGAGATATCTATCTCAATTCTGCACGGCCCATCCCACCCCCACCCCAACCACGCAATCAAATGACAAATTAGGCAGAAGGATAATTCAATGGGTTCTCTAATGATGAAATGTCTCTGCTAAATGGTAATTTCATGTATGACCCCACATAATCTCAACAGTTTTCTACTACAGGGCACTAATTTGGTCATATCACAAGATATTCATTTTGACAATAATCACAGAAAGCTGAAGAGAAGCAGGGGTATAATTATTGTCCTTTTTGCCAGAATTACCTGAGGCTGATACTTTCTCTTCGTTGCTAACATGAATTTATGCTCAAGGATGAAATATGGAAATCCGCAGAACAGAAAGAAATGTATTATAACTGAGCTTATATACCTTGGTTTTACCCTAAATTAATTAAATCACATATGAGTGGTGAGAGAATTAAAAACACTGTTAGTTCTGATACCTATGTCGAAACCCATTTGTCTTTGATC
Organism: Okamejei kenojei; assembly: GCA_035221665.1. NCBI lineage: Eukaryota > Metazoa > Chordata > Chondrichthyes > Rajiformes > Rajidae > Okamejei > Okamejei kenojei. Next base: position 97,762,973 of record CM069136.1, on the reverse strand, counting down.
ATTGGTAACCCATAGAGATAGAGGGCCACTTGCTTGCACTGCATTGCTATAAGTTCTGAGTTAGCTGATCAGATCAATGTGGGACATACAGTCTTCAATGCAGGTGGATACAAACGTATGAGCAAGAGTGGACCACTTGACCCAATAAACCTATTCCATCCATCTAAACCTTAACTTGAACTCTACATCCGCATCTTTCTCCAGTAATCTTTATCCAAGCATATGCCGATCAAATAATCCTCCTCACTTGTATCAACATATCACCAGTCAGGATTTGTACTGCCCCACCTCTCTTCCTTCACTTTATTTCACCCTCCCGTCAATCAGTCTGAAGAAGGGTACTGATTGAAAACGTCAATATCCATGCTCTCCAGAGATGCTGTCTGACCCACTGAGTTACTCCATGTTGGAGGGAATTTTATGTTTAACCTGTACCCTGTATCTGGGTTCACATGGGGCCCAGTTGCCCTCGTAATTACAGCTCAGATAGGGACAGACACTAAGAACACCTTGTAGAGCAGTGGTGAGTTTCTCAAACAAGTTGGTTTATTCAAGGCCTTAACAGTATGCACTGGGAAACACTTTGGCGAGTGTATTATTAAAGCATTGAATAAACTAACTTGTTTGAGAAACTCATCACTGCACAGATGTTTTATTTTGTGTCTGTCCCTATCTGTGCCATGATTAAGAAGGCAACTGGGGCCTACAGGAAGGCCAGGTTTAGGGTACAGGTTAAACACAAAATTCTCTCTAACTTTCTGTGTCTTTTTTTGTAAACCAGCATATGCAGTTCCTTGTTTCTAGAAATAAATAATAAGCGAGTTTGGTATTCCGAAAAACACAAGGAATCATGAGATTTGTCAAAGGTCATTCGCAATAAAGAAAAAGCAAACGAAGCGCTGGCTGTATAAACTGTGTATAAATTCTTATCTTCATTCATAATTCATGTGTAAAAATATATTTAATCTGAGGAATGGGGGTGCCAGGTAGTGGGAGAGCAAGGTGTAACAGCGAGAGAGAGGGGGCAGATGCGAGTGGGAGACAGGGGAGAGACTGGACTGGCAGAGAGACATTCTCAGCAGCTGCGCAGCTGCACGCATACAGACCCGTGCCTCATCCGCAGCCAGGATCAAACCCGGATCCCCAGCGCCGCAAGCATAACCCATGTTCGGGGCGACCCAGGACCGCCAGCGCGGAGAAAAAGCGCCAACCCCAGCTCAACTCCAACTGCCTCGCTGGGCCAACTGACAGCCCTTGGCCGATGGGACACCGGCCAGCGCAGAGAAGAAGCACCAACCCTAGTTCAACTCTGTCTGCCCTGCCGGGCCCCGGAAGGATGGTACACCGGATCTGAGCAGCGGTGGCCCCAGGCCCACAGCCAGTGCGGAGAAGAAGCGCCAACTCCAGACCAACCCTGCTCCAACTCCAGAGGAACCCGCTCCGCAACGGGCCAGGGACCGCCAACCGCACCCCCCGCTCCACCTAGCGGCTGTCGGCCAACACCCCGGCGCTGGCGAAAGCCAGGCACCAGTAATCTACGGGGACACACACAAAATACTGCAGCAACTCAACGGGACCGGCAGCATCCCCGGAGAAAAGGAATGGGTGACATTTCTGCTTGAGACTCTTCTCCAGAGATGTTGCCTAACCCGCAGAGCCACCGCAACACCCTGTGTGCATCCCCGCCGATGACCAGAGCTCAGCCCCCACCGGTTCCGAGGGGTCCAACCGACAGCCACTGGACAAGGCGAGAGGCGCAGACGACTGTCCCCGGTCCCCGGAGCAGAACCAAGCTGGAGCCAGTGCCCCCCACCCCCCCCCCCCCCCCCCCCCCCCCCCCCCCCCCCCCCCCCCCCCCCCCCCCCCCCCCCCCCCCGCGCCGGCTGCAAGTCCGGGGCCACCACCACTACTGGCCATCGCCCCGCCGGTCCAGGGCTGCCAGCCAACCCGGCAGGACAGGCAGAGTCGAGCCAGCGCTTCCCCCTGCACCGGCTGTAAGCCTGGGGCCGTCCCGGGCCGGCGCCCCACCAGCCCAGGGACACCCCGGACACCTCCATCTGTCCCCGGACAGGGACGGGACACCAGGGATGGGATGGGGACTGCCCAGCAGCAACTCAACAGTGCCAGAGACCTGGGCCCGACCCAGACCACGGACGAAACGCAGGCCTGCTCAAACGCAGCAGCACAGCTGCCGAGAATGTTTATCGCGAGTGACCTATGACCTGGGCATACGCAGTTGGAAGACCGAACTTGCTTATTGTCAGTTTACTTACAATGCATGTGGTTTACAGACTTGGTACTGAGGTTTCCATGGATACTCACATTACACCAAGGTTGAACACTGCTGCCACTTTTGTTGCAAGTTTGGAGTATTGATTATCACTTACAACCATTTTTACAGAGTTTGGAATTCTTAAATTATGGAGAACTATCAATGGGATTTTTGCTGCAAAACCTGTTACTTCACTACAAAAACTACGCTTGGAATCATCTAAGTGGTGACAGAAAATATAGGACCTAGTGAGTTGATGATGCAGTTGCTACTGGAGGTATTTTGAAAATGCAGTGGAGGCCAAAGTTGGAAGATCACCAAGTTTCAGCAGACTGCAGAACTGGAGCAGATTACGAAGATAAGATGGGTCATGTAATTACATTGTGGGAAATGGGTGCCAAAAAAAGTCAGGGACACAAGATAATTGGTGCAGAATTGGATACAAGCCCCATACATTTGGGTAAGCTGAAATTTAATCAGGATGAAGGATGGAAGGCTGGCCAGATCAGTAGTTTGGAGGTTAGTTTGCCCTCCATAATGCAAATTGGTCTGCTATTTTCCTGGCAGGTTCCTCTGCTAATTATATTTAACATGTCTGAAACAATTTTCTGTTCCTGTTGACAAATGTGATGTTCACCTTTGGTCTCCATCAAGGTTTATTCTTTGCTCAACAAACAGAATGCATTTATTTCTGATTCTGTTCCCTGAGGTGCATTTGTCACAACATATTTTTGCAATATGTGCATTGCAGAAGGGGCCATATAGAGGTTTTATTGGAGTTCAAAAAATAGTCAGGAGTCTCAAGACAATTCTTGCAAGTATATCTTAACAAAACATATTGAGCATATAATCATGGAGTATAGTCAGGCCCTTCAAACCAACTTGCCCACACTGGCCAACAATGTCCCAGCTACACTGGTCTGACTTGCCTACGCTTGGTCCTTATCCCTCCAAACCTATTCTATCCATGTACCTGTCTAACTGTTTCGTAAATGATGGGATAGTCCCTGGCTGATGGATTGGATAGGATAGTCCAGCTGCTTGTTAACAAATATGTGTGTTTATTGTTGTAAAGTGTCACAAGGTGCTTCACAGAAATACAGTAAGTACTAGACTAAGTGGGACCCGTTGGGTCCCATGTTCACATGGGAGGGCTGGTCCCCCGACACAATATTCCACCTCTCCACCAATTCCAATATTGGTGGCTAGTGGGGGGGGGGGGGGGGGCTTTCTGGAGCACTGGTATGTGTGTTGTTGGCTGCAGTGACTACTGGTCTCCAGAGGGCTGGTATGGACATTGTGGGCCAAATGGATTCTTGGTGTGGCAGCTCAGTCCCTCAAGCCTGATGTGCTGGCAGCTCACTCACGGCTGGTGGGCTGCCAGTTGACTCACGGCTATTCCTTGAAATTCCATTTCAAGCAGATTGCAAGGCCACCAAATTCAAATCTATTTTCCTACCATTTCAAGCAGGGTGCAAGGCCACCAAATTCAAGTGCAGTTTCTTACCTCTTCGAGCAGGGTGCAAGGCCACCAAATTCAAGTGCAGTTTCTTACCTCTTCGAGCAGGGTGCAAGGCCACAAAATTCAAATGCAGTTTCATACCACTTCAAGCAGGGTGCAAGGCCACAGAATTCAAGTGCAGTTTCCAACCACTTCAAGCAGGGTGCAAGGCCACCAAATTCAAGTGCAGTTTCATACCATTTCAAGCAGGGTGAAACCACCATAAAAACCACCATAAAACCACACAAAACACCACACTCACAGTTCAGTAGACATTCAGTGTGTTCAGTTTATTCACAGCTCAGACAGAGTCGTGACCTCTCCCTCCCCCATCATGCAGAGACTGAGCCACACCCACACTTCCGGGTTTTATAATCCCTCCCCCTCCCACCGGAAAAGGTGTGGCCTTCATTGATTTCCGAGAGACAGGAGAGAGATTCTCAACCTTTTTTAAACGCTAATAACACTTTTGTTTTTCATTGATGGGAAGAATCCTCTGCACATAATGTGCGGAGGGAGACTGAGTAAGATGGCCAAAAATCACAGCCGTAAATGGCAGCATTTTATCTAAAATCAATATAGTGCAAACAGGAAGTTGTCAAGTTTAGACAAACAACCATTTGCCGTGCCTTTTCATTTCAACCCAAACCCCCCAAACAACCATTTGCATGCAGTGCCTTTTAACCTCAACACATACCCCCCAAACAACCATTTGCATGCAGTGCCTTTTTACTTCAACCCAAACCCCCCCCCCCCCCCCCCCCCCCCCAAACAACCATTTGCATGCAGTGCCTTTTAACCTCAAACACAAACCCCCCAAACAATCATTTGCATGCAGTGCCTTTTTACCTCAACCCAAACCCCCCAAACAACCATTTGCATGCAGTGCCTTTTTACCTCAACCCAAACCCCTCCCAAACAACCATTTGCATGCAATGCATTTTACCTCAACCCAAAGCCCCCAAACAACCATTTGCAGTGCCTTTTTACTTCAACCCAAAAACCCCAAACAACCATTTGCAGTGCCTTTTTACTTCAAACCAACCATATTTTCATTTTCAAACCACATTACGGGCACTCACAGTTGAGTAGACATGTGTTCAGTGTTATTCAGAGCTCAGAGAGATGTGATCCTCTCGCTTCCTCCATCTTGCAGAGACTGAGTGAGACACACCCCTTCCGGGCTTTATAGTCCCTCCCCCTCCCAGCAGCAGGGGCAGCAGAGAGAATGGCAATTTAAAAAAAACATTGATATATCTATGATTTTACATCGATGGGAAAAAATCCTCTGATCCAGTCCGGCGGAGGGGGGCTCTGAGCGAGGTAGCCAAAAATGACGGCCGTAAGTGGCGGCGTTCTCTCGGAAATCAAATCGCAGTGTCAAAAATGGTCAAGATCTTACTTTTAGTAATATAGATTTGTATTGGTGTTACTACCCACTTATTTAAAAGAAGATTTCAATTTCACAAATCAACCTGGAGTCTTGAGCACATAATCTATATCATCACGAAAATAGACCCAAAAAACTGGAGTAGCTCAGCGGGACGGACGGGCAGCATTGCTGGAGAGAACGAATGGGTAAAGTTTCGGGTCAAGACCCTTCTTCAGACTGGGATAAGGGAAACAAGAGATATATCCATATCATCTTGTTGGTGTTGTACTGTGTAAATGCGCAAGGGATTTCCTCTCCCAATTGAACACATCAGATCAGTTTCAGATCAAATCAGATTAGTTGACTAAAATATTAAAAGTGCGACAATGGAAAAGATCCTGGTGAGAAAGGTGTTCTGACTACGATATATTCTTCAGTTTAGATCCCCTAAACAGATTATTTGGTCATGGTTCTTGCAGTTGTTTCAAGGAATTTGCTGTGCATAGCAAATAACAATTTTCTGCTGTGAAAGGTGTCATATAAATGCAAGTTATTTGTTTTTTCACACATACACATCGTTCCCTGGGAAGGTCAGAATATAGATACAAATTAATAATGTTCTTTTGCTGCTACACTAGAGACAATGCCCGAACCACACAAAATTCTGTTAGAAATTAAACAAGTGTTAAATTACAGAGAAAAGAGTGGGACAGAGAAAAACAAAAGGGAAGACTATCTTTTCCCTGTTCTAATGAATGGTCATTGGCCTGAAATGGTAACTTGATTTCTCCCTCCATACATGCTGTCTTATCATTTAAATATGTCTCGCAATTTTGTTTTTATTCTACTTTGTTCCCAGTTTTCTTCATTCAACAATTCAAACCTGAATGACCTTCAGAACATAAGCAACAAGAGCTTTTATTTAGTTTACTTGGGGATACATCATGGGAACAGGCTCTTTGGCCCACTGAGCACATACTGACCACCAACCATCCGTTCACACATTAGTTCTATCTTACTCCACTTTTCCATCCAGGCCCTACACACTCAAAACAATTTTACTTCGGAGTCACGTGAGTGACTACGTGAACAAGCCCCGCCAGGCGCATGTGCGTCATTACGTCCGCGCATGTCGCACTGAACGGGCTGGAGGGCACAGCTCCACCAGCGGGTAAGTAGGAACTTCTAAGGTAAGTGTTTTAAAAACTTTACTTAGAAGTATCTCCACTCCGTAAAGCTGGCTCGAGCAGTCAGTAGGAGTGGGGAGTTGGAGCTGTCACTTCCGAAGATCCGTCTTAGCGTGGGTCCAGGGATTCACCAATTTGATCAGGTCGCGGGATAAGCGCAGCAACGCCGGTTCCGATGCCGGGTGCCGTTTTACCGGCAGCAGTTAAAATAGCGCGCTAATTTTCCCCACTAGCTCCATTGACAAAAGGCAGGCCAACTGGAATTTGCTTCAGAATGAGCCTGGTCCATCTGTTTATTTCCAAGGGTGCTAGCAGACTGAGGCTGCTCCTAGCCATGAAAAGGCAAATATAAAGTCACAGACCTGGGTTCCCTGACAACAATGGTGACTCTTCCCCTGATCATACAAGGCTGTGGGGGAGGTTGGGAACATGCAGCTGATGCTCCAACCTTAATTACTTTAGGGTCCAAGGGCCAGTAATACCCATCCAAGAGGGCCATACCAAGACGAACATATGGAGGGTCCATATATTGGGGTTCCTTCTAGTGCCTTGTTAGGACTAGACTGGGTGCCTCCCTACTATATGATTTGGGAGAAGCGGGCAGATTGCAGCTGACCCTGATGCTGGTGTCCCTGCTTATGTGCAAACACCAGCGAGCACAAGAGCCACGCTCCGGGTGTCTCGGAAATGGCACCGAGTTACTATTCCGGAGAGGACTGGTGAGTCAATGCAACAAACCCTTGCCAGCAGTATCAATTATGTAGTACCTCACCAGCTCCAGCAAGATATAATGCAAGTGACTGCAAACAAATATGAGACACCTGTTTAATGTGCATTACTGAAAGTGCCTATGGTGACCCAGGTTCTGGGCACCCATGAGTCCTTCTTTGAGGGGACAGGAGGTTTGGGTTAACACGTTCTCCAACTGGTGGCTGTAGCAACTACTGCATTTGGCACTATGGTCCAAGGGACAATCATTCCTCAAACTCACAACAGATATGTTGGGTATTTTATGCAATGCATTTTTCAGGAAATTGCATCAGGGAATATCGCCATCAGGCCAACACTAAACCAAAAATTTGCTGCTCTATGTAGGGCGACTAATGTACAAATGCCTGAAATATTGTTTGGAACGGACCTTGTCATGAAAATTCGTGAAATTCATGATGAGGCCAAAGCAATTGGCTTAATGTAGTCAAGCATTTCGAGGCCACCTATTCGCAACCCTGGGTTAATACTGAAGGTCAGATCCAGGTGCTGGGCTCAGCAGGGGCAGGCCAATGGGGCAACGAGGGTACCCACTGAGACAGACATGCTACAATCCCAATATGAGCAGACAACAGCTTTACAGGTCAACTGGAGAGGTACAGGGACTTTTCTTTTTTTTTTTTTTTTTTTAATTTTATTTATTATAGAAACAAAATAATAACAGAGTACATTATTTTACTATAATGAAAGTACGTGATAATAATGATAAATTCATACTATTAATATTATTTGTATTATTATTAATTATAAATTTCAAAGTTATATATTTTATATAATTAAGAATACATGGTACTAATAATGCATTTATAGTATTAGCAATATACTCATACTGTTAATAATATTTGTATTATCTCAGATTTTTAAATATAAGACCAAATTTTATGTAATTAATAATACATAATACTAGTAAAACTTTTATAATATTCATTATATTTTCATTATGTTAACAATATTTGTATTATCATTGATTTTAAATTTAAAATTATTATATAATTGAAAATACACAGTTTTATATAATTGAGAATATAAGATACTAATAATATTTTCATGAAGTTAATGATATTTATATTCGTACTAATATTAAGAATTTAAGATAATGTGTTTCTATACTATTTTCTAATTTTTTATATAGATATAAGAAAATAGAAAATAGAGTAAAGAGTGAGAAAAGTTTGATGGAGAGTAAAATATTCCTCGTTAGTCCGTACTTGGAGATATATTCATGATTTATTATCTATATTTCTTCATCCATTCAAATATTCAGGCCTCAGTCAGGTCCTCGTGCCGAACCGTTATGACCCTGTAAATATTTAATATATGGAGACCAAATCCCTTTGAAGAGGTCTAACCTATCCATAAGGACAAGCCTCAGTCTCTCCAAATGGAGTGTCTCCGACATTTCTGTATTCCACATTTTGATTGTTGGGAATGCAGGGCCTTTCCAAAATTTTAATATTAATTTTTTCCCAATTATTAGACAATAGTCGATAAAAATTCTTTGGTTCATTGTTATTAGTTGGTCAGTTTCAAGTATTCCAAGTATTATTAACTTTGGATCAGGGGTCATACTTATATTGACAACATTCGAAATTATCTTAAATATTTCGTTCCAATATTCTACAATTTTTTATACAGTTAGTAAATGAATGTGACAAATTTGCTTCTGAGATTTGGCATTTATCACATGTAGGAGATATTTTTGGGAAAATATTATGTAATTTAGATTTAGAGTAATGTAATCTATGTAATATTTTAAATTGTATAAGGGAATGTTTAGCATTTAACGAGCAATGATGTATATGTTGTAGACTTTCACCCCATATTTCTGGTCTTATAATTTGGCCTAATTCATTTTCCCAAGACTCTCTATATGTTTCTGTTAATGGGATACCACTTTCCAATAAAATACTGTATATATATGATATCATTTTTTCCGTATAGAAACATAGAAAACATAGAAATTAGGTGCAGGAGTAGGCCATTCAGCCCTTCGAGCCTGCACCGCCATTCAATATGATCATGGCTGATCATCCAACTCAGTATCCCGTACCTGCCTTCTCTCCATACCCTCTGATCCCCTTAGCCACAAGGGCCACATCCAACTCACTCTTAAATATAGCCAATGAACTGGCCTCAACTACCCTCTGTGGCAGAGAGTTCCAGAGACTCACCACTCTCTGTGTGAAGAAAGTCTTTCTCATCTCGGTCTTAAAGGATTTCCCCCTTATCCTTAAGCTGTGACCCCTTGTCCTGGACTTCCCCAACATCGGGAACAATCTTCCTGCATCTAGCCTGTCCAACCCCTTAAGAATTTTGTAAGTTTCTATAAGATCCCCTCTTAATCTCCTAAATTCCAGAGAGTATAAACCGAGTCTATCCAGTCTTTCTTCATAAGACAGTCCTGACATCCCAGGAATCAGTCTGGTGAACCTTCTCTGCACTCCCTCTATGGCAATAATGTCCTTCCTCAGATTTGGAGACCAAAACTGCATGCAATACTCCAGGTGTGGTCTCACCAAGACCCTGTACAACTGAAGTAGAACCTCCCTGCTCCTGTACTCAAATCCTTTTGCTATGAAAGCTAACATACCATTCGCTTTTTTCACTGCCTGCTGCACCTGCATGCCTACTTTCAATGACTGGTGTACCATGACACCCAGGTCTCGCTGCATCTCCCCTTTTCCTAATCGGCCACCATTTAAATAATAGTCTGCTTTCCTGTTTTTTGCCACCAAAGTGGATAACCTCACATTTATCCACATTATACTGCATCTGCCAAACATTTGCCCACTCACCCAGCCTATCCACGTCACCTTGCAGTCTCCTAGCATCCTCCTCACAGCGAACACTGCCCCCCAGCTTAGTGTCATCCGCAAACTTGGAGATATTGCCTTCAATTCCCTCATCCAGATCATTAATATATATTGTAAATAGCTGGGGTCCCAGCACTGAGCCCTGCGGTACCCCACTAGTTACTGCCTGCCATTGTGAAAAGGACCCGTTTACTCCTACTCTTTGCTTCCTGTTTGCCAGCCAGTTCTCTATCCACATCAATACTGAACCCCTAATACCGTATGCTTTAAGTTTGTATACTAATCTCTTATGTGGGACCTTGTCGAAAGCCTTCTGGAAGTCCAGATATACCACATCCACTGGTTCTCCCTTATCCACGCTACTAGTTACATCCTCGAAAAAATTCCACAAGATTCGTCAGACATGATTTACCTTTTGTAAATCCATGCTGACTTTGTCCAATGATTTCACCACTTTCCAAATGTGCTGCTATCCCATCTTTAATAACTGACTCTAGCAGTTTCCCCACTACCGATGTTAGACTAACTGGTCTGTAATTCCCCGTTTTCTCTCTCCCTCCCTTCTTAAAAAGAGGGGTTACATTTGCTACCCGCCAATCCTCAGGAACTACTCCAGAATCTAAAGAGTTTTGAAAGATTATCACTAATGCATCCACTATTTCCTGAGCTACTTCCTTAAGTACTCTGGGATGCAGCCTATCTGGCCCTGGGGATTTATCGGCCTTTAATCTATTCAATTTACCCAACACCACTTCCTGACTGACCTGGATTTCACTCAATTCCTCCTTTGACCCACAGTCCCCTGCTATTTCAGGCAGATTATTTATGTCTTCCTTAGTGAAGACGGAACCAAAGTAGTTATTCAATTGGTCCGCCATATCCTTGTTCCCCATGATCAACTCACCTGTTTCTGACTGCAAGGGACCTACATTTGTTTTAACTAACCTCTTTCTCTTCACATATCTATAAAAACTTTTGCAGTCAGTTTTTATGTTCCCTGCCAGTTTTCTTTCATAATCTATTTTTCCTTTCCTAATTAAGCCCTTTGTCCTCCTCTGCTGGTCTCTGAATTTCTCCCAGTCCTCTGGTATGCTGCTTTTTCTGGCTACTTTGTACGCATCATCCTTTGCTTTGATACTATCCCTGATTTCCCTTGTTATCCACGGATGCACTACCTTCCCCGATTTATTCTTTTGCCAAACTGGGATGAACAATTTTTGTAGTTCATCCATGCAGTCTTTAAATGTCTTCCATTGTATATCCACCGTCAACCCTTTTAGAATTAATTGCCAGTCAATCTTGGCCAATTCACGTCTCATACCCTCAAAGTTACCTTTCTTTAAGTTCAGAACCATTGTTTCTGAATTAACAATGTCACTCTCCATCCTAATGAAGAACTCAACCATATTATGGTCACTCTTGCCCAAGGGGGCACGTACAACAAGACGGCTAATTACCCCTTCCTCATTACTCAAAACCCAGTCTAAAATAGCCTGCTCTCTCGTTTGGTTCCTGTACATGTTGATTTAGATAACTATCCCGCATACATTCCAAAAAATCCTCTTCCTCAGCACCCCTGCCAATTTGATTAACCAATCTATATGTAGATTGAAGTCACCCATTTATAACTGTTTTGCCTTTGTCGCACGCATTTCTAATTTCCTGTTTGATACCATCCCCAACTTCTCTGCTACTGTTAGGTGGCCTGTACACAACACCCACCAGCGTTTTCTGCCCCTTAGTGTTTTGTAGCTCTACCCATACCGATTCCACATCCTCCAAGCTAATGTCCTTCCTTTTCATTGCTTTAATCTCCTCTCTAACCAGCAACGCTACCCCACCTCCTTTTCCTTTCTCTCTATCCCTCCTGAATATTGAATATCCCTGGATGTTCAGCTCCCAGCCTACGTCACCCTGGAGCCATGTCTCCGTGATCCCAACTATATCATAATCATTAATATCTATCTGCACGTTCAACTCGTCCACCTTATTACGAATACTCCTTGCATTGAGACACAAAGCCTTCAGGCTTGTCTTTACAACGCATTTACCCCTTATACAATTTTGCTGAAAAGTGGCCCTTTTTGATTTTGCCCTGGTTTTGTCTGCCTGCCACTTTTACCTTTCACCTGCTACCTAATGCTTCTACCCTCATTTTACACCCTCCTGCCTCTCTGCTCTTGTACCCATCCCCCTGCCACATTAGTTTAAATCCTCCCCGACAGCACTAGCAAACACTCCCCCAAGAACATTGGTTCCATTCCATTCCAGGTGCAAACCGTCCTGTTTGTACCGGTCCCACCTCCCCCAGAACTGGTCCCAGTGCCCTAAAAATTTGAATCCCTCCCCCTTGCACCACTTTTCAAGCCACGTATTCATTTGCATTATCCTCCTATTTCTACTCTGACTGGCCCGTGGTACTGGTAGTAATCCGGAGATTACTACCTTTGAGGTCCTACTTTTAAGTTTATCTCCTAGCTCCCTAAATTCACCTTGTAGGACCTCATCCCTTTTTTTACCTATATCGTTGGTGCCAACATGCACCACGACAACTGGCTGTTCACCCTCCCCCTCCAGAATGTTCTGCAGCCGTTCAGTGACATCCCTGACCTTTGCACCAGGGAGGCAACATACCATCCTGGAGTCTCGTTTGCGGCCGCAGAAACGCCTATCTATTCCCCTGACAATTGAATCCCCTATTACTATTGCCCTTTCCCCTCTTTTTTCCCCCCACATGTGCTGCAGAGCCACCCATGGTGCCATGAACCTGGCTGCTGCTGCATTCCCCTGATGAGCCATCTCCCTCAACAGTATCCAAAATGGTATACCTGTTTAGGAGGGAGATGACCGCAGGGGACTCCTGCACTACCTGCCTACTGCTTTGCTGGCTATTGGCCACCCGTTCCCTTCTTGTCCTCCTACCTTTTGCCTGCGGTGTGACCAACTCACTGTACGTGCTATCCACGACTTTCTCCGCATCGTGGATGCTCCAGTATGAATCCAGCCGCAGTTCCAATCGTTCAATGCGATCTGCCAGGAGCTGCAGCTGGACACACTTCCTGCAAACGTAGTCACCAGGGACACCGACCATCTCCCTGATCTCCCACATGTTGCAGGCTGAACAAACCATGGGGCCAATCTCTACTGCCATACCTTACTCCCAAATTACTAAAAAAAACACAAAAACTTATCCTTTAAACTTTACTACTAAATACTAAATCCCTAACTCCCAGAATCCCTCACTCCCAGAAGGCAGAAATGTAAAATAGTAAACCCGGGGTTGCACCCAATCAGCTGCTTCCTCAAAAAAACCCCCAAAAAAAAACCCACTTCTCCAAATGGAACGTTATGGATTTCGGTAAGCCTCTGAAAAAACAAGCCCCGCGCTCGATTTTTAACCTTACCGGTCGGGTGTCGCTCCTCCCCCTCCTTCACTTCCTCCAACGGCTCCTGTGGGCCTCTGAAAAAACAAGCCCCCGCGCTCGATTTTTAACCTTACCGGTATTTGGATGTTTATTCAAGCATTCATCTAAAATTTCTGTCTTTCTATTTCTAAATTCTTGTGTATTTGCAGAAACATAGTTTCTAATTTGTAAATATCTAAAATATTCTTTATTATGTAGTCCATAAGTTTGTTGTAACTCTTGAAATGAAAGAAAAGAGTTTTCCTTATAAAGATCACCTATCTTAGAAATTCTTTTATTTTTCCATTGTAAAAAAGCTTTATCCAACATTGAAGGTTTAAACGTAAAATTATTGGCAATGGTAAGACCTAGTGGTATGAATTTTAGTTTTGTGTTTTTCTTTATTTTGTTTCCAGATGCGGATTCCATTTTCTATTATCGGATTTTCACTATAAACATTCTTAGCTACGTTAGTGTTAGCAAATATTATAGAGCTCATTTCAAATGGAGAACAGTCTTCTTTTTCCATATTTAACCAATTTGGTTTATTATCTATTTCTTCTAACCAAAAATTCATATTTTTAATATTAACTGCCCAGTAATAGAACATAAGATTTGGTAATGCTAATCCTCCATTTATTTTGGGTTTACATAAATGTTTTTTACTTATTCTATGGATCTTATAATCCCAGATAAAGTTAGTAATTAGAGAATCTACTTTTTTGAAAACATTTTTAGGAAGATATATCGGAATTAATTGAAATAAGTATAATAATTGTGGGAGAAAAATCATTTTTATTGCATTAATTTTACCTATCATTGAAATAGGTAAGCTTTTCCAATATAAAATATTCTTATTTAATTTATTCAGTAATGGAGGGAAATTAAATTTAAATAAATGATAAAGTTCTGGTGGCCAAATTGGAGGTTGATTACAAATGTTTTCTAATGAATGGTGCTGTATAATGTATGATATGTTTATACTAAATACTGTCTCACGTCTCCCATTGAGTTTATCTCAGGGATAGATCCACCTCAACAGCACAAGCCTAATAAAATGTGTGTGGTTTCTGCTCAAGAGCCTGAACAGATAGATAATGGTGATTGATAAAGCCATTAATCATCCTCCACAATTGTGTCTAATATTTCCCCAGATCTCAAAAAGATGGGTGTTGTAGAGTAATTCTCGTCCTCAATCACTTCAATTCGTTACTGCTAAACACCTGCTATCACAGGGCTGTTATGTGGCAACTATTGGTTTGCAAGATGTGTATTATTCACTGCCAACACTGACGAGAATGCTCATTATCGCAGGTACTTGAAATTTAATTGGACGGCACAGCTGTGGCAATACAAAGCATTGACTCCTGGATTAAATTCAGCACCCAGGCTATTTTTAAATTGTTAAAACCTGTGCAGGTGCTATTCAGCCCATCATCACATTGTAATTACTTATTTAGCTGATATCTTAATTATCAGCAACACTAATAAGTCAGCTAAAGAATCGGTGCTTGAGTCATTAGGGGTTGCTCCATCCACCTAAGTCCAAGTTACAGCCAACCCAAAATATTGAGTATTTGGGGTTGCTTATTAAATCCGTTGCTATAACAGTAACATTACCAACAGCCAAGGTTGTTGAAAATGATGATGTCTGTACTTGCCTCCCACAAAACTTTATCCCTCCATCCTAGAAGACGCTATGGTCATTGGTAAATGGGGAGCAGGTTCCTGCTGTACATTCGGGCCTTTGCATTATCAACATTTGCAGAGAGCATGAGAACTAGCATTAAAATCAAATGCAGGTCATTTTCATCGGGTTATCCAGTTACCAACCACAGCTCTCGCAGAATTGCAGTGGTGCATTGTTAATGTTAATCTAGCTGCCAATAACATTTTTTTTTTTAACTTTAGTTTTTATTGCTTTTATGTATACACAAATAAAACACAAATATAACAACAAAACATACAACATTACAATGAAACGTACAACAGTGTAGCGAGGGGTTCAGTTTACAATTAATGATGCAGTATACAGAACTATTTTCATATTAAAACATTTTCCAATAACTTACATTATTGTCTATGAAATTATACAGTGTTGATGTCTTTATTTCTATACCTAATCCATTTTTCCCATTTTCTTTTAAATTCGTCTTCTTTCACTCTTAGAGAATATGTCATTTTCTCCATGACAAATATTTCCTGTACTATGTCTAACCATTGTCTGTCTGGGTGTGTCCGCTGCGAGCCAGTTTCTTGTAATGGCCTTTCTGCCAGCTGTGAGTAGGATTTTAACCAAGTAATGGTCTTCCTTCAGCACCACTGTATTTATATTACCCAGGTATAAAATGGAACACTTCTTGCAGACTATATATCCTAATACCTCCGTTAATTCTGAATTCACTCTGTCCCAAAATGGTTCTATTTTTGGGCAACTCCAGAAGATATGTGCATGGTTTGCGTCTGTTTGGCCACATTGCCTCCAGCATGTTTGCTGCCTTAGAATTTGCTTGCTTTTTATGTTAGGCGTAATAAAGAAACGAATCAAATTTTTCCAATTAAATTCTCTCCAATGTTGTAAATTGGTGGATGTCTGTAGTGTTACACACATATGATGCCATTCTTCTTCTGAGATCGTAATGTTCAATTCCTTTTCCCACTTAAATTTTACATAAAATACAGTTTTAGCTTGACATTCCATTAAACTATGATAAAGTTTAGAAATAATCCTTAATGTTTTTTGATGATACGCACTAACTATCACTTCTATCACCGGATTATTTTCTTCTAGTGCCTCCCTTTTTACCATTTTATTGTAATAATCTCTCAGTTGGAGGTATCTAAACAAGTCTTGGTTCCGAAGTGCGAATCTATCCTTCAAATCTTGAAAACTTCTTAGGTCTCCATTTTCAATAACAGTACAAAATGCAGTCATTCCTTTCTTCATCCACTCTTTAAATGTTGAGTCATACATCCCTGGTTTAAATTCATTATTCAAAGCTATCCATCTTTAAACTTTTTGTCGTTTATTCAGTTTAAGTTGTCTGGTAAGCGTGAACCAGGTTTTTAAAGTAAATATCGTTATTGGATCGATTATGCTCCTGATATGTCCAGGAAGCGCTTTTTCTCCCAAAAGTGTTTGGATGTGGGAGTCAGGGATATCTGTCTCAATCTCTTTCCACCTAGCTATATAGCTGTCCTCACACCAATTAATTAGTGGTCGAAGTTGGGCTGCATAGAAATATATCCTAAAATTTGGAAGTGCCATTCCACCTTTGTCCTTTGGCAACTGTAGTGTAGTGTATCGAATTCTGGCCTTCTTTCCTCCCCAAATAAATCTAGATATTAATTTATCCCATTCCGTGAATTGTTTTAATGGTACCTCTATTGGCAGAGATTGAAACAAGTACAATAGCCTTGACAAAATATTCATTTTCACCACATTTATCTTACTACTAAAATCCATTGGGTAGGTGGACCATCTTTCTATATCCTTTCTTATGTTTTGGACGATGTGATTATAATTGGCCCCATACAACATTGATATATTTTTTGTTATATGTACCCCTAGGTATTTGATTGATTTTGAATCCCATTTAATATTATAATTTTGTTTGATTTCTTCTGGAGGAGGACAATTAAATAGGAGGATTTGAGTTTTTGAAATATTCACTTTATATCCTGCATAAAAATTAAATTTATCTATGATCCCCATCATCCTTGGAAAGGAGGTGTTTACATCCATGAGATACATCATTACATCATCTGCAAAAAGGCCAATTTTATGTTCTCTGTCTCTTATAGTTACTCCCCTCAGTTCCCTACCTTGACGAATCGCTTGAGCCAATGGTTCAATATATATAGCAAACAGGGTAGGGCTAAGACAACATCCCTGCCTCGTTCCTCTTCCTAACAAAAATCTCTCAGTTAAGGACCCATTCACCTTTACTCTTGCAGTAGGATGCTGGTAAATTGCTTTAATAACTTGAATTGACTCTTCGGTAAAGCCAAATCTTTCTAGTGTTTGATATAAGAATTCCCAATTAACCCTATCAAAAGCGTTTTCCGCGTCTAGACTTATCAGGGCAGCAGGCGTACTTTCCTTTTGAATCTTGTGTTTTATATGTAGGGTTCTTCTAATGCTGTCCTGTGTTTGTCTGCCTATTATAAAACCAGTCTGGTCTTCATCAATTAAATCTGGCATGAACTTTTCAAATCGTTTGGAAATAATTGAAGAATATAATTTATAGTCCACATTTAGAATTGATATCGGTCTGTAGTTGGTACAATTTTCCTTGTCTTTATTCTCTTTGGGGATTAATGTTATAATTGCCTCTTTCCATGACGGGGGTGTCTTGCCTTCTTTGATAATCCAGTTAAAGGTTCTCAGAAGAAGTGGGTTCAGCTCATTCCGAAATATTTTATACCATTCTATAGGGAAACCGTCGCTGCCTGGGGCCTTGTTTGATTTCATCCTACCAATTGTCTTCTCTATCTCCTCCAGTGATATTTCTGCTGTGATTATTTTATTTTGTGTCTCTCCAATACAGGGCAGATCTATTGTACTTAAAAAAGTCCTCATTGATTCCCTGCTGTAGATGTTTGTGTATATAATTCTTTATAATATTCCTGGAAGATATATTCTATATTTTTTTTGGATCACCTTCAAATTCTGTGTACAGGGGTCCTTAATTTTGTGTATGGTGTTGTCAGCCTGTTGTTTGCGTAGCTTTCGGGCAAGTATTTTAGTGGATTTAGGGCCAAGCTCATAATGTGCCTGTTTTACAAATCTTGCTTTTTTCTCCACTTCTTGATCCAATATTCCATCCATTTGTCCCCTCAAATCTTCTATTTGCTTATAAGTTCTCTGGTCCTTATTATTTTTGGTACTTCTGTTCTAAATCCTTCAGGTCTGTTATCAACTTATTATATGTTTTCATTCTGGCCTTTTTAATATGTGATGCCCTCGCTATTAACCTACCTCGTATTACAGCCTTCAATGAGTCCCATAGTATGGATGGGTCCACCTCCCCATTGTCATTCTCCTCTAGATAAGTTTTGATTTCCAATTTAATATCATTAACAGTTGTATTATCATTCAGTATTCCAACATTTAATCGCCACACTGTGTTTTTCCTTCTACTGTCCATTTGAATTGTTAAGTATATGGCATTATGGTCTGATACATCTGCCACACCAATTCTGCAATCCGTTACCCTATAACAGTCTTCTTTCTGCATTAAGAAATAATCTATTCTGGAGTAAATTGAGTGCGGTATTGAATCATGTGTATAGTCTGTTTCTAGAGGGTGAAAATTCCGCCAGACATCAAGAAAACCAAATTCTTCACAGGTAGTGTTTAGCAGTTTTGTTAACTGGTTCTTATTCTTCTTTTTACTTGTCGTATCAAGCCTATGATTCAGTACAACATTCAGATCCCCCCCACATATACAAATTCCTTCTGCCTCCATTGCAATAATATCAAATAGGGATTTGAAAAAATGTTTATCACTATCTGGGGGAGCATAGATATTCACCAGTGTCAGGATATTATCATCAACTGTGCCCTTTACTATGATATACCTCCCTTCTTTGTCTTTTATTTCTTTAAACATTTCGAATTTAACTGAGTTTGATATCAAGATTGCCACTCCTCTTTTATGACTACAAGTATGTGAGCTATAATATGTTTTTATATCCAAATCTTTTCAGCTTCTCGTGCTCTTGTCGCGATAAATGTGTTTCTTGTAAGAAAATAATATGCATCTTCACTTTTTTCAATTTAGTCATGACTTTAGCCCTCTTAATTGGATTACCCAAACCAATAACATTTTGGGTACTAGACTCTTCCCTAATCTTCCAGACTGATGTCAGTGCTCTCGGATGGGGGGCTACGAACACCGAGTCTAGCTGTGGGGGTAGCTGGCATGAACACGAAGGGTTGATTCGCCACACACACGGGATAAATGATTTTGCATTATTGGGGGCATTTTATGGGTAAAGGCATATTGCTCCTCAATGAAGGATTTACACATTCAACTCCAGATTGATAACACCACAGCAGTGGCATATATTAATCATATGGGAGGAGCACGATCAGTATCATGTGTTAACTGGGTACCGTCATGTGGCATTGGTGTATGTCAACGCATATCTGCGTTTCAGTCATTTATTCACCACCTAAAGCTAATGTGGTGGCCGACCATAGGTCGCGTACGTTTCATGCCAATATAGAGTGGATGTTGAATTCTAAACTTTGTCACACAATTGTCACTCGATTTGGGTTACCAGCCATTGATCTGTTCCATCGGACCTGTACAAACCGTGCCACGGTTTGGGTATGCTGTTTTGGGTCACATTTAATTCATTTGCTTTGTTTTCTATCATTGTTTGTACTTTCCCTGAGACAGAGGGGTTATTCCTGTGTTTATTATTATTGTTAACAATAGTTATTGAATAATTCGAAGCAATGTTCAATATATTATTTATTCCCTACTGTGTCAACCGAAGCAGATTGTCGTATGTTGTGCATCTACGGCATGAAAGTACAGAGCTTTGAAATCTTCACGTAGTCACTCACGTGCCTCCGAAGTAAAATAGTAAGATTAAAGAAGAACTTACCAGTTTGAAGTTTGATTCTTATTTTATGAGGAGTGACGTTGAGGGATTACGTGCCCTCCTCTCCCACCCTCATAATCTAAGAGATCATCTGGTAATTCTAGTCTTCTACGAGCCTTACTATGTTACTTCGGCTATTTGTTTTCTGTGTTTTCACGCCGCTGCTTTGAAGTATGACGCGTATGCGCCTGGCGGGGCTTCTTCACGTAATCCCTCAACGTCACTCCTCATAAAATAAAGATCAAACTTCGAACTGGTAAGTTCTCGTGTAATCTTACTATTTTTCAGAGCAAAATTAACTTACAAACCCGCATGTCTTTGGGATGTGGGAGGAAATTGGAGAGCCCAGAGGAATTCCATGGAGTCACAGGAAAAAACATGCAAACTCCATACACAGGCAGAACCTGAGTTCAGGATCAAACCCAAGTCTCTGGCATTGAGAGGGCGCAGCTCTACCAGCTATGCCATGCTCCGTCCTATTTATCTAACAACGTTCAAGTTCTAAAATATCAATGGCACTTTACAGCAGTTTTATCAAACTAAATATCAGTTTGATATTTAGATATTAGCAATTAGATAATGATTAGCAATTGACAATTAGATATTAGCACTAATAATCAAAATCATTTTAAAGGAGGGGCGACAGAGAGTCTAAAAAATGATGGGGCAAGAATTCCAGAGCTCGGGACTACTGAAGGCATTGGTGCCTAATGCAGGATAAATTAAATTAAGAATGTACAAGGTGACGAAATTAAAGAATATATTAATTTTGTAAGGTTGCAAGATTTTAAGTAGTTACTTCAGTGGGTCGAAGCTTGATGCAACAAAGGGCTTAAAAGCAAGGAGGGGAATTTAAAATTCAGGCATTGATGGACACAGTGCAAATGTAGGTCAGTGCACAAGATGAACAGGACTGTATGGGTAATGACAGGAGAAACTTGAGGCATTGATGGACAGAACAAATGTAGGTCAGTAGACGAGATGAACAGGACTGTATGCGTAATGTCAGGAGAATGGTGGACGATCTTAATGAATAGATTTGGAAGATGAGAGGCCAGCAACGAGTGCAATAGTCTTCATCTTCACTAAAGGAATCAGTCAGAGCACTAGCCAATATTTCTCTATCTCCATCTTAAAATATATACTGTAGAATGATTTGGCTTTCTCTACCCCCAGGGGCAGGAAATTCCAGTCATTCTCTATCCTCTAAAAGAAGACATTTCTGACTACCTCATTTATTTTCGCTTTTTATTTTATATGTATGAATCAATCCACAATATGTGGCAGTATTTTAAACATGATCTCATTATTGTCTCTTATGTGGCACCTATCTAAGGCTTACAGAGTCCAAATACTCCATGTTGACTAGTTGCTTCAACAGATTTATCATGCATGTCAAATAACAGAAAACAGACAAATAACAGATAACACGTAACACATTTTTGTATCTTCCCTCCTACTGATGTCAGACAAAATGGACTACAGTTTCTCATTTCATCTCTTTTTCCTTTCTCAAATACTAGATTACATTTGGTACGAAGCTGTGCAACCTGTTCTAGAATCCATGGATTTGTACTTTAGAGATGACAATCGTTGTATTTATTGTCTCTATTCCTATCTTTCTCCAAACCCTGGGATGGAGATAATCAGAGCCCAGAGATTTATCAACTTCAAAGCCTTTAATTGTTCCAATATTTTTTTTTTAAACAATACTCTCTTTTCATATCCTCATTCAGAGCTGATGTTCAGTACTATTTATGATTTTTTTTGCATCTTCTTCCTGTGGTGTCAGATATCAAATAATTTCTCTGCCATTTCTATATTTCCCAACACAGTATAATTATGGCAATTAAGGAAGTATAGTTTGGTGATGAAGTGTATTTCCTTGAACTTTTTGCAACCTTCATGACTCGTGCTTCCAACATATTGGGATGTTGGAAGCACGAGTCATGAAGGTTGCATTGACAATATTGGTCAAGAGTCAACAGTGTTTTATTGTCAAAAAAAGTTCAGTGTGTACACATATATACACATACACACACACACACAAACATATACATTAAAAAAAAACAATAATAGTGCAATAATAACATTAATAGTCTATGTAGTTCAGACCTAATTGGAGGCTGTTGTGTTTAATAGGCTGATGGCTGCAGGGAAGCTGTTTCTGAACCTGGATGTTACAGTTTTGAGGCTCTCGTGCATTCTTCCTGATGGCAGGGGTGAAATGATTGTGTGACCACGGTGGTGTGGGTCTCTGATGGTGCTGGCTGCCTTTTTGAGGCAGCAACTCCTGTAAATCCCTTCATTGGTGGGGAGGTCAGATCCTGTGATGGACTGGGCAGTGTTCACCACTTTTTGCAGACTTCTCCACTCCTGGACATTCAAGTTGCCGAACCAGTCTGTGATAC
The DNA here is from genome assembly GCA_035221665.1 of Okamejei kenojei. NCBI lineage: Eukaryota > Metazoa > Chordata > Chondrichthyes > Rajiformes > Rajidae > Okamejei > Okamejei kenojei. The sequence goes on along the minus strand of CM069136.1, from coordinate 97,740,627 downwards.
AACCAATCTATACGGTTTCTACCGTACACCTGTAGAAGTTCAAGATAATTCTTCCTGACATACCGAATCTTCACAATCTTCTCAGGAAGAAGAGGTGTTGATGGGCTTTATAACCATATAAACCATATAACCATATAACAATTACAGCACGGAAAACAGGCCCTCTTGGCCCTTCCAGTCCGTGCCGACCATTTGTTTTCCCCTAGTCCCATCTACCTGCACTCAGACCATACCCCTCCATTCCCTTCACGTCCATATACCTATCCACTTTAACTCTTAAATATTAAAATCGATCCTGCCTCCACCACTTCTGCTGGAAGCTCATTCCACACAGCCACCACCCTCTGAGTAAAGAAGTTCCCCCCTCACGTTACCCCGAAACCTCTGTCCCTTAATTCTCATGTCATGCCCACTTGTTTGAATCTTCCCTACCCTCAATGGGAAAAACGTATCCACGTCAACTCTGTCTATCCCTTTCATCATTTTAAAGACCTCAATCAAGTCCCCCCTTAACCTTCTGCGCTCCAAAGAATAAAGACCTAACTTGTTCAACTTTCTCTGTAACATAGTTGCTGGAACCCTGGCAACATTCTAGTAAATCTCCTCTGTACTCTCTCTATTTTGTTGACATCCTTCCTATAACTAGGCGACCAAAATTGCACACTTTTCTTTATAATTGCATCAGTGTGCTGGGTCCAGAAAAGATCTTCAGAAATATTGCACGCCCGGGAATTTGAAGCTTTTGACTCTCTCCATTATCGTCCCATCGATACATACAGGTTTGTGGGTCCTCACCCTCTTCCCAAATCCACAGTCAGTTCTTTGGTCTTACTGACAATGAAAGCCAGGTTGTTGTGCTGGCACCATTTGGTTAGTCGATCGATCTCACTTCTATACTTTGACTTATCACCATCTGTAATTCGTCCAACAAAGGTAGTGTGTCATCAGCAATCTTCAAACTTGAAGACGGAGTTCACACTATGTCCAGCTACTCAGATGTGAGTACGGAGTGAATAGAGCAGTGGGCTGAACACACAGCCTTGAGGTGCGCTCATACTGATAGTTTTTGAGGAAGACTTTTTTTGCCAATTCGAACAGACTGTGGTCTTTTGATTGAAGAAGTCGAACATCCAGTTGCAGAGAGATGTGCAGAGACCCAGTTCCGTGAGCTTGGTAACTATCTTGGAAGGATGATGGTATTGTATGCTGAGCTTTAGTCTATAAACAACAGCCTCCATGTGTTTTTATTGTCCAAGTGATCCAGTGCAGAGTGGAGAGCCAGTGAGATTGCACCCTCTGTTGACCTGTTGTGGTGGTAGGCAAATTGAAATGGATCTAGATTCTTGTTGAGGTAGGAGTTGATATGCACCATAACCAACCTCTCAAAGCACTTGATCACCACAGACGTTCATATCACTGGTCGATAGTCATTGAGGTATGTCCCCTTACTCTTCTTTGCCACCGGTATTATTGATGCCCTCTTAAAGCAGGTGGGAACCTCAGACCTCAGTAATGACAGGTTGAAGATGTCCCCAAAAAATCTAGCCAGTTGCTCTGCACAGGTTTTGAGAACACGACCAGGTATACCATCGGGTCCAGACGCTTTCTGAAGGTTCACCCCCTGAAGGATCTTCTGATGTTGGCCTCTGTGACTGTGACTGTACGACTATCAGGGCATATCTTCACTATTATTATGGTTTATTTTAATGACAATTTTCTATAATCAGAAATATTCACAGAAAACAGAGAATAGATATAGGAAAATAACCAGGTGGTAAATTGACAAAATGATGGGAACAAATTGAGAAGGATTAGCAGGGATAGTTCATTACAGTGTTTTGGGTTGGGTCTGAAATGGGTTCCTGCACACCTTTGGAATGTGGAAGGAAAAGAGCACCTGGAGAAAACCCATGCGATCAAAGGGAAAAGGAGCAAATTCCATACAGAGCACCCATATTCAGGATCAATTCCGGGTCTCTGGCACTTTTAGGCAGCAACTTTATGACCAATGTGCTGCCCCATAGTCTTGAACATAATTAAAACATACAGTAGCTGTAAAGGGGGACATAGCGTAACTTGGAGATTTAAAACTGAAAATTGATATTTTCATTTTTTTAGTAACCAAAATTATCAACGTATAATTTTTTGTGTGTTGGAAAACAAAATATAGTAGCACAGCTGGTAGACTTGCCACCTCACACACCAGAGATCTGTGTTCGATCCTGTCCTCGAGCACTGTGTTGAATTTGCACATTCTCCCTGCAAGCGTGTGGGTTTCCTCCCACATCCCAAAGACGCATTGGCTTTGTAGGTTAACTTGTCTCTGTAAAATTGCCCCTCTTGTGTAGGGAGTGGGTGAGGAAAGTGGGATAACAGAACTTGTGTGAATGGGTAGACAAAAATGCTGGAGAAACTCAGCGGGTGAGAAAGCATCTAGGAAATAGGCGACATTTCAGGTCGAGACCCTTCTTCAGACTGATGTGAGGGTGGGGGGGGGGGGGGGACGGGAAGAAGAAAAGAAAGAGGCTGAGGGAGAGCTGGGAAGGGGAGGAGAAAGCAGGGATTACCTGAAATTGAAGAAGTCAATGTTCATACCGCTGGGGTGAAACTGTCCAAGCAAAATATGAGGTGCTGCTCCTCCAATTTACGGTGGGCCTCACTCTGGCCATGGAGGAGGCCCAGGACAGAAAGGACGGATTCGGAATGGGAGGGGGAGTTGAAGTACTGAGCCACCGGGAGATCAGGATGGTTATTGCGGACCGAGCGGAGGTGTTGGGCGAAGCGATCGCCTAGCCAACACTTGGTCTTACCGATGTAGAGCAGCTGACACCTAGAGCAGTGGATGCAATAGATGAGGTTGGAGGAGGTGCACGTGAACCTCTGCCGCACCTGTAAAGACTGCTTGGGTCCTTGAATGGAGTCAAGTGAGGAGGTAAAGCGACAAGTGCAGCTTTTCCTGCTAGAGGGGTGGTTTGGGTGGGATGGGACGAATTGACCAGGGAGTTACGGAGGGAGCGGTCTCTGCGGAATGCCAACAGGGGAGGAGATGGGAAGATGTGGCCAGTGGTGGGATCCCATTGGTAGACAAAAAAGCTGGAGAAAATCAGCATTCATGGAGCGAAGGAATAGACGACGTTTCAGGTCCAGACCCTTCTTCAGATTGATGTCGGGGGGAGGGGGAAGGGGGGGGGGGAGGTGGACACGAAAAAGAAAGGAAGAGGCTGAGACAGTAGGCTGTGGGAGAGCTGGGAATGGGAGGATAACGAGGGAGAAAGCAAGGACTACCTGAAATTAGAGAAACCAATGTTCATACCACTGGGGTGTAAACTACCCAAACAAATATGTGAAGCTGCTCCTCCAATATGTGGTGGGCCTCACTCTGGCCATGGAGGAGGCCCAGGACAGAAAGGTCGGATTCGGAATGGGAAGGGAAGTTGAAGCCACCGGGAGATCAGGTTAGTTATTGCGAACTGAGTGGAGGTGTTGTGCGAAGCGATCGCCAAGCTTGCGCTTGGTCTCACCGAGGTTGATCATATGCTCAATAATCCAACTACATTTTTGTTTGGAAGTGGAAAGAAATAATTTAAATTGCATTCATTGCAATGTGTAAAAAGAGTTGAGATACTGTATTATAATTTTGCTGCATGTCATTGTGGTATATATCATGTCTTGATTGGTGAATATGTTTCGTTTGTGACATTATTTGAAGCAGAAATAATATGTGAATGCTTCATTGAGCATAATTCTGACTGGTAATTACGCACTTCGTCCGAGCACATTATCGCACGCGTCATGCAAGCTTAAATGACCATCTAAACTGTCATTTGGCAACTTAAAAAGCTGCCAAGGTTGCCCGGCTGACAACAGAGTAAGAAAATTAAGTGATATCCCTGCAAAGTGTATAATATTTTTGACACTGTCATAGGCATTTCTTACATATGCTGTCACAACGCACTGTAGTCTCTAAACAACCCTTCAGTAATTTTTCTTGCCTTCCATTTCAGAATAATAGTGTTTTTTTTGGCCAATAACTCAACCCTAGCACTGGCAATAAATAAATAAATAAATAAATAAGTGCAGCTTTCCAGCTCCTTATCTCATTGGCTACGCTTGGCTGCAAATCGGTCAATCTGGTTGACCATCTTCCTCTAGTCGTGGGGGTGGGGGATTGGGAGGGGCCTCACAAGTGGAACAGCTTAGGGCCTCTCTTCATCTAAATCCGGCCCTGCTCTCTTCACAAATCCACATTCAACGATCAGGTCAGCAACTGTCTCCTCTCCACAGCAGCCATCCCGAGGGCAGTGTGCATCAGTAGTAAGACTGCGGTGCATGAATGATCTGACTGAGAGTGCTCTCTCTCACTTCCAGCAAAGTCAGATGCTGGTGCTCGTTGGTGAGTTCCGGAGATGAGGCACATTTACATGTCATTTAGACAGGGATATGTACAGTAAAGTTTATAGCGATATAGGACAAACGTAGGAGAATGGGACTAACATATATGGGCATCTTGAACAGCATGGATGAGATGGACTGAAAGGCCTGTTACTGTGCAGTATGACTCTCCGAAAAGGTGGTGCAAAGCCTCTACTTTGACATCCCATTCTTGCACTCTGCACACTGATGCAATTATAAATAAAGCACATTAACACCTCTACTTCCTGAGAAGATTAGTGAGATTTAGTATGTCAGAGAGGATTCTCCTGAACTTCTACAGGTGTGCAGTAAAGAGCATATTGACTGGTTGTACCATGGCCTGGTTCGGCAACCTGAACGCCCAGGAGCGTAACAGTTTACAACAGGTTAACACTGCCAAGTTTAATAATAGCGAAAAAACTCGTACTCAAATTATGGAAAAAGGCTACTATACCAACACTCAAAATGTGGATTGGTAATATGTTGGAAACGGCCCATTTGGAAGAAATGAGACTCCTCCTAATAGAAAAAAAAGACCAATTCTTAACGAGTTGGTCTCCATTTATTGATCTTGTGGATTCATGGGGTGTAATAACATCATAAAATTAAAAACTCTGGGTTTGAGTGAAAAATGATTAAGAACAAAAATATATATATATATCGACGTGGTGTGTGAGAATCTCCTTTCTGCTTCACTTTCTCACTTATTTCTTTCTTTACACTACACTCACTAGACTATTCTTTACTCTTCGATACTTCTTTCTTTCTCATTTCTTTCTAAAAAAAAAGTTGTACAAAGAATGTTTTAATAATTTTGGGAACCTGTAAAAAGGTACCATTAAAATGTAATGTACTTACTTCTAATAAATAAATTTAAAAAAAAACAAAAACACTGCCAAGTCCATCACCGGCTCACCACCAGCAAAGGGATTTATTGGAGTCGCTGCCTCAAAAAGGCAGTCAGCATCATCAGACCCACACCATCCTGGCCACACACTAATTTCACCCCTGCCATCGGGAAGAAGGTACAGGAGCCTGAAAACTATAACTTCCAAATTCAGAACAACTTCTTCCCTGCATCCATCAGTCTATTTTACTTCGGAGTCAAGTGAGTGACTACGTGAAGGACCTGCCAGCACGCATGCGCGTCATATCGTCTATCGCATTGCGCGACTGGCTGGCAGGCGCGCTGCTTCTCCAGCGGTAAGTTTCAAACCTGAAGGTAAGTTTTTCAACATCTTTCCAGGTTCTGTTTTTCCTTGCAGGAAAGCTCTTTACAGAGTTTCCTGCTGGATGGACCGCGGGGACGGATAATATACGCCGCCGTGAATCCCGGTCACACTGTGGGGAACTGGTTTTGACCACGGGGAATCCCGGTCACGGACCGCGGGGAGAACCGACTACAGACCGCAGGGAATCCCGGTCGCACTGCGGAGAACCAGTTATCACCACGGGGAATCCCGGTCGGGGACCGCGGAGAGAACCGACTACGGACCGTGGGGAATCTCGGTCACGGACCGCGGGGAACCGGTCATGGACCGTGGGGAAGCCTGGTCGCGGACCGCGGGGGAAGACCAGCTATGTACCGCGGAGAACAGGCTACGGAGACCGCGGAAGTGCGAGTAGCCGGCGGCCGTCGGGTTCGCTACCCGAGTCACTGACAGGCGGTCAGCGACTTCCGGATGCCTCTTGCATCCGCGGTGGTTCCCCAGAAAGGGGGTAAAACCAAAAGTAAGACGGTTAGGAACCACAGTGGTTCCCCAGTTAGGGGGTAGAGCCAAGAGTAAGACGGATAGAAACCGCGGGGGTTTCCCAGAAAGGGGGTAAAGCCAAGGGTAAGACGGATAAGAACCGTGATGGTTCCCCAGTAAGGGGGTAAAGCCAAGAGTAAGACGGATAGGCCTGTCGAGATGGGTACGTCCTCGGACGTTTAACCCAGATTGAGCATTGATAGCATCCTTGGGCATTTATCCCACAAAATGTGATGCTCCATCCTGATATGGTCCATGGAACGGGGCCATATCAGCGCAGGTCTCCTCGGGGCCTGCGGCAGCACCTGTTTCAAGGCTGCTTACAGATCTCCCTCTCTGTGGAGGGGAGTGCGAGGGGTCAGTGCGTAACTGACTCCAAACTGGGAAGGATGTCCGTGGAAAATAATATTGTTCCTGACAATGCCGGCAGTTCATTTTTCAACAATCGCTTGACTCGGGCGATGTACCGCTGGATTGGAGGAAGGCCAACATCACTCCTCTCTTTAAGAAGGGTTCAACCACCAACCCAGCGAATTATCGTCCTGTTTCTCTAACAAGTACTTGCTGTAAATTGCTGGAGAATATCATTGATAGTAATCTGATGCGTCACGTGAGCAAACATAATATTCTTGCCGACATCCAACATGCGTTTAGGAGGCATAGATCATGCGAGTCTCAGCTTATCCTGACAACAAATGACCTGGCCAAGCACCTTGACAGTAACGTCATCATGGATTTAGTTGTACTGGACTTTTCTAAAGCATTCGATGTCAGGGACACCAGAGACTGCTTCAGAAGCTTGACTTCTACGGTATACGTTCCAACATGAAACGATGGATTTCCAGTTTCCTGACAAAACGTCTTCAGCGCGTGTGTGTGAACAGAAAGAGCTCCAATTGGCACCCAGTGTTGAGTGGGACACCCCAGGGCACAGTACTTGGCCCACACCTATTTTTGCTTTACATCAATGACATCCATGAAAAAGTCGCAAGTACGACCAGACTATTCGCGGATGATTGTTTGCTGTACCGTCCAATTAAGTCAGCTGATGATGAAGATGCTCTCCCAAAAGATCTCGATACTATGGTCGAGTGGTCACAACAATGGGGCATGCAGTTCAACCCTTCCAAATGTGAAACCATGCGTGTCACCAGAAAGAGGAATCCAGGCGTCACATCTTACAACATACTTGGTGTCACCCTTGAAGAATCCAAACAAACCAAGTATCTTGACATCAAATTGCAGAATGATCTACGTTGGAACGGTCAGACTCATCATGCAACAGTGAAAGCAACAGGTGTCCTAAACTTCCTGAGGCGCAACTTCCATCATTGTTCAGCTTCTGTCAAGGAGAAGCTGTATTTCACCCTCTTTAGACCTCATCTGGACTACTTGGGACCCCTACACAGATAAAAACATTTCATCCATTGAACGTGTCCAAAGACAGGCCACTCGATTTATTACTAACGCCTACGAGAGAGAAGCGAGTGTCACCAAACTTCATTCTCTGGGGTGGAACCCTCTCCAAGACAGACGTGAATCTCACCGTTTGACCTGTTTTTGCAAAATGTTAAATGATCAGCAAGACATAGATCACAAGACCTACACCAACCCCAAACCAATTAGGAGCAGACGAGGGCATTCGATCCAATTTGTGGTCCCAGCCACAAAGACAGATGTGTGCAGCAATTCGTACTTCCCACGCACTATTAAAGCATGGAATAATCTCCACCAAACCACGTTTGCCCAGCCAGATGCAACTAAATTTAAAGTGGCACTTTCTTCCCAATAACCCTCTCTGGCTAAACCCCTCCCTTCACCACCTCCAGTTTAAATTCCAGTTGGAATATTTTGGAGGACCAAGTAACCAAGAACCAAGTGAACAGCGCTATCTGGGGTGACATTGGAAGGGGCTTGAAAATCCAGGAGATAAAACTCCAACAAATTAAAAAAATTACTGGCCTGGTGTTGATGTACAATGCACACTTCATAATGAACTGGAACGCCATCAGCCCTGCCTTACAACCAAATTTGCATGCTCATGTAAGGCCAGCAATGTCCAGCCGCCATATCTTCTCTTCTATCCAACAGGTAAGACCTGGATGAGGAAGCAAAGCTGTCGGACTAATCAAGGTACCAACAACAAGCAAAGCTTCATTATCTCGGCGACATCACACCCCACGCCTCCATCGGCAGTAAGCGGTTCATTGAAGCTGGACAAAGGACTTCCAGGCCAAGGCCCAAGCCGGTCTTCAGTAAATGTATGGAATTCACGCACCCCAGCAGTCCTTCTCTCCAAACTAAGGACGGAAATAGAACCCGCATCAGGGGCCTTTTGGGATTACCATAAGACCACCGGTAACCATGGAGGTAGGTGGGTCTGGTTCTTTCCAAAACATAGGGTAGGTAGGCAATTTACATGTTGGTAATATTTACACTTGATTTGTACAAATAACAAGAATAACATGAAATTAGAATAGATATTTCAGCATAAGAAACTTCGTTCTATCTAACAACTGATTTCCATAGGAATGCATCGATCTCAAAGATACATACTATTCAGTTCCCATTCACAGGGATCACCGGAGATATTTGAAATTTAACTGGATGGGGCAATAATAACAGTTAAAGCGTTGTTAAAACTTCAGCTCCCAGGTTATTTACCAAATTACTAAAAACCAGGGCTTGGGCTGCTCAGAGCCCAAAATCACTTGTTATGGCCTATCTGGAAGATATTCTAAATTAGCTGTATTTTGCTAAAATTAACTGTTTCAGCCACAAGCTATATTTGAGACTCCAGTTAAATTTAAGTTGATACCAACTGGACTTATTGATTATTGGGATTTACCTTTAACTCTATTAATTTGTCTGTGACTCCGCCCTGGGGCAAGAGATTAGAATTAGTAGAAACGCATCAAGTGACCAATATTGGCAATATAGTGGCTGTGATTTTCAGCAGCGCAATTTGGGCCTTGCTTTATCAGAACTTACAAACGTGCAAAGGACCAAGCTCTTTAGTACCATTTAGATCTTTGTTAACAGACCTATGCTAGTACCAGCTGAAGCTATCAAAGTCACAATGGTGGACGAACAGTATTCAGCATTGCTAATAACTTTTGATCAGTAAATCTTCAGTTATATTAGAACCTGATGCTTATGCTCAAACATGGAAAATTACTAATACCATCTCTAGTTACGGAGGCAGATGCGATTTGCATGAGTTACCAATTCTTCAGTTATATGATATCAACTACCTGTAGACACTGGGTGCATTCTACGGGTTAAAGGTTATTATGCGCATATGCATAATCTGCATGCTCAACTCCAAGTTGATACACTTTGGTGGTGGCATATATTAATCACATGGGTGCAATCAACTCAGTATCCTGTGATAGTTTACATAACCTCATTTGGCGCTGGTGTATCATCACGTAAAATGAATTATAACACAGAATGGATGTTGGATCATAAAGTATTTAATGACATTGTCCGAAAATCGAGATGTTTTGCAACCAGGCTCAGTTGGCAGTTGCAAAAAATATGTGGCATGGCAGTGGCAATGGATGCATTCTCGCTACACTGGGAAGGAATGTCCTTTTATGTCTTTCCTCCATTTTGCCTCATCAGCTGGGTCTTGCAAAAATTCAGCAAGTTCCCGCTTCAGGCATTTCTAGTAGTGCCTGACTGGCCTATACAGCCATGGTTCCTGCTGATGTTGGGAATGCTAATAGAACCTCATATGGTTATTTCTAGACACAAAAATTGCTGGTTTAGCCAGTGACTCGGGAAACCATCCTCTGCATGATAAAATCAATTCATTGACTTGCAGACTCTGAGAAGATTGTTCCTGCGGCTCAGGTTGTCAGACCGAACCACGTACGTGCTCACTGCAGATTGCAAGGATAGCACCAAAAAAGCAGTACATTTCCTCATAAGAAGATGGGAAATATTTTGGCATATAATTCGGCACGGATGACTGACGTCTTGAAGTTCAGTTTTATATGGGTCTTTGACAATCATTAAGTTTTGGTGCCATTAAGTGAAGTGTGCCAAATGTGCCTTCTCATCATATTGGTGCAGGGACCAGGATCCACTCTGTCGGGTCTCACCCTCTGATATCTGGATTATGAAGGGTATCCTCAACTCAAAACCCCCCAGGCCCAGGTACGCAGAAATATGGGATGTTTACATTGTGCTAACGCCGCTTCGCCAGTGGGCTCCAGCTACATCCCTGTTCTTGGTCAAACTCAATTACAGAGTGGTTTTGCTCATGGCGCTGGGTTCAGTGCAACGGGTCCAGTCATTGCATAAGCTGTGACTGGACAGGATTATTACATCTGCAGGCAAAATAACATTTTATGTTTATGACTTAGTCAAGCAGAGTAGACCAGGGGCATCAGGTCCCAAACTAGATTTGTTGGCATTTACCATGGACCTTCGGTTGTGTGTGGTCACACATCTACACCAGTATGTTAAAGTCACTAAGAGCCTTAGAGACTCTGAACTAGCAATGTTTGATAGTTACATAAAGCCTCATAAGAAGGTATCAGTACAGACCATCTCTGGGTGGTTGAAACGGGTTCTGGCTTATACAGGAGTGAACACTGACATTTTCAAGTCTCACTCCACCAGGGCTGCAACAACATCAGCAACAGGGTTATGGATGTTTCACTGGGCCACATCCTAGTGGCTGCAGGATGGTCAAATGAACGATCTTTCCAAACATTTTAGAACTAACCCATTGCCAGACCGGGGGTATTTGCCAACACTATTTTAGGTTCTGTTTTATAGTTTCCTCCCAGTTGAGGGTGGTTACAATTATCATTATTTGTTCATTAAAAAGCATCAACATATCTATATGTCATGTCTGAATGCATTATTAATGTTCACTCATTCTTGGTCAACTGATGCAGTGTGTGACACATGGACTCGTTTCCACGCCATGAAATCACAGAGCTTTGAAATCTTCACGTAGTCACTCACGTGACTCCGAAGTAGAATAATAAGATTAAACGAGAACTTACCAGTTTGAAGTTGTATCTTTATTTTATGGGGAGTTACGTTGAGGGATTACGTGCCCTCCACTCCCAACCCTCTATCATAAAGGTCAGCTGGTATGCTAGTTCTTTAATCTTACTATATTCAGTTCACCAACTGTCATCTGTGATTTCACACCGCTGCTTTGAAGGTTGACACGCATGTGTGCTGGCGGGTTCTTCACTTAATCCCTCAACGTAACTCCTCATAGAATAAGATCAAACTTCAAACTGGTAAGTTCTCATTTAATCTTACTATTAAACACTACAACCTCAAATAAGCTCTGAACTACAATGGACTATTATTATTATTATTATTATTATTATTATTATTGCACTACTAGTGTTTGTTTTTTTTGTGAACGTATCTATGTGTATGTGTACGATTTTTCGTCAGCTCACTCACCGTTCTCCTGTGCTGCGAGTGCAACAAGTTTCGTTCCGATCGGTAGTATATTGTAAAAGTTAGCGAGGTTTAAAAATCGTAAAAACCGCGCATACGTAGATCGATCTCCTCTCCCGCCAGTAAGCGCCGCACAGATTGGTCTCTTCTCCTGTCACTCCCTGCAACGGTCCACCCCTTCCTGCGTCATCGCATCTTTACTGAAGCTGAGGGACGCTGCTGGTGGCCGGCTGAGATCTCCAATCGGACACAATTTTGGGAGGAACCGGAAGCGGTCCGGTGCGGAGTCAGAGATGTCACCAAATGTAAAGTGGAGAGTCTGCTACCGGCGGAGGAAAGCATCCAGCGCACGCTGTGAGTCCCAAACGCACTGCCATCGCAACGTCCCGCAGCTCCAGCCCCTTCCCCTCTGGTCCCCCTCACTGGCTCCTGCCCCCCTCTCCCGTGTTACCCCCATTCTACCCTATGGCTCTTCCCCTGTCTTTTATCCAAGCTCTCTGCTCCCCCTCCCCCACCTCCTACCCAAACGCCGGCACGGCTGTAGCTGATGGTGTTTCCGGGACGAGCCGAGGATTCCGAGGCCTGGCTCTAAGGGCTGATGCTCCTCTGGGGCATGGAGCGCCAACCTCGAGATCCTGGGGAAGTGGGGAGGGAGTGTGGGAGAGGAGAGGGGATAGAGGGAGAGGAGGGTAGTAGGGAAGGGAAAGTTTATGGAGGGAGGTAGTGACTGTGGGTAGGGGAAGGGAGAGGTGAGGGAGGTGTAACTGTTCTCCCTATGTGTTTGTGAGCAGTAGAACGTAGATTGACAGCCAGCCAAACGCGATTCAATAACGAAATGCGAGTCAGGAAGTTAGCATCTCAGCTCTCAAGTTTAATGACTTTCCAGTGCTGTCACATTCTTGTCATTGAAAAAGAGTGAAAACTATAAAGGAAAAGGAAGATACACAAATTACTGTCCTTTACAGAAATATACATTTAGATGGAAATAAACAAATCTTCTGATACAGTAAAATATATAGGGCAAAATATACAATAAACAATATATTTAAATACAGCTAATGCCACTGCAAATCCTATTCACTGTATGTTATCTGTGCTACAACATGACTGCATACTAGCAAACTGAACATTCACAAATGCTTTGGAGTTAAACATCATCCGTCATAAATACTCTACAATGTAGGATTCGAAGCATAAAGTAACTTACAGCCATTCTTAAGTGTAACAAGCCAGGATTGGAAAGGATTGCTTCTGCTGTTAATGCATGGTAGGCAAACAAAAGACAGGTGACTAATTCCTGCTTTCTACTTCCTGTGTGCAACAGCCATTTCACAATAAAGGTCCATCAAATGGCACTATTGCACATGAATTCAAGCAGAGGACAGAATAGTGGGGATTGGGGGAGGGGAGGAGAGAAGGAGAGGGGAAAGAAGAGGAAGGGTGAAGAAGAGGGAGAGTGAGTGCTAGGGATAAGGGGAAATGAGCTGAGCCTGTGCAGTTGGGGGCTATGGGTGAGTGGTGGAATATTGCATTGGGGGACCAAGCCTCCTGTGTGACAGGGACCTAACGGGTTCAAGAGATTCAAGATTCAAGAGAGGGTACACAAAATGCTGGAGAAACTCAGCGGGTGCAGCAGCATCTATGCAGTGAAGGAGATGGGCAACATTTCGGGCCGAAACCCTTCTTCAGACTGATGGGTGTGGGGGGAGGCGGGGGGAAGAAAGGAAAAAGAAGGAGGAGGAGGAGGAGCCCGAGGGATGAGGGAGAGGTAGGAAGGGGAGGAAACAGCAAGGGTTAACAGAATTGAGAGAATTCGATGTTCATGCCAAGAGGATTCAAACCCCCCAAGCGGAATATGAGGTGCTGTTCCTCCAATTTGCGGTGTTGCTCACTCTGGCCGTGGAGGAGGCCCAGGACAGAGAGGTCGGATACGGAATGGGAGGGGAAGTTGAAGTGCTGAGCCACCGGGAGGTCGGGTTGGTTAATGCGGGCCGAGCGGAGGTGTTCGGCGAAACGATCGCCAAGCCTCCGCCTGGTCTCACCGATATAGATCAGCTGACATCTAGAGCAGCGGATGCAATAGATGAGGTTGGAGGAGGTGCAGGTGAACCTCTGTCGGACATGGAATGACTGCTTGGGTCCTTGAATGGAGTGGAGGGGTGAGGTAAAGCGACAAGTGTAGCATCTCTTGCGGTTGCAAGAGAAAGTGCCCGGGGAAGGGGTGGAGCTGGAGGGAAGGGAAGAATTGACAAGGGAGTTGCGGAGGGAGTGGTCTTTGCGGAAGGCAGACGGGGGGGGGGGGGGGGGGGGAGATGGGAAGATGTGGCGAGTGGTGGGGTCACGTTGGAGGTGGCGAACCTGGCGGAGGACTACGTGTTGTATGTGCCGGCTGATGGGGTGAAAGGTGAGGACCAGGGGGACTCTGCCCTAGTTGCGAGTGGGGGGATGGGGAGAGAGGGCAGTTTTACGGGATATGGAGGAGACCCTGGTGCGTGCCTCATCTAGAGTGGGGGAGGGGAATCCCCGTTCCCTGAAGAATGAGGACATTGTGATGCCCTGGTGTGGAACACCTCACCCTGGGAGCAGATGCGGCGTAAATTAGTAAGATTAAACGAGAACTTACCAGTTTGAAGTTTGATCTTGATTTTATGAGGAGTTACGTTGGTGATTACGTGAAGAACCCCATCCAGGCCGCATGTGCGTCAATCTTCAAAGCAGCGGTATGAAATCACAAATAACAATCATCGAAGTGACATAGTAAGATGCGTGACTCGAGAACTACCAGATGATCTTTATGAGAGAGGGTTGGGCCAGGAGGGCACGTAATCACCAACGCAACTCCTCATAAAATCATGATCGAACTTCAAACTGGTAAGTTCTCGTTTAATCTTACTATTTTACTTCGGAGTCATGTGAGTGATTCTGTGAAGAGTTCGAAGCTCTGTGATTTCATGCCGGAGATCGAAATCAATTTAATTGACCATCCTGCGGTCGCAAGGATATGGTTGATGGGCATGTCCATTGCCCTGGCACTGATGTTGATGTTGACCTGGTGGAATGAGATGTACAATCGTCAGTATTAATACCTGCATAACACAGAACCTGCTGCAGCCACCTTGAAATAGTCTGAACCGACCTACCTTTGTGTATTTGTTTGCTGATTAATAAACAATGCTGATTCCACACTTCTAAGGATTCTGGTGGCCTTGATATAATATAGCAAGCCTGCCCTCCAACATAGACGTGATACCGTGGGGTATCCGAAAAATTATTTTAAATCATGCCACATCTGGTCTGCTCTGCTTGTGTAGATCAGAATGTAAAATGTAATTGCACCTGCAGCCAATTCCATCCTATCTAGCCACAGCATTTGAAATGTTTGCCGTCGTTGTGCTGATATTAGTGTCATAACTAAGGATGTAGCTGGAACCCCTTGGTGAAGTAATGTTCATACATTTTCAATAACCAACTGCATATTCTTGTAGTGGGAGAACTTGTGTCAAGATCTCTTTAACAACTCGATACAGAGTAGTGGATGATACACCAGTGGCAAAGGAGATTAGGTAATTACTACAGGATACTTTTACTTGATTGCCATGTGACTAACATATGTCACCATCATAGAGCATCAACTTGAAATTGAGCATGTAGAATATGTATATTCGCTCAATAGCCCCTTACCCATGGGGTGCATCTTGTGTATATATTTAGTTGATACCAATAATTGAAGAATTGGTAACTCATGCAAATCTCAAATACCTCCAACTAGAGATGGTATTCTGAACTTCTCACCTTAGAGTACTTAGCATCAGTTTGTAACAACTGAATTCGACCGACCAAACTACTGGAGCGAGTTCTAGTTCAAGTTCAAATGAGTTTATTGTCATGTTCAGCAATGCTGAATACTGTTTTTTTCATCCATTGTGACTGAGGTAGCTTCAGTTAATAATAGCATAAGGTTGTTAACAATGGTCTACATGTCCTTTGAGAGGTTGCTACTTTGCACGATATCAGTTCCTTGATTTGCTCAGCTGAACCACAGCTACTATATTGCCAATTCCTCAGTTTTATAACAGGTTGCTATTAACTCCAATCTCTTGCCACAGGGCAGATTCATAGGCTAATTAATAATTAAAGGTAAATCCCAATGACAAACAAACAGTTTATCCCATTCCGCTATTTTTACCTGTAATTAGTACATTTATATTGTCTTTGATAACCTCTGTAATGGGAATTGCATAGCATGGATCTTTGAGACCCTTATGAATCTGTTGTTAGTCAGGAAATAAGTTTTCATATTCGGAAAGTTCATATGCCCGACACTCTCCATTTTTCATAATAAACATGCCGCTCCTGCCTTATTCCATGGGTGGTTTGCATGAGAACTTTGGCCCGATTTCGGAACCTTTAAAAAATAACCCTGGCCATAATCCAAACTTGCTTGGAATGCTACTACTGTGCCTCACCCAGATGTAACAGAACATAGTAGGCATGATTACAGAACAGATCAGTGTGTCCATATACCATTATATAAATATATACACACATGAATAATTAAACTGATAAAAGTGCAAATATACAGATAATGGGCTATTAATGTTCAGAGTTTTGTCCGAGCCAAGTTTAATACCCTGATGGCTGTGGGGACGGAGCTATTCCTGAACCTAGTTGTTGCAGTCTTCAGGCTCCTGTACCTTCTACCTGAAGGTAGCAGGGAGATGAGTGTGTGGCCAGGATGGTGTGGGTCCTTGATGATACTGCCAGCCTTTTTGAGGCAGCAACTGCGGTAGATCCCCTCGATGGAAGGGAGGTCAGAGCCGATGATGGACTGGGCAGTTTTTCTACTTTTTGTATTCTTTTCCGCTCCAGGACGCTAAAGTTGCCGAACCACACCACGATGCAACCGGTCAGCATGCTCTCTACTGTGCACCTGTAGAAGTTAGAGAGAGTCCTCCTTGACAAACCGACTCTCCGTAATCTTCTCAGGAAGTAGAGGCGCTGATGTGCTTTCTTAATAATTGCATCAGTGTTCTCGGACCAGGAAAGATCTTCAGAGATGTGCACGCCCAGGAATTTGAAGACCCTTCAACTATTGACCCGTTGATATAAACGGGACTGTGGGTCCCCATCCTACTCCTTCCAAAGTCCACAATCAGTTCCTTGGTTTTGCTGGTGTTGAGGGCCAGGTTATTGTGCTGGCACCATATTGACAGTCGCTCGATCTCTCTTCGTGTTTACCTAGGCCCGAGGCTTTCGTTCCCAGTTGAAATTGCAGTTACCAACCTGCGACAAGACCTCGTTCTCTGGTCCAACTCCTGTCGCCGTGTTTTCATAATTGAGCTGACGGTCCCATGGGAGGAGGCTGTGGACGAGGCTTATGAAAGGAAAAAGCTTCGATATTCAAACCTTAAAGCAGAGGCAGAGGAGAGAGGTTGGAGGGTAAGGTTGTGTCCAGTGGAGGTGGGGTGCAGGGGCTTTGTAGCCAGTTCCACCGCAAGGTTCCTGAGGGAAGTAAGAGTCAAAGGGCAGGCACAAAGGAGGGCAATAAAAGAACTTCGGTACTTTGGATCTGTCTTCACTAAGGAGGACACAAACAATCTCCCAGATGTACTGGAGGACAGAAGATCTAAGGGGGTAGAGGAACCGAAAGAAATTTTCATTTGGCGAGAAATAGTATTGGGTAGGCTAATGGGACTGAAGGATGATAAATCCCCTGGGCCTGATGGTCTGCATCCCAGGGTCCCCAGGGAGGTGGCTCTAGAAATAGTGGACGCATTGGTGCTCATTTTCCAATGGTCAATAGATTCAGGATCAGTTCCTGTGGATTGGAGGATAGCTAATGTTATCCCACTTTTCAAGAAAGGAGCGAGAGAGAAAACGGGGAATTACAGACCAGTTAGCCTGACTTCAGTGGTGGGAAAGATGCTGGAGTCAATTATTAAAGAGGTAATAACGCAGCATTTGGATAGCAGTAAAAGGATTTGTCCAAGTCAACATAGATTTATGAAAGGGAAGTCATGCTTGACTAATCTTCTGGAATGTTTTGAGGATGTGACAAGTAAAGTGGATGAAGGGGTGCCAGTGGATGTAGTGTATCTAGACTTTCAGAAAGCCTTTAATAAGGTCCCGCATGGGAGACTGGTGACTAAAATTAGAGCACATGGTATTGGGGGTAGGGTGTTGACATGGACAGAAAATTGGTTGGCAGACCACAAGCAAAGATTAGGAGTGAACGGATCCTTTTCAGAATGGCAGGTAGTGGCGAGTGGAATGCCGCAAGGCACGGTGTTAGGGCCGCAACTGTTTACCATATGTATTAATGATTTGGAAGAGGGAATTAGGAGCAACACAGGGATGTCATTTAAGACTGAGCTGAGAAAAAACTTTTTTACGCAGAGAGTTGTGAATTTATGGAATTCCCTGCCACAGAGAGCAGTGGAGGCCAAATCACTGGATGGATTTAAGAGAGAGTTGGATAGAGCTCTAGGGGCTAGTGGAGTCAAGGGATATGGGGAGAAGGCAGGCACGGGTTATTGATAGCGGACGATCAGCCATGATCACAATGAATGGCGGTGGTGCCTCGAAGGGCCTAATGGCCTCCTCCTGCACTATTTTCTATGTTTCTATGTAACTTGCCAATGCCGCCGAACGGAACAGTCACTGGCTGTGGCTGAAGAGGAAAGATGCTATCTGGGCTGCCACGTGACCATCTTGAGGCTAGCAATAAGACACACACCCAGGTCTGATCAACCTGTGGTGGGCCTGCCTCGACTGAGGGAGTCTTGTGATAAAAGGCCGAAGCACCAAGTGACGTTAAGGTACACAACTGAAGATGTGTCTGATTGTTAGCAAAATTCACCTTGTGGTCAAACCCAAGAATGTCAATTGTAGTGAAATCGTAGGGATTGCAGCATCTAGTCCTAATAATCAATCTGAACATCTGGATCAAACCAGTGACCACTGCGAAAGGGCAGCTGACAACCAGGGAAAGACCTAGTGACAGCCTGGAGCGACTGCTGGGCTAGCTCCTCATGCCAGCAGGATCCATCGCTAATCAGCGTTTTGGATCCACCCACATATTGCTACAAAAAAGACAAAACAAAGAATACCCCTTGAGTCTGCGAGAGCGGGATCGGATGATGACTCATCGACAGACCATACGGCAACAGACCTAGGAACGGAATCAACTATGAGTATTACTAGCACAGCATTTGACAAAGCAGCAGCACCGGCAGGACATAAGGTACGAAGTTGTATCTGTGGCAGGGAAAAGTTAACATCGGAGAAAGGTCTCAAGATCCACCAGGGCAGGAAAAAGTGCCTGAGAGAGCTTTGTGTGGGGCCTCGCATTGACCACTACTTTCTAAGACGTAGGCCAAATCAGTCGAGTGAAGCCCAATGGCAGGATAACCACCACAGTCCACAGGGTACCAGCACCCCACGCGAAGCTCAACCAGGTACACTACCACCAACAGACACGAGTCCAGAGCCCAACCAGCCACAGTCAGCTACAGAAAGAAAAATGGAAGGGAAAAAGCCTCAAATCTTGTGGCCTAAATCCTGCCAGAGGAAAGAGTGGGAGACCATTAACACTGACCTCGTCCATCTTCTGGAATGATTGAAGGGATGTGTGGAAAGAAAACTGGAGAAGATGGGAGACACCATATACATTTATGGGGTGGAGAGAATTGGGGTGAAGGTTGTGAAACACAGAAGGAACCAGCAGTCCAGTACAAGTCCAGGAGGCAGCAGGAAATCAAAAGACTGGTGAAAGAAAGGAGGCAGCTGAGAAAACAGTGGAGGAAGGCCACAGAGGCAGAAAGGAAAGGACTCGAGAAAGGAAAGGACTTTGGTTTTCACTGCAGGCAGAAATAAAGCAGTGCCTGGCAATCCTGCGAAGAGCAGAATGCCTGAGAAAGCAACACAAGAAGAAAGAATGGGCGAGGACAAGTTTCTACAGAGATCCGTATAAGTTTGTCAAAAGCCTCTTTGTAAGGAGAAGAGCGGGATCCTGAGAGTACCTGTAAGGGAACTGGAGGAGCACCTGAGAAAGACGTACTCTGACAACCTGAGGCATGAGCCAGTCACCATTCCAGATGACATGCCACCTATCCACCCACCTGAGCACCAGATGGACATAAGGCCTCCTACATGGAAGGAGGTGGAGAGCACAGTCAAACGGGCAAGAACAGCATCAGCCCCAGGGCCCAATGGCATTCCATACAGGCTCTATAAGAACACCCCTGGTGCCCTGAAATACCTTTGGATGTTAATGAAAGTGGCATGGGGGAAAGGAATCATACCTAAGGCATGGCGAAGGTTGGAGGGATCTTAATTCCCAAAGAAAAGAACTCTTCAACCATTAGCCAATTCAGAATCTCTTTATCAGAATCTCTTTATTGTCATTGCACATGGTGCAACGAAATTTAAAAAGTCAATCCAACGGTGCAATTCACAAGAACAATCTTAAAATATAAGGAAGGGTAAAAATATATACATATAAAAAAAAATTCAGTTGAACGTGAGTGCTATTTCTTATTTTGCATTGTTAAGCTCACGTATGGCTATGGGGTAGAAGCTGTCTCTGAGTCTGTTTGTGCGAGTTTTGAAAGACCTGTACCATCTGCCAGAGGGCAGCAGGTGGAACTGGTTGTGTCCAGGGTGGGAGGGGTCCTTCAGGATGTTGGCTGCCCTGCCAAGGCAGCGAGAGCTGAAGATGTCCTTCAGGGAGGGCAGTGGGCAGCCAGTGATTTTTTGGGCGGTGTTGATGACCCTTTGAAGGGCTCTCCTGTCCCCTGCAGAGCAGCTGGCATACCATGTGGTTATACAGTACGCCAGCACACTCTCGATAGAGCAGCGGTAGAAGGACACCAGCAGCTTCTCTTCCAGGTTGATTTTCCTGAGGATCCTCAGAAAGTAGAGTCACTGCTGGGCCTTCTTGACTACTGTGGTGGTGTTTGTGGTCCAGGAGAGATCCTCCGCAATTTGTGTGCCCAGGACTCTGAAGTCTGAGACTCTTTCCACACAGCCAGATCAGCCTTCTGGATGTGGAAGGAAAGATCTTCTTTGGTGTTATGGCCCAAAGACTCTCAGCATTTTTGCAGAGCAACAACTTTATTGACACGTCAGTGCAGAAAGCAGGGTTACGTGGTTTCTCAGGATGTCTGGACCATCAAACGTCATCTGGCACCCAGATACAAACTGCCAAGAAGGAAAAGAGAGATCTGCATGTGGTTTTCTTAGATTTAGCCAATGCCTTTGGTTCGGTGCCCCATGAGACTCTTTGGGCAACTTTTAATTTCTTCCAGGTCCCAGAGGTCATCACAAAGCTGGCAAAAGCTTACTTCCAGGACCTCCAATTCTGCATCACAACACAGGACAACACCACCGCCTGGCAGCACCTTGAGGTAGGCATAATGGCAGGCTGTACCATTTCCCCTCTGGTTTTCACCATGGCAATGGATCTCATCATTCGAGCATCACGATAAGTGGTCGGAGGGGAATGCTTGAAGAGTGGGCTGCGTCTTCCTCCAATCAGGGCATACGTGGATGACATGACCACAATAACAACAACAAAAGCATGCACCAAATGCCTGCTGGATAAACTCCAGGAAAACATCAAATGGGCACGAATGGAGATTAAACCCAGCAAATCCTGCAGTATTTCCATCGTCAAAGGCTGGCTCACTGATGAAAGGTTCTGCATCAATAACGAGACAATACCAACTGTCCTGGAGAAGCCGGTCAAAAGCCTCGGGCGATGGTACACCGCATACCTCAAAGATGCAGAGCAGGTGGAACAACTCAGGCAGGATACAATCAGTGGCCTCAAGCAAATCAACAATATTGCTCTCCCAGGGAAGCTAAAGCTTTGGTGCCTGCAATTCGATCTACTGCCCTGACTCATGTGGCCAATTACCATCTACGAGGTCACATTATCCCATGCCAACCAGCTGGAGAGACTGGTGAAACTCACAAGTGAGGAAGTGGCTTGGGCTTAACCGAGATGCCTCAGCAGCATAGGGCTCTATGGGAATGGAGCCCTCTCACAGCCAGTCTCAAGCCTGGTGGAGGAGTACAAATGTGCCAAAGTGAGGCTGGACATGACACTAACAGAATCCCGGGACCCAATAATAAGAGGAGTCTCTCCAACCCTAGCAACAGATAGGAAATGGATTCCAGCAGCAGTGGTACTGGACGCAAAATCCGCCCTCCAACACCGGGACATAGTGGGCCATGTCCAACAAGGCCGAGGGGGCTTTGGCCTGGGAGCAATGAAACCTACCTGGCAAAAGGCTACTCCAGCTGAACGTCGGCACCTGGTGGTGGAGGAGGAGCGCCACCAGGAAGAAGCAGCCAGGTGTGCCAAAGCTTTATCCCAAGCCAAACAAGGCCGCT
Source organism: Okamejei kenojei (assembly GCA_035221665.1). Lineage (NCBI taxonomy): Eukaryota > Metazoa > Chordata > Chondrichthyes > Rajiformes > Rajidae > Okamejei > Okamejei kenojei. Next base: position 97,718,626 of record CM069136.1, on the reverse strand, counting down.
GGATGACGTGGGATCGCGTTGAGAGGTGGAAGATCACATGGAGAGAGCTGTGAACCATGGAGTCAAATAAGTTGAGCTTCATTATCAGAACCACATATGACGTCCTTCCCTCTCCCACAAACATAAATCTTTGGCTGGGAGAGGATCCAGCCTGCCCCCTGTGTGCAGTTCCAGCAAACCTCAAGCACATCCTGGTTGGTTGTAAGACCAGCCTAACACAAGGCAGATACACCTGGCCACACAACCAGGTGCTGAGGTGTTTGGCAGCTGAACTCGAGTGCAAACGAGTTACCACCAACGCCATGCCTAGCAATACCCAGATAACATTCCCGGAAATACCATCCTTCATCCGGGAAGGAGAGAAAAGGAGGACTAACCCCTCGCCTCTCAATTCATGCCCACTGAACGCAGCCAGGGACTGGGAAATGCGTGTTGACCTAGGCCAGAGACTTTCGTTCCCAATTGAAATCGCAGTTACCAACCTGCGACCAGACTTCGTTCTCTGGTCCAACTCGTGTCGCCGTGTTTTCATAATTGAGCTGACGGTCCCCATTGGGAGGAGGCTGTGGACGAGGCTTATGAAAGGAAAAACTTTGATATTCAAACCTTGCAGCAGAGGCAGAGGAGAGAGGTTGGAGGGTAAGGTTTGTGTCCAGGGGGGTGGGTGGAGGGTGTGTGGGGGGGGTGCAGGGGCTTTGTTGCCAGTTCCACTGCAAGGGCTCATGAGGGGGGACGTAGGAGTCAACGGGCAGGCACAAAGGAGGGCAATAAAAGAACTTGCCAATGCCGTCGAAAGGAGCAGTCACTGGCTGTGGCTTAAGAGGAAATATGCTGTCTGGGCTGCCACGTGACCATCTAGAAGCTAGCAATAAGACACACACCCAGGTCTGATCAACCTGTGGTGGGCCTGCCTCGACTGAGGGTGTCTTGTGATAAAAGGCCGAAACACCCAGTGATGTTGAGGTACACAACTGAAGTGAAGACACCTGGGTGAAGAGACCTGGGTGTCATGGTACACCAGTCATTGAAAGTAGGCATGCAGGTGCAGCAGGCAGTGAAGAAAGCGAATGGTATGTTAGCTTTCATAGCAAAAGGATTTGAGTATAGGAGCAGGGAGGTTCTACTTCAGTTGTATAGGGTCTTGGTGAGACCACAACTGGAGTATTGTGTACAGTTCTGGTCTCCAAATCTGAGGAAGGACATTATTGCCATAGAGGGAGTGCAGAGAAGGTTCACCAGACTGATTCCTGGGATGTCAGGACTGTCTTATGAAGAAAGACTGGATAGACTCGGTTTATACTCTCTAGAATATAGGAGATTGAGAGGGAATCTTATAGAAACTTACAAAATTCTTAAGGGGTTGGACAGGCTAGATGCAGGAAAATTGTTCCCGATGTTGGGGAAGTCCAGGACAAGGGGTCACAGTTTCAGGATAAGGGGGAAATCCTTTAAGATCGAGATGAGAAAGACTTTTTTCAGAGAGAGTGGTGAGTCTCTGGAACTCTCTGCCACAGAGGGTAGTTAAGGCCAGTTCATTGGCTATATTTAAGAGGGAGTTAGATGTGGCCCTTGTGGCTAAGGGGATCAGGGGGTACGGAGAGAAAGCAGGTACGGGATACTGAGTTGGATGATCAGCCATGATTATATTGAATGGCGGTGAAGGCTGGAAGGGCCGAATGGCCTACTCCTGCACCTAATTTCTATGTTTCTATGAGGATGTGTCTGATTGTTAGCAAAATTCACCTAGTGGTCATACCCAAGAATGTCAATTGTAGTGAAATCTTAGGGATTGTAACATCCAGTCCTATTAATCAACCTATACTCTGACTCATCCCTATCAGTGATACATCCCACAACAGTCGTGTCGTCAGCGAACTTGATGATGGAGTTCGCACTATGACCGGCTACGCAGTCATGAGTATAGAGTACAGCAGGGGGCTGAGCACGCAGTCCTAAGGTGCTCCCATGCTGACTGTTATCGAGGCTGACACATTTCCACCCATACGAACAGGCTGTGGTCTGTGAATGAGGAAGTCGAGGGATGCAATTGCAAAGGATGCATGGAGACCCTTTGTTCTGCGAAGTTTGGTAACCACTTGGGGAGGGGGCTGATTGTTAATTAAATGCCCGAGCTGTAATCAATTGAATAACAGCCTGAATCTATGAGATTTTTGTTGTCCCCAAGTGTCCACCAGGACGACAGTGGAGAGCCAGTGAGATCGCATCCACCGTTGATCTGTTGTGCCAGTAAGCGAACTGCAGTGGGTCCAGGTTTTTGTCGAGGTAGGAGTTATAGACTTCCTGCCTTCTCCTCATATCCCCTGACTCTGCTATTTTTAAGAGTCCTATCTAGCTCTCTCTTGAAAGCATCCAGAGAACCTGCCTCCATCGCCCTCTGAGGCAGAGAATTCCACAGACTCACCACTCTGTGAGAAAAAGTGTTCCCTCGTCTCCGTTCTAAATGGCTTACTCCTTATTCTTAAACTGCGGCCCCTGGTTCTGGGCTCCCAAAACATCAGGAACATGTTTCCTGCCTCTAGTGTGTCCAAGCCCTTAACAATCTGATATGGGGGGGTTTTATATTGTTCAATAAGATCCCCTCTCATCTTTCTAAACTCCAGAGTGTACATGCCCAGCTGCTCCATTCTCTCAGCGTATAACAGTCCCGCCATCCTGGGAATTAACCTTGTAAACCTATGCTGCACTCCCTCAATAGCAAGAATGTCCTTACTCAAATTAGGGGACCAAAACTGCACACAATACTCCAGGTGTGGTCTCACTAGGGCTCTGTACAACTGCAGAAGGACCTCTTTGCCATTCGCTTTCTTCACTGCCTGCTGCACCTGCATGCTTACTTTCATAGACTGATGTACACGGACCCCCAGATCCCGTTGTATTTCCCCCTTTCCCAACCTGACGCCATTTAAATAGTAATCTGCCTTCCTGTTTTTGCTACCAAAGTGGATAACCTCACATTTATCTGCATTAAACTTTGCCATGCATCTGCCCACTCCCCCAACCTGTCCAAGTCACCCTGCATTCTCATTGGCAATGCATTGAGCTCGTCAGGGAGTGATGTTTCGCCTCCTGATTTTGCCTTGTAGGAGTTGATTTGCGCCATGATAAATCTCTCAAAGCACTTCATCTGCACAGACGTTAGTGCCACTGGTCGATAGTCATTGAGGCACTTCACCTTGCTCTTCTTGGGCACTGGTATAATTGATGCCCTTTTAAAGCAGGTGGGAACCTCAGACATCAGAAGTGTGAGGTTGAAAATGTCCGTACAAATTCCAGCCAGTTGGTCCACACAGGTTTTTAGAACACAACCGGGTATACCATCAGGCGCTTTTCGAGGGTTCACCCCTCTGAAAGATTTCCTGACGTCGGCCTCTGTGACTGTGACTGAAATACCATCACAGCGAATGGGGGCTCGGGGAGGCACATCAGTATTCTCCCTATGAAAGTGTGCGTAAAACGCATTGAGCTCGTCAGGGAGTGATGTTTCACCGACATTCGAGCTGCCTCCTGATTTCGCCTTCTAGGAGGTGATTGCATTCGGGCCCCGCCACAGATGCTGAACATCTATCTCATCCGCCAGTTTGGAGCAGAAGTCCCTTTTGGCCTTTTTGATGGCCTTACCAAGGTCGTATCTGGACTTCTTGTAGACCACTGTATCATCAGACATGAATGCCCGGTGTCTGGTCTTCAGAAGAGTGCGGATCTCAAAGTTCATCCAAGGTTTCTGATTGGGAAACACTCAGAAGGTTTTTGTGGGGATGCAGTCCTCCACACATTTCTTTATGAAGTCTGTAACGACTGTGGCGTATTCCGTTCACGTCCCCGTGTTGCCGAGTCCTTGAACATTGCCCATCTACAGACTCCATAACAGTCCGTGGAGTTGTTTCCTCTCCAGCCACCCCCCCCCCCCCTCCCCTCCCCGACCAGCTCTGCACTGTCCTCACACCTCTGGGGATGCGCTCTTTAATTGCTGCCTGTTCGGATTTACCGAAGTGAGGGCGAGGGACAGAGCGATAGGCATTCTTGATGGTGGTGCAGCAGTGGACGAGGGTGTTTGCAGTGGTCGAGGGTGTAGTTGTGGTCGAGGGAAACGCCACCCATTCCTTCTCTCCTGAGACGCTGTCTATCCCGCTGAGTTACTCCAGCATTTGGTGTCTATCTGCACTATCCCATTTTCTCCCTACCCTATACCACAAGCCCCATCACAGCCCGTTGAATATATCATATACCGCAGATTCTCCCGACTCTGCTTCACCGCCCTTCTTTAAATAACCCATCCAGCATATTTTGTCATCCTACAATACCCCTCTCATTATTTAATCGACTCCCCCACACTACTAAATTGGGGATCCCACCCCCTTCAACTCAAGCTCAAAGATCTGAGAGGCCGTGACGCGGCGACGCGGTGACGCCAGACGAGCGGCGGGGGCGTGGCGGGACGTTCCAGGGAAGTGACATCACAAAGGGCAGGCCTGCGCCGCGTTCAGTGCGCCGACCGGCTTTGGAACGGTTGTTTACCTTCAGTCGGCAGTTGGGGAGGGCGACGGCGGCGGCGGCGACGGCGACAACAACAACAACGACAACAACGACAACGGGATCGCCAGTTAACGTCGAGGGCAACAGCGACAGCAACACCAGCAGCGCTCCGCTCCGAGCGTGTTGGGGACGGGCGGGCGGGGCGTTTGTTTCTGCTGAGGCAGCGAGGATGATGCAGCATCACCAGGCCTGCAGTCGCTACCAGGCGGTGAGTCTGTTCCTCCCCGGTGTTTGTAGGTGGATCGGCAATCGAGTCCTCTCTTATTTAGGTCGCCGGATGCCTGCTGCAGAGTCTCGACCTCGAACGTCCACTGTGGTCCCCCCCCCCCCCCCCCCCCGACAGATGCTGCCCGACCCCCCGACAGTTCCTCGGGCAGCTCATTGATTTTTACACCCTAGTGGATTTTGCTCCTTTTGTTGGGGGTGCGCATCCCGATCACTGTGTGCCGTGGGACGGGGAAAGGTCCGCCCCGTGACCGACGCGAAGATTTTCCAATAATGCGGCGGATTTGTGCATTGTCGTTTCCACCCGCAGGCTCCGTTGCGGCGATTGTCAGTTTGTGTGTAGGTAGTGTATGTAGGAGGTGGTGGTGTCGGCGTTTTTTACTCTGTCGCTGTCATACATTTCCAGAGTGAGGCAACTGGAGTTGGTTCAAAGGCACATGACAGGTGGTGTCGAGGCCTGACACATTGCACTGGCAGATCAGATTTTGTAATGTCACAATTTTAATGAAGGTAGAATTTCAAAAGCAACGTTATTAACTTATGAATCTTTTGCGAGCATAGATAATGAAGCTGAAACCCTTTTTATCCGAGCAGTTTATTGTAACTGTAGATGTTCGTTTTTTTTTTAACATAATGTATGAACAGGTGATTTAAATTTTGCTCAAAAATATTTTAAATGATACATCGTTTAGTTTTTGTGCTATGATATCCTAGACTAAAATCATTTTGACCTTGGCCAGATTTTAGTGCACTTAGGATGTAATATTTATGCAGTTAATAATTATGATAAATGGATTATGATACTGCAGCATTGGCTTGTGTATTTCTGGGAATCAATGTTTCTGGATTCAACTTATGAAGTATTAAGTGGTTTATTTATAAAAAATAAAATGGTAGCGGATGTGATTTTATTTTTGGTTGATACCTTTGAATTGTATTAATATGTAAAAAGATACATTTTGTTGTATAATAATTCAGCTGCTCATTGAAAATCGATCTGAACCTATACCTTTTGATTTGTACCCCTTTTCTTTATCTTTTGTGACTTAGATTGTATCTTTAACTGTTGAATTCCATCTGGGATGTTTAGAAAGATAATTTTCTTAAATTCTGTACTCGGTATACATGAATACCTTCTGTCAGAATGCCCAAGAGAGAGATTTTGAAATAATAAGAAGTTAATCAGATAGAAGATTTTGCAGCAAAAAGAAAGAGGTCAAGATGCAGCAGTCAGGGAAAATGTTGCAGATTAAATAACCTGAATATTCCATCCTTGGAGGCGAAAGACACATGGAAAAATCTGAGGTTTTCGTGTTTAGGAAGAGCTTAAAAGGTGTATTATTTTTGGTTGTAGGCTTGGAGCCTCTGTCACGTAGTCAGGATGGAGATGATGCCTGATTTGCACATAATGAAAGATGCATGACAGAGTTTTATACTATTTGAATGTTGTTGAGAGTTGTAGGGAAAGCAGAAAATGCAGCATTGAATCTGGAAATGCTGATAATTTTTTTTAAGTTTGTCCTCCTTCCTGGTCTCTCGCCATCTTCCAGAGGTTGCTGATGGACAGAATGAGGTTTCAAGACCAGCTGAGAGGATTAGCGGTGTAGTAGTTACTGTTTGTTTTCAAATACCTTTTCATTTAACTACAAATAATTGATTAAATCTGGAATTTAAAAAAGAACACTCGTCATGGTGGTAGTCCGAAATAAACAGTTTCTCTAATATCTGTCTGGGAAGGAATCTGATTCTGCCCTGTTTGTGATGTCAGTTCCACAGACATGTGACTGACTTGGCAGTCATCTGAAATGGCCAAGCAAGTCAGTCACTCATTTCAGTGGAAGTTGGGGATAGACAATAAACAGAGACAGAGTCTGTTGCACCATCTGAGGTAAATCAAATCAAGAATTTGTTTGGAAATGCAGAGGTGTTGTGATGGGATTGAATTTGCTGCTCGTGAATACTCCTGGTGGTTTACCGACACATTCTATCATCTTCCTTTCTGATGTGTGTTTCAATATTGTTTACTGATTATATTTGCACAGCATTTTTATCTATCAAATTCCTAATTCTGAGAAAGCTGTAGAGGAAGGTGCAATAGCATAATTTAAAGGGCATTTAGGCATGCCCGTAGATAGGAAAGATTTACGGTCCAAATGCAGGCACCTTTCTGGATATGAAGCAAATCGAGGGTTATAGTGACAGCGCAGGAAAATGGGTGCTCCTGGATCTTGATGAACAGGATTTAGGGCCAGGTAACCTACGCCTTATTCTAAACCTATAGTTATCATTGTCTTTCTCAGTATGGAGGTGTTTATTATTGATGATTTGGTATCTAAAACAAATTAGTGATTGTAAAAATATGAGCTGGGCTTGGAATCTGGAAGAAGAATATGCCGTTTGATAAAGGTTTGATCAGTTGAATCTCTATTTCACTTTAATATTTCTGTTGTTGGTGGATCGGTTGGTTCAAAGGATTTGGGATGATTATTGTTATAAAATAATTTTTTCATTATTTCTGATATTTTATGTTTCATTATAACATAGAGATTGGATCTGGTTCTCATTCATGACAGTTTTTTGGTAATGATACCATAGGCTTTTTTTTCTCCTTGCCTCAATATAAACAAAAACATTAGGGATTTCTGCCCATTTAAAACTATGAAATTCCACTTGAATTGTGGGAGTCCTGGGGCATTCTTGCCCCCACCTTGTCTTCATTGCAATTCACTATTTTGTATTCATGAAAGCCATTTTGTAAAGAATGGATCCATTATGGTAAAGAGTCAAGGAGGATGTCAGTTTTTCATCCGGTTGAGCAGAAATAAAATGCCTATGTAAGATGCCCAGCTTGAAGGTGTGTTCAAAATCTGAACAAATCCCACCACTGAATTCCCAGATTCACAGGGTAGCATTGGTTTCAGTGATTAAGGAATTTCTTATTTTCTGGTTTGTACAGTAGAACCGAATGCATTCATTGAAATATGCCAGTCAGTAAAACTTGTATTATAAAATTAATCAGAATTGAGATTTATAAACTGTTCTGGATATCCTCAAAGAAAGTAGAATGTAGTATTTGTAAAGTATTATATTATGTCATCTGCCAAGCCAGAAGATCCCACCCACCCCCTACCCCTCAAAACAACAAAACAATTTGCATAGCAAGATGTGGGCGTATATCTGGAATTCCCCCCTTCATGCATTTGGAAACAGTGAGATGCATATAGTTGTATAAAATTAAGAAGCTTTTATCCGTCTTGAAGCTGGCTCAAACAAAAAATTGTAGCCTTGGGGCAAATCAATTATTAACGTTTCCAAATTGTAATATATACAGTGAGATATAGCAGAAGAAGGAAAGTAAACTATTTGGAACTCGCTACTGAAAGTTTGAGAAAGCATTTGAATTTATTTGTTTTTTTAAATATTTGCGTTGCTTAATAGATAACAACAATTAGACTGTATGTGAAGTTTTACTCTTTAAATGTCAATTATTTCCAAAAATATTATCAAGGCGAATGCAAATATAAAGGTAGGAATAACACCAATAAAGTGACTAAGGATTAATTTGACCCTTGGCACCAATACAACCACCCCTACCGTCTGAGTTGTTATCCACTGACAAATGCACCCACCCCTGCACTCTAAGTTATCAACCATTGACAGGAAGGAAAGAGTGGCATTTCCCATTAATGTATTACTTTAAAATTTCAAAACTAAAATATTGTTGCTGGGTTGTGCAAGGAGATTTTAAGGAACAATTTAAAGGAGTTTTGTGGAAATCAATTAGCATTTAGGTTCCTGGTAGTTCAGACATGGCTGCAAGTTGGAAAGTACTTTTGGGAGGCAAGAATTTAAGGAGATTGGGCAACCAGGTATTTTGAAGCAAATGACAAACATAAGTTATGAATTAATGAAATATATGAACCGACTTAATTGTGTATTTGTATAGGTCATTAAATACAGGAATTATGATGGGTGTACAGAATAATACAAATCCCAGGCAGCAGAATTTCAAGTGTACAAAAGGTAGAAAAAAAAGGAACAGACAGGAATAAAATCAAGTCTAAAGGTAATAAACAGATGTGTGAGGATTTCACTCATGGATGGGCTGCCTCAGGGTCTAGTCGGGTAATGCTAAGAGTGTAGCAACGGAAAATGTACCTGATGGCTTATTTAACCTACCCAGTTTACAACACAAACCGGGCATAATTGCATGAACTGAGACAGGAAATTATTTCTCTATTTATAGAAGAGTTGTGCAAAATACGTTTTCTTGCATATTTAACCCCTAGTGAAGTTCTGCCTACCTACAATTTACAATCACATATATCTGATCTTGAAATTAATATTGAATACTTGCACTCTCAACAAAATCCTATTTGTTCGACTAGGACTTTAATATTGGAGAGATCTAATTCAACCTTTTGTTTTAATTGAACATGAAACATTAAAAACAGATTTTAGTAGCAGGTGTTGGCCCTTTGGGCTTGCTTTGCCATTTGATTTGATAATGATTAAAAATCCAAATTCAGTACCCTATATGTAACAACTGGCTTAAAAATTCAAATATGTTAAAACTATACTTTCGCAGTTACTTTATATGACTTGAAACAATCGATATCCTTCAACTGATGATCTCAAATCTCGTATTTTTATTAACGTTGATCTCCATCAAGGATGTTGGAAAGGAAAAAGGAAATTTCCGTTTTTAAATCATTTTCATTCATTACATTTGCATTTAATAGTTTACATTAATCTTAAATGATTTGTATTATTTTTATGAACTTTAAGTTAATTGCAACATGAATGTCAATAATACCTGTTTAAAGTTTGGAGATGTGTAGATTTCAGAAAGCATTTGATAAATATCCATGAAGAAAATTATGAGAAAAAGAAACATTTGGAGATAATTTTGCTTATATATTGAGATGGATATCCATAGGTGTATTCTTGTACTCAGATTAGCAGAATACGATTGTTTTCTTGGATCACAACTTTTCAACAAAATAATTGCTGATTTACTGAAGAAGTTAATTGCACATCAAGGTTGGCAGATGATATTGAATTAGTATGTGGCAAAGACAAGAACAAAGTTAGACTGACTAATACCCTCAGTGCAGGATTACTAGGTCAAACATCATGCAGGCAGACTTCCACCACATCCGGTTCCTTGTCCAAGCTGTCTACGATGCCCTACCAAGCCCAGCAAACTTCCACATCTGGAGCAAGAGCGAGACACCTTCCTGCCCACATTCCTCTGGAAGAGGATCATTTGAACCTCCTCGGCAGCTGCCCAAAGTCCCTTGGGGAAGGTCGCTATCGGTGGTGCCATGATCAGGTGCTCAAGGTGGTTGTTGAGAGCATAGCCACTGCCATCGGTAACAGCAAACACAACCACGCCCCAAAGAAATCAATCACTTTTGTCAAAGCTGGAGAGAAGCCTCGACCACAACCAACAAGGACGGGCCTCCTCTACTCAGCCGCTGACTGGCAGCTGCAAGTCGACCTGAGCAAACAGCTGAAATTTCCACTGCACTTCACAGCAACATCACTCCGGCCAGACATGATCATCATCTCTGGTGACAAAACAGCTGATCATTCTGGAGCTGACAGTGCCCTGGGAAAAGCGTATTGAAGAGGCTAATGAGAGGAAACGCGCAAAGTACCAGGAACTGGTGGAGATGTGCCAGGATAGCGCTGGAAGACATACTATGAGCCCATAGAGGTGGGCTGTAGAGGCTTTGCAGAACGCTCACTCTGCAAAATCCTCAACCAGTTGGGCATTACAGCTGGCAAAGAAGAGGGCCATTCAATCCGCAAGCGAAGCCACAGAGAAAGCCACTAGGTGGCTTTGGATTAAGAGGGCTGATCCTCTTTGGATTAAGAGGTTGCTGCTGGGACGTAAAATGGGGGTTGATCAACCCCGGCTGGGTCGCCTGGGCGAGAGTGTCTGATGTTGTGAGACCCAAAACACCCGATGACCCCAGGTCACATCACTGAAGATGCGTCCCAGTGCATCTAGAAGATGTATCTTTCACACAAGAAGTAAGTTGCACATCAAGGTTGGCAGATGATATTGAATTAGTAGGCGGCAAATACAAGAACAAAGTAATAAAAGTTCACATGACAAATATGAGGACAAATATTTAGATAAAGAAGCTGAAATGGAACCAAAATCCTGGAAATACCCTACAGTTCAGGCTGCAATGGTGAAAAGAGTGAAAAAGAATTGCCATTTTGAATGTATATTCTTGCATCATGTTGTCAACGTCTTCACACAAACCAGATGGATTGCAACGAAAAGATAAATTAGATCTAGGCTACTCGGGGAAACAGAAACATAGAAAATAGATGAAGGAAGAGGTCATTTGGCCCTTCGAGCCTGCACTGCCATTCATTGTGAGTGATCATGGCTGATCATCCACAATCAGTAACCTGTGCCTGCCTTCTCCCCATATCCTTGAAATTGTACCCCCTAGAGCTCTTTCTAACCCTCTTTTAAATTCAACCAGTGAATTGGTCTCTACTGCCTTCTGTGGCAGATAATTCCACAAATTCACATCGTTCTGGGTGAAAAAAGCTTTTTCTCATGTCAGTTTTAAATGACCTCCCCTTTATTCGTAGACTGTGGCCCCTTGTTCTGGACTCCCCCAACATTGGGAACATTTTTCCTGCATATAGCTTGTCCAGTCCTTTTATAATTTTATACGTTTCTATAAGATCCCCTCTCATCCTTCTAAATTCCAGTGAATACAAGCCTAGTCTATCCAATCTTTCTGCATATGACAGTCCCGCCATCCCAAACCTACACTGCACTGCCTCAATAGTAAGGATGTCAAATTAGGAGACCAAAACTGCACATAATACTCCAGATGTGGTCTCACCTGGGCCCTGTACAACTGCAGAGTGACCACTTTATTCCTATATTCAAATCCTCTTGCCATTAGCTTTCTTCACTGCCTGCTGACATGAAAAAACTGCCTGTGATCAAAAAAACACTGCCTGCTAACATAAAAAACATGAAGGGAGTTTTGGGAATTAATTCTCCTAAAAGATGGTTCATGCAAGAACTTTTGATTATGTCAAGATGGAAATTGCTATTCCTTTTAATTAATTGAGAGTGTAGAAGGAAGCTGGAGCAGGTAAACTAACATAATTGGCTATCTTTTTTTTGCTTGACTGAGTACGCTTGAAAAGGTGAATAGCCTACCCATGTTTCTATAGTCCGCCTGCCCCCCCCCCCCCCCCCCCCCGAAAAAAAAAGCTTCATGCTTCTGGGACTGATTTAACAACTATGTTTTGTTTTGCCAAAGGGATGCAAGCTGGGAAAAGTGCAAATCCAGGTCAAGATATGTTTTAAAGGGACAGTTCATTTCCTAAGCAATTTAATTGATATAGAAATCATGTCATAGTTCTTAATTTAGTCACGGTGTTAAATGTGGGGACACCTGAATACATTTCCATGAAAAATTTAAAAATAGCACCACACTTGAGATTGTGGCTCTGCTAAATTTAAATTGCAATTCTGTATTTAAATATCATCGTTCTGTTTACTTGTTTACTCTTGTAGTGCTGCAATCACCTTGATAAATTAGGAGTTGGTTATTGGATATATAGATAGGTATGCTTTGAGTGGAAGAGATTTAATTTGAGAGTTTGACTTTGGTATACTTGGGATTCCTCGAGGTGCTCTCTGGAGGTTCCTCACATTTCAAAGACATATGAGTTGGTAGATTATGTGGCCATAGTAAATTGCCTCTTTTCTGTATGTAAATTGTAGAATACAGTGCATTCAGAAAGTATTCAGACCCCTTCACTTTTTCGACATTTTGTTACGTTACAGCCTTATTTTAAAATGGATTAAATGCATTTTTTTAATCATCAATCTACACACAATACCCCAGAATGAAGAAGCATAAACAGGTGTTTAGAATATTTAGTAATTAAAAAGAAATAACTGAAATATCACATTTACATAAGTATTCAGACCCTTTGCTATGACACTCAAAATTGATCCATCCTGTTTCCATTGATTATCCTTGAGATGTTTCTACAACTTGATTGGACTCCACCAGCGGTAAATTAAATTGATTGGACATGATTTGGAAAAGCACACACCTGTCTATATAATGTTCCACAGTTGTTGGTGCATGTCAGAGCAAAAACCATGCCATGAAGACAAGTTAATTGTCCGTACACCTCCGAGACAAAGTGTACGGATTGACTAGGCAGTGACTAGGGTACCGCAAGGCTCAGTGCTGGGCCGCAGCTATTTACAATATACATCATGATTTAGATGAAGGGATTCAAAGTAGCATTAGCAAATTTGCAGATGGATCAAAGCTGGGTGGCAATGTGAACTGTGAGGAGGATGCTGTGAAAATGCAGGGTTGGGTGAGAGGGCAGATGCATGGCAGATGCAGTTTAATGTGGATTAACAGGAAGGCAGATTATTATCTAAATGGTGTCAAGTTGGGAAAAGGGGAAGTACAACGGGATCTGGGGGTCTTTGTTCATCAGTCAATGAAAGTAAACATGCAGGTACAGCAGGCAGTGAAGAAAGCGAATGGCATGTTGGCCTTCATAACAAGAGTAGTTGAGTATAGGAACAAAGAGGTTCTTCTGCAGTTGTATAAGGCCATAGTGAGACCGCACCTGCAGTATTGTGTGCAGTTTTGGTCCCCTCATTTGAGGAAGGACATTCTTGCTATTGACGGAGTGCAGCATAGGTTTACAAGGTTAATTCCTGGGATGGCGAGATTATCATATGCTGAGAGAATGGAGCGGCTGGGCTTGTATACTCTGGAATTTAGAAGGATGAGAGGGGATCTTATTGAAACATATAAGATTATTATGGGTTTGGACACGCTAGAGGCAGGAAACATGTCCAGAACCAGGGGCCACAGTTTAAGAATAAGGGGTAAGCCACTTCGAACAGAGATGAGGAAACACATTTTCACACAGAGTTGTGAGTCTGTGGAATTTTCTGCCTCAGAGGGCAGTGAAGGCTGGTTCTCTAGAGACTATCAAGAGAGAGCTAGATAGGGCTCTTAAAGATACCGGAGTCAGGGGATATGGGGAGAAGGCAGGAACGGGGTACTGATTGAGGATGATCAGCCATGATCACATTGAATGGCGGTGATGTATTGAAGGGCCGAATGGCCTACCCCTGCACCTATTGTCTGTTGTCTATTGAGAAAGGATTATGTCGAGACATCTGGGAATGGGTAGAAAGCAATTTATGCAGCATTGTACGCCCTGAAGAGCACAGTGGCCTCAGTCATTCTTAAATGGAAGAACTTTGGAACCACCAGGACTCTTCATAGAGCTGGGCTCCCGGCCAAACTCAGCAATCGGGGGAGAAGGGCCTTGGTCAGGGAGGTGACCAAGAACCCGATGGTCACTGACAGAGCTCCAAAACTCCTCTGTGGAGATGGACGACTATATCTGCAGCACTCCACCAATCAGGCCTTTATGGTAGAGTTGCTAGATGGAAGCCACGCCTCAGTAAAAGGCACATGACAGCCCGCGTAGAGTTTGCCAGAAAGCACGAGAAACAAGATTCTCTGTTCTGATGAAACCAAGATTGAACTCTTTGGGCTGAATGCCAAGCATCACATCTGGAGGAAACCAGACAATGCTCATTACCTGGCCAATACCATACCTACGGCGAAGCATGGTAGAGGCAGCATCATGCTGTGGGGATGTTTTTCAGTGGCAGGAACTGGGAGACCAGTCGGGATCGAGGAAAAGATGAATGAGCAAAGTACAGAGAAATCCTTGATGAAAATCTGGTCCAGAGCATTCTGGACCTCAGACTGGGATGGAGGTTCACCTTCCAGCAGGACAACGGCACTAAGCACACAGCCAAGACAATGGAGGAGTAGCTTTGCGACAAGCCTGTGAATGTCCTTGAGTGGCCTGGACTTGAACCCGATTGGACATCACTGGAGGGACCTGAAAATAGCTGTGTATTGACTCTCCCCATCCAACCTGACAGAGCTTGAGAGGATCTGCAGAGAAGAATGGGAGAAATTACTCACATACAGGTGTGCCAAGCTTGTAGCATCATACCCAAGAAGACTTGAGGCTGTAATCGCTGCCAAAGGTGCCTCAACAATGTACTGAGTAAAGGGTCCTAAGTGAATACTTATGTAAATGTGATATTTCAGTTATTTCTTTTTAATTACTTTTCAAAAATTTCTAAACATTGTTTTCACTTTTTTATTTTAATCCATTTTAGAATAAGGCAGTAACAACAAAATGTGGAAAAAGTGAAGCGATCTGAAAACTTTCTGAATGCACTGTATATGGAGAGTTGATGGGAATGTGAGAATGAAATGAGATTAATTCAGTTGAGTGTCGATGTGGGTGTGTACTGGGTGGGTGGAAGGGCCTTTTTCTGTGCTTTATGGCTCTTATTTGAATTCCTGTAAAAGGTAATTGTTCAGGATTTTGGAGGGGACTGATTAAAGTGGAAGAGCTGGACTTGTCACCTGATGCACATTCTACTTCATGGAAATATGACAAGTTTGCAGTTTTATTTTGCAAAATAACCCAGCTTTAATGTGCCTCTTTAAAGAAAGTGGCTTTTGAAGTTCATGCTGTCGCACATAGTAGGATGAAAGCTGCTTACTAAAGGTTCTTAAATCTTTGCCAATGCATTGCACTGTGGCACCACTGTTCACCAACAGTGCATCACCAACATCAGTAATCAATATTATTGCATAATTAAATTAAATAGAATTTGGAATTTCACAAGGAGGCCCAAATATATTGCTCTCTGTATCTACCAGAGAAGAAATAGTACAGAGAATCCTGGACAAACTTTGCATAATTATGATAATTTATTGAATTCTCTTGGATTTCCACATTTTGTCACATTAAAAGCATTCTTTGTTGAAAGGCATGTGCACTTTCCTAAATTAGAAGCATTAATAACAATATTAATGCACATCAAGCCATGGTGTATGTTCAAAGGCAAAAGATGCAAGTGAGAATAAGAACAGTATTGAACTGTAAATGGGATTGCTCATTTGACAGAAGGAAGTACTGTTGTCTCTGTGTAAGAAATAGGTTATATTCATCATTATGTTTAGCTTGACTTCTCTGTAAATTAGGACATTAGCTATGATGTTTTAAGCTTTTAAAATAGTGCTTAGCAGTTTTAAATGGAGCTCTTTGCTGTTACTTATTCGCATTTCCATAATTAGCCAGAGTCTAAAATATTACAGCTGGTGGGACCAACTGCATGAATGCCCAAAGGAAAGGGCAAAGACAAATTACTGCTTGACTTAACAGATTGTGATGACTATTGATATTTGAGCACATGACTATTCTGAATTAATTGCTGGAGTTACTGACTCATGAGAGTCTGATTTCTCATGATTATGATATTGGTGTATTTTCAAAGCTATTTTTTCAATAACACGACTACAGCAAAAGTTTAGAATCAATTCTGCATGGTAAGGGTCTAAAAAAGAGACTAGACTTGGTCAATACCTGAGTCCGTAAGGCATTTTTCGAAACATAGAAACATAGAAATTAGGTGCAGGAGCAGGCCATTCGGCCCTTCGAGCCTGCACCGCCATTCAATATGATCATGGCTGATCATCCAACTCAGTATCCTGTACCTGCCTTCTCTCCATACCCCCTGATCCCTTCAGCCACAAGGGCCACATCCAACTCCCTCTTAAATATGGCCAACGAACTGGCTTCAACTACCTTCTGTGGCAGAGAATTCCACAGATTCACCACTCTCTGTGTGAAAAACGATTTTCTCATCTCGGTCCTAAAAGACTTCCCCCTTATCCTTACACTGTGACCCCTTGTCCTGGACTTCCCCAACATCGGGAACAATCTTCCTGCATCTAGCCTGTCCAACCCCTTAAGAATTTTGTAAGTCTCTATGAGATCACCCCTCAATCTTCTAAATTCCAGCGAGTACAAGCCAAGTCTATCCAGTCTTTCTTCATATACAAGAGCTCTGTATACTGGTGTAAATTGTACATGAATATACCTTCACTATCATCTCCCAGATCCATTTGTGCTTCAAAACACAAAATTCAGAATTTCATATTTTCCCACAGTATACCCCATTTGCCAAATATTTGCCCACTCATTAAACCTATCAATAGCCTTTGTGTCTTAATGCCTTCAGTGCAATTGATTATCCTATGTATACTTAGCGGCCACACTATTGGTTCATTCATCCAAGTTATTTATATACATTATTATTAAAAAAAAAAGAATGTCCCATCAGCGATCCCTCTTATTATCATGGTGACAAGAAACTGATCCACATACATCCTCTTGCTGTTTCCTGTAAGCCAGACAATCTCTTATCCTAGAGCTTTAATTTACATGATACCCGTTACAGCACCATTTGTCAAACGTCTTCTGGAAAGTATTGTTAATCTACTAGCTTAGTTAATTTACCAATTTAACAAATGTTAAATTAACCACCTGCTTTTTTTTCCCATAAAAAAATGATTTCAATCTATACATTTTCCTAAAGAATGATTTTTTGAAAATTGATATTAACGTATCAATCATCTCACTAGTCGTTCAAGGCCTTGAGATGAGGTTCATCAGAACCTGAAGATTGACAGCCTACAATTTCAACAATTTTTATCAGTATCACTCTCCTGGTGATGTGAAATAGCTTGCATTACTTGGGTAAAGTCAATGCTCAATCAACCTTTTATTTATTTATTTAACCTTTATTTAACCAGGAGAAGTCTCATTGAGATTAAAAATCTCTTTTACAAGAGAGTCCTGGCCAAGACAGGCAGCAGCACAGTTTCCCACTTACAGACAATAATTAAAAAACAACAGAGAACATATAATAGTCACAGTCATAACATCATCAAACAAAGCATGTACAGACAGAAGAGCCCGCTTCAACATCATTAAGAAGAGATTTAAATCTGTTTATAGAAACCAGCTCCTTCAGTTTCAGTTCATTCTGCAGCTGGTTCCATGCGAAGGGAGCAGCATAACTAAATGCCCTTTTCCCCAGTTCAGTACAGCCATTAGGTACAGTTAGTAAGTACAAGTCCTCAGAGCGGAACTGATAAGTTCCTGTGCTTTTTCGAATTACATACTTCTGCAGGTATGAAGGAAGAATACCGAGGATAGTCTTATAAATAAGGATATGCCAATGATGGAATCTGTGGGCAAACCATCCAACTTGAGCATACAAAGAGCAGTGGTGCGTGAGGGTTTTAAAATTAGTAACAAATCTCAGTGCTCCGTGGTAGACCGTGTCCAAAGATTGTAGGCATTTTGAAGATGCATTCATATATAAATCATCACCATAGTCCAACACAGACATAAACGTTGCAGCAACAAGTCTTTTTTTGGCTTCAAAAGAAGAACAAGATTTGTTTCTAAAGTAAAAACCTAATTTTATCTTTAGTTTTTTCACAAGTTGCTGGATATGAGATTTAAAAGAGAGAATCATCAATTATAATTCCCAGGTATTTATATCGAGACACTGATTCAACCACCGAGCCCTGCAAAGTGGTGATAGAAGGGAGGTCCGAGGGCTTTGATTTAGCTTTAGTGAACAGCATGAGCTTTGTTTTGTCAGCATTTAAAACAAGTTTTAAATCACATAGGTTACATTGCGCAGTGTTAAAAGCAGTTTGGAGCTGACAGAGAGCCTGATTTGGGGTAGACGCAGAGCAATATATCACTGTGTCGTCAGCATAAAAGGGAAAATTTGCGTTCGCTGCTTTATGATCAAGACTATTAATATAAATAGTAAATAATAAAGGTCCTAGAACCGATCCCTGTGGCACACCCTTGGATACATTAAGAGAGCTAGAAGTAATACGTTCTGCTCGCACACACTGGGATCTGCCTGATAGATAGTTTTTTAAACCAACAGACAGCTTGATCAGACAAACCGATGCTGCATAGTCTTTGTAACAATAAGGCATGATGCACAGTATCGAAAGCTTTTGATAAGTCAACGAAAAGGGCCGCACAGTGTTGCTTATTGTCTAAAAATTCAATAAAATCATTTACTACTTTTAAAGCAGCTGTTGATGTACTATATTTTTTCCTAAAACCAGATTGAAATTCAGATAAAATACTGTTAGTTGATAAAAAGTCCATCAGTTGTTGGTTTACAATAGATTCCAGCACCTTACTTAAAACAGACAATTTGGAGATGGGCCTATAGTTGTTTAACACAGTGGTGTCCCCCCCCTTTAAACAGTGGGAGAACAAAGGCAGATTTCCAAATAAGGGGAATCTCGTTTGTCTCCAGGGATAGATTAAAAAGATAAGTCAGAGGCAATGCAATAAAATCAGCGGCTAATTTTAGGACCTGCTGCTTTCGTCTTGAAAAAAGCCGTTCATAATTTAATGTTTTGTGCAGATTTCCCCTTGGTCTGGAGTCCCTTCACACATTTTCTAGTGATTGATTCGTACATAGTCTCTGCTGGAAGGGTCAGTTTAACTGGAAGTTCACTGGTCAGCATTTTACAATTGTATCTGCACAATTGGAGCATTAGTTTTGTTGATTTAAAAAAAATAATGCTACTGTTTAAATGTATTGGTTCCCTACTTGGTGAGTTAATTTATAGTGGTGGGTAATTTTAATTTTACTTTTATATGGTTGGCATTGTTTCAATTGTAACAAGAGTTTGTAGGGAACAACATTGTTTTTGAAATTTCAATGATTTGCTTTAATTTCAATACCTTTGACAAAACCTAGCTAATTAAACCTTGAGCTGCCTCATTAGTTCTGCTGCAAAGCAACAGTTCTTTTCTCTGGCACATGAACATGAATGATATGTGTAAAGAGTTTGAATTACTATGAGTTGGACTGCTGAATTTGGGAGTCACTGAGTTTGTGTTCATATTTCCTGAACTACAGAAATTGCATCATGGTGTTGTCAGTGTGGCTTTATGTGGCGTGCGTCCATCTTCATCATATATTCTTAATGCTGATCGTTTCCTGTACACTATGCAAGTCCCACATAAATATAGCAGGTTTGTGATGCATGATTATGAATGTGTCACATGCCTTTCCTATCCTTTTGGATATGAAATATTAGAGACTTTGAGATATTTAATGAGAATTTCCTTTTACAACAGCATAAGGTCATAAGTAATGAGAGAAGAATCAGGCCATTCAGCCCATCAAGTCTATTCTGCCATTCAATCATGGCTGATCTATCTCTCCTTCCTAATCCCATTCTCCTGCCTCCCTCCACCCCCCCCCCCACCATACCACCTGACACCCGTAGTAATCAAGAACCTATCTATCTCTGCCTTCAAAATATCCATTGACTGCCACCACAGCCTTCTGTAGCAAAGAATTCCACATATTCGCCACCCTCTGACTAAAAAAAATCCTTTTCATCTCCTTAAAGGAACATCCTTTAATTCTG
This sequence comes from Okamejei kenojei, assembly GCA_035221665.1. NCBI lineage: Eukaryota > Metazoa > Chordata > Chondrichthyes > Rajiformes > Rajidae > Okamejei > Okamejei kenojei. The sequence continues at coordinate 97,698,443 of CM069136.1, read as the reverse complement.
AGGCAACAGCCTCTAGTCCTAGACTCTCCCGCTAGTGGAAACATCCGCGCCACACCCACTCTATCCAAGCCTTTAACTATTTGGTACGTTTCAATGAGGTCCCTCCTCATTCTTCTGAACTCCAGTGAGTTCAGGCCCAGTGGTCATCATAAGTTAAACCACTCATTCCTGGGATCATTCTTGTAAACCTCCTCTGGACCCTTTCTAGGGCCAACACATCCTTCCTCAGATATGGTGCCCAAATTGCTCACAATACTCTAAATGCGGCCTGACCAGCACTTTAGAGAGCTTCAGCATTACATCCCCGTTTTTATATGCTAGCTGTCTTGAAATAAATGTTAGCATTACGTTTGCCCTCTTTACCACTGCTCCGACATGCAGGTTAACTTATTGAGAATCTTGCACCAGCAGTCCCAAGTCCCTTTACACCTCCCATTTCTGGATTCTCTCCCTATTTAGAAAATAGTCTACATCTTTATTCTTTCTACCAACTGCATGACTCCGCACTTTGCTACACTATATTCCATCTGCCCACTCTCCCAACCTGTCCGATTCCTTCTGCAGAGTCCCTGCTTTCTCTGCACTACCTGTCCTTCCACCTATTTTTGTATCATCCACAAACTTGGCCACAAAGCTTTCAATCCCCACATTCAAATCATTAATATACAACATGAAGAGGAGCAGCCCCAGCACTGATCCCTGCGGAACTTCGCTAGTCACTGGCAACCAACCAGAAAAAGACCCCTTTATTGCCACTCTTTGCCTTCTGCCACCTAGCTAGCCTGCTATCCATGCTGCTTACTATATGCCCTTTGATACCCTGGGCTCTCATCTTCCTTTGCAGCCTCACGTGTGGCACCTTATCAAAGGCTTTCTGAAAATCTAGGTAGACAATGTCCACTCACACTCTTTTGTCTGTCCTACTATATACTTCTTCAAAGAATTCCAGAACTCATTTTGATTAGTTGGGCAAGATCTCCCCTTCACAAAACTATGCTGACTTTGACCTATTTTATCATGAACTAAGAACTCCATAACGTCATCCTTTATAATGGGCTCTAAAATCTGACCAACCACTGAAGTCAGACTAACCTGCCTATAGTTCCCACTATTCTGCTTTGCTCCCTTGTACAGCGGGGCAATATTGGCAAATTTCCAATCGTCTTGAACCACTACAGAGCAATGATTCTTGAAATATGACTATTAATGCCTCCACAATTTCTAAAGCCACCTCTTTCAGAACCTGAGGGTGCAGTACATCTGGGTCCAGGTGACTTATTCACCTTCAGCCCTTTCAGCTTCCCAAGCACCTTCCCCTTAGTAATAGCCATTCCACTAACTACCACATCAAGACACTTGAATTTCAGGCACATTGCTGGTGTCTTCCACTGATGCAAAAAATTACTCAACTCCACTGCCATTTCTTTATTCCCCATTATCACTACTCCTGCTTCATTTTCCAGTGGTCCAAAGTTTACTCTTGCCTCTTACTCTTTGTATAACTGAAGAAACTTCTGTTATCCTCTTTTATATTATTAGCTAGTTTACCTTCGTATTTCATCTTTTCTCCCTGTAATTCCGTTTTAGTTACCTTCTGTGGTTCTTTAAAAGCTTGTCAATCCTCTGGCTTCCCACTAATCTTTGCAATGTTATATGCCTTCTCTTTTAGTTTTATACTGTCCTTGACCCCCCTTGTCAGCCAGGGTTGCCTCATTCTCCACCTAGAATCTTTCTTCCTCTTTGGAATGAAAAGATCCTGTATTTCCCAGAAATTCTTTCCATTGCTGGAACTCCCTTGTCATTCCTGCTAGAGTCCCTTTCCAGTCAACTTTGGCCAGCTCCTCCCGCATGCCGTAGTCCCAATCTTTTATTCTCTGCTGCATTAAATCTTGTTCTCACTAGACTTCGCCTTCCACCATCATTTAGTTAGTCGCAAGGCCGCAGAACATTGGTTCTTGTGGTTAGACAGGGGTGTACATTCCTAGCTCAAAGCTGCCAACTGAGAATTCTTGACCACCTTTCTTGCTCTTTATTATTATTTTTTGATTCTTCATTGATAATTATTGCATTCAATTGAGTTATGGTTCCCATAAGTCTTGTTCATTAATTTGTGTTTCCAGTATTACTGATAATCATCGAAAAATGTTTTTCTTCCCAAATGGGCCAAGTCATTTTCCTAATACAAAATGCATGTAATAGCTTCCATGCCATTTTCAGTCTCATGTCCACAGAATATTACCAAATAATTTTGTTATTTTAGATCGGTCTCAAGCCCCGAGGAAGCTTTCCATCCAATAAGCTGGATGCAGCATCTTTCTTGTGGCAAATTACAACATACCCTTTGAAATGCCAATCCTTCTTCCAGATTTGCCCAATGCATCATTAATATTTTCCTCATTTTATTTAATGCTTCCTAGAATGTTTTAACACCCAGCACATATAACTATGGTTAATACTTATTAAAGCACCAACCAGTTTTCCTACATCACCAATCCATCCACTTTGGATTTCCTATTTTCTAATCAAGATTCTCCCATGTTCAATGTCGTTTTTTTCCCACCAAGATTGTCATATGCCACTGCCATATCCACTTTCCAAAATCTTTTCAAGTTTGTCCAAACTGAATGTCATTTGTGGTGCAAAAGGTAAAGAACAGTTTACTTTTCTTCCCTTTCTCTCACTTCCTCCCTCACTCCAACACTATGCCCTATCACAATGCATCTGCCCAACGCCCCACATAGAAAAACAATACTTGTGGTTAGATTCAGGATCCAGTGATCTTTTCATATCAGTGAAAATATAACTTTGAACAGTAGGATTTAGCTGTCCTCCCTCTACTTAGAATCCCAAGGTCTCGGCTTGGCGCTCAAGCAATTATGTTATGTGCAACGATTCTGTTACGTGCAACGACCTATTAAATTCCGTCCCGACAAAACTAAATTCTAAAACTAAAGGCCTTCGGTCATTGTCTTAAAATAAGCTTAATTGCAGCAGAGGATTTGAAAACTGCCCTCCTTTATCTTCTCCATTTGACCTGAATGGCATATACAGGTTGATCATTGATTTTCTGGCAACTGATGGGTCCACCCACCCCTATAATCTGGACAAAAGTACAAGAGCTACGTTGAAAAATCGTTGAGTGGCGAGCGCTCTTTCTGGTCGTGTCCTTCCGTCGTGAAAGAATTAACTCTGCTCTCAATATTCTCTCCAAACAGTTTTGCGAAGGCAATACAGTAAGCCCTCATTTTACTGACCCCTTTATAACATGGAAGGAGGAGGAGGTGGTGATATGAAACTTGGAGGCTACGCCCCCCTCCCCCCCCCCCCCACCCGAGTTGCTGATAAGCTCCACCTTGGAAGCGACAACAGGTGAAAGGGAGGGAGCCCTATTGTGACCGAGGGGGCACACTGAAACGCAAAGTCCCGGAGGTTTTTGTCAGTCTCCCTAATGGTCGAAACTGACAAAAACCTCCGGGAACCACACGGAAACCTTGGGTGGGGCACAAAGTCTCCAGAGGTTTTCGTTCAGGTTTCCTAAGTGGGACAGGGCATTACTCAGCCGACTGAGTTAGTCTGAGGAAGGGTGCCTGTCCGTGTTCTTCAGAGATCCTGACCAGCTGAATTGCTCCAACACTTTGTGCCCTTTCGGTGGGTGAAGAAGGGATCACTGGATCACCTTGCAGTTGGGTGTGGGGTCGGAACCAGAGCTCTAAGCAGCCTTGGAGACGGTGCGAGCCGCGGATGGGTCAACGGGTCATTCCATTCACATTCAGTTTAGTTTAGTCTAGAGATACAGAGCAGTAACAGTGACCCTTCGGCCCACCGAGTCTGCACTGCCCAGTGATCCCTGCATATTAACAGTATCCTAAACACACTGGGGACAATTTACACATACACCAAGCAAATTAACCTATGTACCTGTACGCCTTTGGAGTGTGGGAGGAGACCGAAGATCTTGGAGAAAACCCACGCAGTCACGGGGAGAACGTACAAATTCCGTACAGACAGCACCCATAATCAGGATCGGAAACTTTATGTTTCTGCCTCTCCAGGCACTTTCGAGCATGGGAGGGGTGTCATTAGTAGGCCAGGGGTGTATTGCTGTGTCATTATCACATGACCTTTGTTAGTCTAGAAAACGGATAATCCAGAAAGGCTCTGGGTGCCAGAAAATCGGTGTTCAAGCTATATCACCTTCTGTAATGCTAATTTAGTTACAGGAATTATCTAAAGTGGACTTTGTTCTCTATAATAAAAAGTAATCTGATGATGGAACAGAATGACCAGACAAAGATCGGCAAGTATATAAGGCTGTAGATGGAAAGCATTAAATTATAAAGGTAAAGGCAAAGGGCAAAAGAGTGGCAAATGGATATCAGATGGAGATTAGGTCACATACTTTGGAGTGAAGTGGATTAGCAGAGCACTTTCTAAAATGTGAAAAGCTAAGTATGTTGGAGGTACAAAAAGACTTGGGAAATTGGATACAATCTTACTATGTCAGGGATGGGGACAAAAAATAAATAAACTTGCAAATGAAATGCTGACATTCATATCCAGAAGAATAGAATGCAAGGGAGCAAATTATATCATGGCTTTTCAATTTTCTGATTGGACCACTGCAGAGTACTGTGAGCAGTTTTGGGCACTGTGACTTAGGAAAGATATATCTGCCTTGAATGGAGTTTGTTGTAAATTCACTAGAATGAAGCTTGGTCTCCAGGGGTAAATGCCAGAAAGTACCTTTCATGGTTTGAATTGTTCCAAAGTGCATTCCACTCATTTAAGTACTTTACCTTGTGGCCATTTTTGCAGGAAACATGGCAACCACTTTGTAGACAACTAGATTCCACAAACATAAGAAACAGGGAACTGTTGATGCTGGAATCTTGAGTAAAACACATAGTGCTGGGAAAACTCAGTGTTGGAGGTGGCATCTCTGGAAGATCTGGATAGGTGATGTTTCGGATCAGAACCTCAAGGACAGGTTTGGAGGGATAATAGACCAAGTGTAGGCAGGTAGGACTAGTGGAGCTGGGACATGTTCCCTCTTGTGGGCAAGTTGGGCCGAAGGGCCTGTTCTCACACCGTATTACTCTATGACTCTGACTCAGATTGATTGTAGCGTGAAGAAGAAAGCTGGAAAAGAGGTGGGGGCAGATCAAAGCTGGCGAGCTTGTAAAGGTGCTTTAAAGGCAACAGTGAAACAGTGGCTTGGACTTCCATGATGCTTAAGTGCTATTGGACTGTACAGGAGTGGCAAATTGGAATTGCCCATTGCAGGACTTGTGGAAGAGTTCAAATACACTAAAGCAAGGTTGGTCATGACCCTCACTGAATCTGAAGATATTGTTATTCGAACAGCGGCCCCCAGTGTGGCAATGGGGAGGAAGTGGACCACATCTGAAACTGTTCAGAGTGCTAAGTCTGCTCTTCATTTCCGGGAAGTGGTGGCCAAGTCCAACACAGGAGAGCCAGGCTCGGGCTTGTACCATAAGCTCCTCAATGGCACAAGGCAACATCAGTGTAGAAGTGATGGCTCATGGTGGGGGAGGTGAGAAGATGGGAGGAGGCAGAGTGACATGCTCAATGACCAAGCAGGGCCAATGGACTAACTGGGAGAGCCTGGAAAAGAGGAAACTCAGTTGGCGTGACATCTGGCAAATGGAAGGATCTCTTTTGTGATCAGAGCCACTTATAATGTTCTACCATCACCCCAGAACCTGAAGCAGTGGTTCAGAGAAGACCCCACTTGCTCCCTTTGCCAAGCACCTGGATCACAAAGGCACATTTTAACAGGATGCACTATGAGCCTCGGCCAAGGGCGTTACACTTGTCGGCATAACCAAGTTCTCAGCTGGCATCAATCCTGGAACCATAGAAGCATAAGATCACAAAGGGAGGGGGGGGGGAAACAGAGAGGGGGGAAGAGAGGGGGGGAAGAGAGGGGGGAAGGGAGGGGGAGAGGTGGGGAGGGGGTGAGGGGAGGTATGGATGGGAGGAGTGAAGCGGAGGGGGGGAGGGGGAGAGGAGGGGGGGGGGGGGGTTGGAACTGAACTGAACTCACTCTGGAATGAATCCATTAACGGAGCCACTCTGCTGCTGGATTCAAAGTTGTCCCGGCCTTCCCTCTGGAAGCCTCGTCCCCATCAGATGCCAAGTTCCCAGAGCCCTGGTTAAACGCGGGGGCTGCTCACGGTTAAGTCTGTGAAAGCGGCCCCATCAGAGACCGAGGCCTCGCATCCTCGGCGCTTCAGACCCCGAGTATGGGGGGGGCGAGGGTCGGGGGGTGGGATTGAAAGTGCGATGACATCGTCCGGCCTTTACCCCACCCGCCCGTCGCCTTATCTCTACTCCCGATCGGCAGGGCATTTTGAGAATGGGATGGGAGTGCAGCTATGGGCTTCTTACTCCCTGGAGCGCGCAGGGGATGGGAGGGGCGCGCAGGCGGGCGGGGCTGCGCCAGCTGTGAGTTCAGCGGAACTTGCGCCTTATCTTTTCTCCCGATCGGCAGAGCATTTATCGGGGGGAGGGGGGGGTTTGTAGTGGGCGAGTGGGCATGTGTGCATAGTTGGGGAGGGGGAGGAGTGCTGGGCTGCCAAATGAAGAGAGCGAGATAAGCGGCTTGGATTGGTCGGCATGTAGGATTGTGACGTCAGCAGCTCGTGAGTCCTGTTTAGATTTTAAAATGAGTGAAGGGGGGGAGGGAGGATATTATTTAAAAATGTGTACATAAAAATGTCTCAATGTAATGAGTGGATTTGCGAATGTAAAACCGAAATCCCTAGCGAAATGGAAAAAACGCGGAGTTTTTGCGTGTGGTTTTGGCCGACCAAGGAATCAAAGGCCAAAAATCTTATCTGAAAATCGAATCTCACACACACACACACACACACACACACACACACACACACACACACACACACACACACACACACACACACACACACACACAGTTTTAAAAGTGTATAGATATATGTAAATATACACTGTTTTGTTTTCTTGTTTATAACATTGTTTACAGAGTACTATTGTGAAAGTTCATTTCTTAAAAAGCAGATAAAAAAAGATAAAAAGGTAGACCATGGCAATCTTTCATTAAATCTTCAGACGGGAGTGGCAAAAGATCTACAAACATTGCTCAGTGCTTCTCTGGCTCCCACTCACAGAACAAAAGTGAGTTGGTACAATCATATATTTTTCTTATCAGTAAAACACTCCTACCAAGTCTGAATATGGCATGACTGTAAAATTCTGTAGCTTTTCACAATATAGGAAAGCTGAGTCCAAATCGAGCTCATCCAATGACAAGTTATTACTTATCTCTGGAGCATCAGCTATTTTTTTTCAATCTTGGCTTCTTTGTAGCCTTGAAGAAGCACGCGTTATTACTGCAGGCTGCCAGTTTAATGTCTTTATTGAAAAGACAACCTGTCCTCCATATTGTATTTCATATAATTTACAAAGTCATTCAGACTTAGCACCGAGCCATTCTTTTGTTCTACTATTCCATGCTTTTGTGGAAGAACAACAACTCCATTTTAGATTTGACTATTAGATTTGACTATTACTTTCATTAGATTTACATATTATGTTGTGCTGGTGCAAGTAAGGATTTCATTGTTCTAACTGGGACGTGAGAAAATAAAACACTCTTGACTTGTGTCGCTAATTTGTGGGATAGAACTAGTGGACTCGGTGGGCCGAAGGGCCTGTTTCCGCGCTGTATCTTTAAATTAAACTAAAAACACTAAAACCAGAGGGACCCGAAACCAATTTCTTCTATCCAGAGATACTGGCTGCTCCATGGAATTCCTCCGCACAATTAAAGCATGGAATAGTCCTCACCGTACCATAATTACCCAACCAGACACAACTAAATTTAAGGTAGCTCTTTTTTCCCCAAGAACCCTTTTTTTTTTTTTTTTTTTTTTTTTTTTTTTTTGGCTTAAGTCCACCCTCCACCAACTCCAGTTTAAATTTCATTTGGAATATTTTTGGAGGACCATCGAAACCAAGAAGCAAGAGTTACTCCAGCTCCAGGGAGTGATTCTGCGTGGGGGTTTCAGCGGTCATGGCGGCAAGCATAGGGAGAAAGTGACCAGTTGCCGTGGCAGTGTGCATGTGCAGGGCGGCCGATGATGTGCTGGTCGTGGTTGTGCGCATGTGCAGGGGGAGGAAGTGCAGGCTGTGGCAGTACGCATGTGCAGGGCAGCCAAGGATGTGGTGGCCGTGGCAGTGTACATGTGCAATGCAGCCGGCCAGAGAGTGGAGACTCGGCGGCCCGGACACGGATGGCGGGCGGAGACGGAGAGTGACAGAGAGAGAGAGAGATAGAGAGGGGGGCCCGCTCAGAGTTGAACGGTAGGTGTCCCGGGTGCTTGCCAAGCCGGGCAAAATTACAGGGCTTTTAGTTTGAATGGTGGGACTTTAGGTGACCATTGGCAACCGGGCGACCGTTAATTTCGAGACACTCACTCACTCACTCACTCACACTCTTCCTTACTGGACAAACTGGGACCTGTTGGGTCCCTGTCACTGGGGAGGCCTGGTCCCCCATGCAATCCGTTCCCCAACGCAATATTGGACCACAAACCCGTAGCCCCCATGGGAGGCGTGGTCCCTCAATATAAAGACACAGTAATATAAAGACACAATATAAAGACATATAATGAAATCATCAGTGAAACTGATCACTGCTAGCCGAGCCATCGTGACGTCATCAGTTGAAGCTGGTTGTTTTAAATTCAGTCTTTTGATTTTTTTGAAAGACTTTTAATCAATAATGTGACGAATGGGTCGAGAAATAAAGCATAAAATGTTCAGTGAAGGTGATCTCTGCCGAGGGGTAAAATGTCAATCAGAATATGTAAAAATGTTATCGTAACTGCGTAGTCTTTTTGCAAAGATGTAAAGGCAACCAGACACACACACACACACACACACACACACACACACACACACACACACACACACACACACACACACACACACACACACACACACACACACACACACACACACACACACACACACACACACACACACAAGTTCAGAGTTTTAATAAGTACTAGACCAGGCGGGACCCGTTGGGTCCCGTTCCCTCAACGGGCTGTTGCAGGGGGGGTGGCCTGCGGCGTCACACACACTAACCACCACCCCCCCTCCCCAGACAGGGGGAGGGGGAGTGGGAGTTGGAGAGGATGGGTAGAGGGGGGTAGAAGGGGAGGGTGGGAGTTGGAGGGGGAGGGAGGAGGGGGCAGTGGGGAGAGGAGGGGGCGAGGGAGAGGGCGGACTTGAACTCGGCGCATTGCACTTCGGCTCTCCAAGCTAGGACATTTTTGGGGGGAAGTCTGCAGCAAATTTATTATTTAAAAAATAGTGCTGATGGAATTAGTTTTTTTTATTAATGCTTTTTGAAAAAAACAAACAAGTTATCCCATTTTAAGTTGGGGATTTATTTCTTCATGCAAAAAGGACAATTGGTGAGGTGCAGCATCAATTTTGTTTAAATCAAGTTCATAAAAGAGTGAGAGCATGAATTTTGTAATCATTGCATGTTATCACAGGTCAGATTAGAAACGGAAGGCAAATGGTATTGAAATCTGGATGAGGAGTTCTGGGGGTCTCCTCAAATCAAAGTTAGATGCAGCTGATCCTAAGTGCTGCTATTGTTAGCAACTGACCTTGGAGAATTTAAATAATTCAGAAGGAAACCAATAACAAACAGGTTCTTCGATTGCATAAGAACACGTGACCAAATTGCTGTTGGTAGAAAAAAATCTGAGATGCACTGAAATTGTTTTTCTTTTAATAGCTGCACAATGAAGATGATTCTTCAGAGTCGCCTGAAGCAATTCAGCCAGATGTTCCCATGGCTCCTTCTGAGACATTGCCATCTGAAACGGAGGTACCACCACCACCTTACAGCAGTGTCACGCTGGGAGCAACTGCATCCACCACAGGTACGATCAGAAATATCTTAATTGCTTTATTTTAACTTTTGCATTATTTGTAGCTGGTTTCATCAATATTTCATCAATGGTTGATGCCCATCCCCAGTTGATGTTGCAACGGTATTGGTGGGAGAGATTACAATTCAAAAGACTAAGAATTGGATATACTTTCATAATGCTTGAGATAAGAGCCAAGTTTTGATCCAGTGATGGCAAGGTGAGTCATTTTCTTTCTGCATCAGAATGGTGTGCGGTTTAAAAGTAAACTTGTAGCTCTCAGGAATGTGATGAACCTATGTTTCATGTTCGTATAGATCTTGGGTATAAGAGGAGTTATTGGTGATTACTTTCATTTATCTTGCTCATTATATGTGCTGCAGCCCCAATGTATTGGTGGTGGAAGAATGAATGATCATGGTGGTGTGATATATGTTAATCAAATGGTCTGGTGTGCCCTGGATAGTGCGTGCTAAGCTTCTTAAATGTTATTGAAGCTGACTTCATGTAGGCACTTGGTGAGTATTTAGTCACACTTCTGACTTAAACCTTTTAGAAAGAATTCAAGAATCAAGAAAAACGTTACTTATTTTTGATTGTTTATTTTACTGTTTTAATGAACTTTACGGTCCATCAAGTCCCATAGGATGTGGAGATGTAGGAGATTTAAAAATGGTAATAACCTTGGATATCAGTGAGAGGAAGTTAAATTCCCTCGATGGAGAAAATTATCAGCCATCATTTATGTAACATCAGGAATGTTACTTGTACGTCCATAACGTATCGTTAAATGTTGTTACAAGTTTTAGAACATGCAACATTACTTCATCATCTGAGTAATTGCAGTTGAAATAGAAATTTGAGCGACTAACAAGAAGGAGGTATTGTTCGGGCTCTTGAAGAACTTTAAGATAGATAAATCCGCTGGGCCTGATGGGATCCATCTTACAGTGCACTCCATAATGTTCGGGACAAAGACCCATCATCTATTTATTTGCTTCTGAACTCCACAAGTTGAGATTTGTAATTGAAATAAATTACGTGGTTAAAGCACATTTTATATGTCAGATTTTATTAAAGGGTATTTTTACACTTTTTGGTTTAACCATGTAGAAATTACAGCTGTGTTTATACATTGTCCCCCCATTTCAGTGCACCATAATGTTTGGGACACATGGCTTCACCGGCATTTGTAATTGTTCAGGTGCGTTTAATTGCCTCCTTAATGCAGATATAAGACAGCTCTCAGCACCTAGTCTTTCCTCCAGTCTTTCCATCACCTTTGGAAACTTTTATTGCTGTTTCTCAACATGAGGATCAAAGTTGTGCCAATGAATGTCAAAGAAGCCATTATGAGACTGAGAAACAAGAATGAAACTGTTAGAGACATCAGCGAAGCCGTAGGCTTACCAAAATCAACTGTTTGAAACATCATTGAGAAGAAACGTCAGATCAGAAATGTTCTTTATGAGTCAGATGTGGATTTGTCAATGACCACTGTCCGCAGAAGACTTCATGAACAGAAATACAGAGGCTACGCCCACGCACAAGCTTGGCCATACACGCAACCTGATGCTATCGTCTGGTCTCCCAATTTGTAATACAGAAATTATAGATGCCCGTCTCTCTGATCATAGTGCAATTATATTTGATGCATCTCTGCCTTTCTCTCCCCCAAAATCCCATCTCCCTGCTCGCTACACCTGCTACATAAACTCTTCGACTGCCAGTAAGTTCTCTGAGGCTCTCATAGCCGCCCCCGACATCTGCACCATCGAGGCATCTCCCCTCCATCTCAGCACCTACGACCGCATTTCTTTATTCAACATCACTTGCTCTTCCATCCTGGATTCTGTTACTCCTCTTAAAATGAAAAAGCCTGAGCCTAAAGGCTGGCCCTGGCTCAATGACATCACTAGAGCCCTAAGAAGAGAGTGCAGAAAATCAGAATGGAAGTATAAATCTGATAAGCTTCTAATTTCCTTTGAACTTCTGAGAAACTATCTTCTCAAATACCGGGAAGCAGTAAAGTCTGCGAGAACACAATACTTTTCCGATCTTATTTCCAAAAACGCCCATAACTCCAAGGTCCTTTCTAGTACCATTAACTCTATCATATGTCCTGCCCTAGTACCAGCTTAGCTGGGTCCCCTGCTAGGTGCGATGAATTTACTATATTTTTCACCAGCAAAGTAAAGAACATCAGAACGAATATTTCCCCTCCCATCAGTCTCATTGGTCTGTTCTTCAAAATGAGACTGTTTCCAACCTGTTAATCTACCCTCCCTTGTAAAGCTGGTCACCACTATGAAACCTGCTACCTGCCCCCTCGACGTTATCCCCTCTGCCTTTCTGAAGGATGTAATTGCAATAGCCAGTCCCAGCATCCTCGCCATCATTAACAGTTCTCTGGCCACTGGCACTGTTCCTATCTGCTTCAAGCACGCGGTGGTCCAGCCCCTCATGAAAAAACCTAACCTCGACCCCACCTTGCCTAGCAACTACAGACCTATTTCCAAACTGCCTTTCCTTTCAAAAGTCCTTGAAAAGGTAATTTTAAATCAACTTATGCCTTACCTACACCAAAATACCATCCTGGAAACTTCCAATCAGGTTTCAGGGCCCACCACATCCCAGAGTCTGCCTTGTTGAAGGTACATAACGACCTACTTCTCACCATTGATTCCAGCGACAGTGCAATCCTGCTCCTTCTCGACCTCAGCGCAGCATTTGATACAGTCAACCACAGCATCCTAATTGACCGTCTCCGGTACGGGTTTGGTATTGATGGCACTGCCCTGAGCTGGTTCGTCTCCTGTCAAAGATAGGAGTTTCTCTTCAAACATAGGCAGCTCTTTCTCCTCCCCAGCTAGCCTTTGCTGCGGGGTTCCACAAGGCTCCATCCTGGGCCCCATTCTCTTCTCCCTGTATATGCTCCCCTTAGGCCAAGTCATTCAATGGCATGGCATTTACTTCCACTGCTATGCAGACGATACACAACTCTACCCCCCCCTGAAACCCAACAACCGATCAAATCTACTCGGCTTTATCCACTGCCTCGAGGATATAAAGTGTTGGATGGCCCAGAACTTCCTCCAACGAAACAAGAGTAAGTCTGAGGTCATCCTACTCGGCCCCTCGGACTCCATCAAAACGATAGCAGGCAGCGTTGGAAGCCTTACCCCCATACTCAAACCTCACGTCAAAAACCTTGGCGTGATATTTGACTCCACATTGAAATTTGACAAACAAGTCAATGTCGTGGTAAAAGCTAGCTTCTTCCAGCTTCGGATGAAAGCTAAAATAAAACTATTCCTCCAATTTGATGACCTCAAAGAGATCATCATTTATCTCCTCCCCCTGCACAAACGCTAACTACCCCCTTGATATTATATTAATATTATTAATTTGCTCCTTTTACCCCATAACCACCCTATCCACTGACACATAGCCCCCAACTAGAGAGGGTGTAGAGAGTGGGAATGGGGAGAGACAGAGACAGAAGGTCAAGACAGAGGGAGGGGGGGGGGGGGTGTGGAGGGGGGAGGGTGGGGGAGGAGGAGAGCAAGCGATGGAGGAGAGAAAGGGGGGCTGAGGGGGTTGGGAAGGGAGCGAGAGAGGCGGGGAAGGGGGTAGGGAAGGGGTGGAGGGAAGGGGGAGGTGAGGGCGAGGAGGGAAGGAGGTAGGGGAGAGTGGGGAAGGGGGTTTAGGGAAGTGAGGATGTTGGACGGCAGGGGGTTGGGAGAGAGAGGAGATGGGCGGAGAGAAACGGGGAAAAGAGAGGGGGGTAGGGAGGGGAGAGATAGGGAGGGAGGGGGGGAGAGAGAGGAGAGGGGCGAGGCAGCCCGAGCGATGCACGGAGCGATCTGAGGACGGTGAAAAGCAGTGGTGGGACCAGCCGATCGTGACAGAGCCGGGCCGGGGAGTGGGGACAGACTATCGTCCCCTGTGATGGGTAAGAGCAAAGATCCTATAGTGGTATAGGATCTTTGGTAGAGGGGAGGGAGGGAGGGAGGAGGTGAGAAGAGGGGGGGAGTGGGTGGAGCAGAGAGAGAGAGAGAGAGAGAGAGAGAAGTGGCTTCTGGCTCTGGAAACTAGCAGCTGGAATGAGCGCGCAGACGGGCGGGGCTTCACGAGCGTTTTTAAAAGTGAGTTTTATGAACAACTTTATTTAAAATCTGGGGATATAATTGACTGAATTTAGAGAGGAGTGCATTTATGAAATTGTAAGTTAAATCCCTACTGAAATTGTAAAAATCTCTGCGTTTTTGCGCCTGGTTTTCGAGGAAATACGTTTCAAAGGCAAAATCATGCACACACACACGCACACGCACACACACACACACACACACACACACACACACACACACACACACACACACACACACACACACACACACACACACACACACACACACAGAGTTTTAACAGTATATATATATATATATTGTAAATATGACTGTAATCATATATAATTAAGTATAATTATATTATTAAAATAATATAATTGTGTGTGTGTTTTTTGAATGAGACTGCTGCAGAGGTCTGGCTCCTGAACCAGCCTAATTAATGGGTAAGGGCAGTTCTTGTGGGTTCCTCCCTTTACTGAACCCCACTGCCTGCCAGTGTGCAGAGTGGGGGTCACCGCCATTGGGACTGGGGCAGTGCCAGGCTGGGGGACAGACCTGCAAGGTTTCTTCCATTCGCTGTAATAGGAAAATGAATGAGACTGCAGCAGAGGTCCCAGGTTTTAAGGGCTCATGAACCTGCCTAATTAAAGGGTCAGGACCGATCCCCTGGGTTCCCCCGTTTACTGAACCCCACTGACTGCCATAGTGGGGGTCATGGCCATAGTGGGACTGGGGCAGTGGCAGGTTGGGGGATAGACCTATAAGAGTAAAGTCTTATTTCTGATGTAAATGTCACGTCCTGACCAAGAATCGAATGCTCTGATGTTTACTCGATGAATATTCATTGAACGCAACCCTTCCCCCCCCCCCCCCCCCCCGATGGTGCTTTTGCAAATGAGGGCTATTACCTTTAACCTGAAATAACCCTAAAAGTGTTGCATTGTTTGAGTGTCTGTAGTTTGTGTGTGTGTCTGTGTGAACCTGTCAAACATGTATCTGTAGATGTGTGTGTGGATGTGTATGTGTGAATGGATGTGTGCATGTATGTCTGCGTGCGGATATGTGTGTGTGTGCAGGTGGATGTATGTGTGCATGTATGTGTGCATGCATGGAAGTGTGCGTACGGCTGGATGTGTGTGCATGTATGTACGTGTGGATGGACTGTCGCATTGTCATTCACCAGCACGCCATTATCATAAGTAATTCACTTATTGTTTAAATAATTTGACCAAATAAACAGTGAAACAATCAACATTAAAATAAAACTTTATATAATCATTTATTTCCCCAATTTATTTGTTTACATTACATCTGATCTTCATCTGAATATTTTTCATCAGATTCCAAGTCTTTTGCAGTAATAGAGTTTCTGCAGTCAACACACTTGCATAAATCTGTACATGGCACACCATGCTGTTGACATGAGCATCTTTTCCCTGTACTTGATTTCTCACAGCTTGTTTTCTTGTATGAACAGTATGTTAATTCTAGTAGTGTGCTTGGGGCTGGAGGCAGATCACCCACAGTCAATGTCCAATTCACCACCTACAATTTTCCACCCATGTCCATGTTTGTTGACCATCACTTGTCATGGATCGAAGCAGTCTCTTTGGGGCCAGCTCATCTGCTTCACCATCAGGAACTGCCTCTTGAGGTGATTCACCTACTTCAGGCTTTTCAGCGTCTTGAATTCAATTGAAAGAGGAAAAAGAAAACAGAAAAGGAATGAAAAGTAAAATAAATCAACATCCTGAAATATATCTTTTCATTTTTCAAAGTAACATCATATGACTGTAAATAAAAATAATTGTTGTTTGACTATCATTACCTTTCTTCCTTCTAGACCTTGCTATAGTTCGATTTATTGTTATGTTGCAGAAGTGACAATAGCACTCTGCATGATAACCCAGGATACACTGCTGCCTCCTAATAATAGATAAAATGTATCAGGGAGTATTTTACATCTTTTCATATTTTATATTGTGTAAGAAACATATCAATGGGGAAATTATACATGTACGCATGTCCGGGTTGATGGGATGGCAAGTCTACAAATGATCAAATTAGTGTTCATTATGGCACAGTGCCTATACAAAACACTTTTGTGTGGACAGGCTCTGAAGAGTGGAGGGGCAGAAGCTTCAGAAAAAAAAAATCTCATAGTACTTAGGTCTGCATGGACTTCAATTCATAAAATGTCAACCTCTTCTTAATGTCAATGAGCCTTGCACTGTAATTTACTACGTAAGTTAATTCACGTTCAAGTGGAGGGGCAGAGGCTACAGAAAAAAACCATCTCATAGTTATTAAGCCTGCATGGACTTCAATTCATAAAATGTCAACCTCTTCTTAATGTTAATTAGATTACCACTAAGTTACTACCATAGATAAATTAGTTAATGTTCAAGTTCACATACACCAATTCATTTCTACATAAACATCAACCATTTATCACTCCGATGGAAGCCAACAAAGTGCAGCCAATATTCCTCTGTTGTCCTCCCATGGTCGGGGCCTGGAAACGGCTGCTACGGACGGCACTATGTACAGCCTCTCCCCCCCCCCCCCCCCCCCCCCCCCCCCCCCCCCGCGGAGATGATCCAAACACACTCTGCGGCTCCGTGTTCGCGAATCAGCTGCTTCTTAATTGAGAGCGCGGCGTCACTATGTTAAGTACATAGGCCCCGCGGTCGGAGCACTTTTTTCCGGTAAGTGATCGCAGGCAGCTCCAAGAATAGATGTTAAAGACTTATTAGACTTCAACAAGCTGGTATTAGTGAAAATTTGTATTTTACTTTGTTATGGATACACATAGTTTAGGCCCTCAACTTCATGAATGAATGAGTGAATGTACAGCCTCCAAATCTCATTTTTTCACATTATGAAAGGGTGCAATTAAATTAATTAAAGTCCATGCAGATTAATTTTCATAAATTCAGACTTTAGATCTTACCTTTCAGTTCCAGTTGATTCACAAAGTTTCACTGGTTTCACAACTTGGCTGTCCTCTTTGTGTTGCAGCACCTTAGCAGCGACTTTGCTTTCAGGACTTTCTTCCACTTCTATCCACTTAGCTGCACATTCTTCAGACTTCATAATGCTTTTCTCACTAAATTTAATTACCTTGTTGCAAGTTTCCACGACAAGTATTCCACAGAACGACAAAGAACCTTCATCGGAATCTCCAGTGAACAAGCATCTGTAGAAGCACTCTCAGCCATGATGTGTGCTCCCTGCCTAGCTAGCCTGAAACAAAGCATGTGATTGGCCAACTGGCGTCCGACTCAATGTCATACATGCTTTGATTGGACTAAAAATACCTGAACATTTTCTGTTTTTTCTCTGATTTAATAAAAATGTGCAAGTTTTGTTCTTGACGAGTTTCAGGGATGATTTATATAATATTTTTACATAATATGTGAACATTTCATGTAATTCCAAGAGTCGGGTCACAAAACTGCACAAAAAAGCTCCTCTGACCACAGCCTATAAGGGGAAGGCGGTGGATATTGTTGACATAGATTTTGGTACGATATTTGCTAAATTCCTTCATGGGCTGATGCAGTAGACTAAGATACATGGAATCAACAATGACTTGGTTGTTTTGATTCAGAACAGACTTAATCGTAGAAGACAAAGTTGTGCGGGAAGAGTGTTATTCTGGCTGGAAGTCTGTGACAAATGTAATACTGCAGGAATCTGTGCTGGGACCTCAGTTGTTTGTGAATTATGTAAATGACCGAGTTAAATGTAGGTCGTTTGGATAGTAAGTTTGCAGAATGCACCAAAATTAGTGGAGTTGTGGACAGAAGAAGGCAGTCAAAGGATCAGCTACAGATATGGGGAGAGAAATGGCAGATGGAACTTAATCTGAGCAAGTGTATTTTGACAGGTAGAGTGTTAGTGGAAAATTTATATTTAATTGCAACGAATATCAATGTGCAGAGGGATCTTGGAGTCCAGGTCCACAGCTCTCTGAATGTGCAACACAAGTGGATAGAGTGTTTAAAAAAGGTATATGCTTGCCTTCATCAATCGAGGCATTGAACATAAGTTGGGGAGTCATATTGCAGCTTTATACCACTTTGGTTAGGAGACATTTGAAGTATTGTGTGCTGCTCTGGTCATTCCATTATAGGAAGGATGTAGAGGCTTTGAAGGGGACGCAGAAGATATTTATCAAAATGCTGCTTGGATTAGACTATATTAGCTAGAAGGAGAGGTTGGACAGTGTTTTGTCGGTGGTCAGGGGCATCCTGATAGAAGTATATGGGTCCATGAGGTCCAAGTTAGGGTACACAGTCAGAATATTTTTTCTATGTGGAAATGTCAAATATTGGAGGGCACAGCTTCAAGGTATGAGGGGGGAAAGGTTTAATGATGTATGAGGCAAGTTTTTTTAAATACTGTTGTGGGTGCGTGTAACATGCTGCTGGGCTGATGATAGAGACAGATACGATAGTGGCTTTTAGATAGGCTCTTGGATATGCAGGGAACGGCAGGATATCGATCATGTACTGGCAGAGGAGATTAGTTTAACTTAATGTGACATGTCCTATTTAAATCTCTCCTGGATAGAGCTTGGAAAATTAACAAGCCTTCATCTCTGTTTCAGCTGACACCACCACCATTTGCCCTAGTTTCTTTTGGGTCTCTAAACTATCACAAGCAAGCCATTTGCTCGCTCCACCCCTCCTTCTCCACAACTGAAAATGTGTTTGATTTCTAACTTTTCACAGTTCTGATGAAAGGCCATTGACACATTACTGAAGCTGCCAAGTATTTCTGGCATTTTCTATTTTTTTTAATTTCAGATTTCTAGCATCTACAGGTTTTTACTTTCTAATCAATGGCACAATTTTTGGTGAAATGCCTTGGTATGTTTTTCTGTATGTACGTATAACTGCGCCTCTATTTGAAAATCTTTTAATTTTGTCCTTTTAATTTCTGTTCTATCTTCCTTTTTCAATTTTATCTCTCCACTTTTATTCATCCTCCCTATTATGTCTCATTCTCTATTACTTATTATGTATTTCCCCTTTCTCCTATTTACTTTTCTTTTGTAGAGGCTCTATCCTCCCATTTCCTGGTTTTCTTTTGTGCACTGTCTGATTTACTTTTAATTGGGCTTTTTGTACATGTTTCTTATCATATTGTATTGAGATTTTTTTTCCTATTGCCTCATCAAAGAAAGTTCATCAGGCGCAGCCGTACACCGGTTAATATTCTTGGAGTTATTTCAGACGGGACCAACTTGCATAAAATCTGACCTGCGTAAGGGTTCCATGTGCATTACTCTTGCATAAGTCAGGGAGTGCCTATATTTACAAGTAAAATATGTGTACAATTCTCCATTTGTGATGATGATTTACAGTATTAAAATCAATTTCAGATTTATCCATATGGTTCATTACATAAATACAAAGTAACTTGTTTTCCCCCTACTATCGTCCTGAAGCTTTACCTCAGTTATGTCCCTGTCTATTTGACCAACAGAAACAGACTTCCAGAGTGAGCTGATGCCGGTGCCACCCCCTTATAGCGTTGCTACCTCTCTTCCGACTTACGATGAAGCAGAAAAAGCTAAAGCAGCTGCAATGGCAGCTGGGGCAGGAGAAGTTGGACAAAGAGTGAGAAATGTTTCATTTTTTTTAAAAATATACTATATGGCAATATGTACTATATGGTTTATCTAGATAAATCTTCACTGCATAATCTTCATTCCACAAAGAAGGTGGATGTACAGTGGTGTAGTATATAAGCTAGATGCATTGAGTGAGAACGTGAGCAGTATGCAACAATGTACATATCGATAGCACCATTTTGTTTATAAAATGATTATTAATTATGACGTATTGCTTATAAAGATGTAATTTACTCAAAGATAGAATTTGCTAGATATGCCATGTATTGAAATTGAGTACACACCATAATTCTGTAACATAGAGTGGAATTGTTAATCCTGTTGGCCAACTGCATCATTCGAATATTTTAGAAAGCTACGTTACTGAGTAATGCAATGTTTGTATTTTCCATTTTCAGGGGATTATGAACTATTTTTAAGAGTGCACTCTTCAGAAAAATATTAATCTGCACATATCATTCTTTTAACTCCTGAATCTAGATAACAAGTATGTTTTAACCTTTTAAGCAGATCATCTGAATTTAACATTGGTACAATTAAGGGCCTGTCCCACTTGGGCATCATTTGCGCGTCACGCAGATGTCGCGCAAAAATTTGTACATCCCAAAATCCTACGTCACCACGCATCATGCGCGCGTAATGCGCACCATGCATGCGTAGTGACGCGTAAATGATGTCGGGTAAATGACGCCCAAGTGTGATAAGCCCTTTACACGACCTGTGAACAATGTGAAAAAAAATTACTTTTTTGGAGACATGAATGTCATAGTAACATAGAAAATAGGTGCAAGAGGAGGCTATTCGGCCCTTCGAGCCAGCACAGCCATTCATTGCGATCATGGCTGATCGTCCCCAATCAATAACCCGTGCCTGCCTTCTCCCCCTATCCCTTGATTCCACTAGCCCCGAGAGCTCTATCTAACTCTCTCTTAAATCCATCCAGTGATTTGGCCTCCACTGCCCTCTGTGGCAGGGAATTCCACAAACTCACAACTCTCTGGGTGAAAAAGTTTTTTCTCACCTCAGTCTTAAATGGCCTCCCCTTTATTCTAAGACTGTGGCCCCTGGTTCTGGACTTGCCCAACATTGGGAACATTTTTCCTGCATCTAGTCTATCCAGTCCTTTTATAATTTTATATGTTTCTATAAGATCTCCCCCTCATCCTTCTAAACTCCAGTGAATACAAGCCTAGTCTTTTGAATCTTTCCTCCTATGACAGTCCCGCCATCCCAGGGATCAATCTCGTGAACCTTCGCTGCACTGCCTCAATCACAAGGATGTCCTTCCTCAAATTTGGAGACCAAAACTGGACACAATACTCCAGATGTGGTCTCACCAGAGCCCTATACAACTACAGAAGAACCTCTCTACTCTTATAGTGAAATCCTCTTATTATGAAGGCCAACATTCCATTGGCTTTCTTCACTGCCTGCTGTACCTGCACGCCAACTTTCAGTGACCGGTGTACAAGAACACCCAGATCTCGCTGTACCTCCCCCTTACCTAACCTAACCCCATTGAGATAATAATCTGCCCCCTTGTTTTTGCTGCCAAAGTGGATAACCTCACATTTATCTATATTATAGTCAAATGGTGAATTACCTTAATATTTTCGCCTCTACTTAATTTGTGCTGTGCTTTATTGTCTTGTGTTTTCCTGCTTAACACCTGCTACAAATGGACAGTTTAGGGAGCCTAGGAATCTGTTTGATGAAATTCTACAAGGTACATCTCAGGTACAGTTCCTTCCTGTGTAATTGACTATGAAATGCTTGAATCATATATTCAAAAATGTGGTATGTATACTTTACCAACAGTGTTGTGCTTTCTTCTGTGTGCATGTGATATATTATCATATTCCATTGACAAAGGTCTTATATTGCCAATTTGCTTTTTAATGAGCTTAACTTGTTTATGAATAAAATGTATTTTACTTTAGTTTGAATTTACACATTCTCCGTACCTGCAAATACTTCAAGACAATGACTCTCTCAATTTCTGCTGTTCTTGGGAGAATCAGTAATACCGTACTTCCCGGCGTCGAAGGCGATATTTGTTTTACCCTAAAATAAGGCCCGAAAAATTACCTGCGTCTTGGAGGCCGAAGATTAGGTTGTTCATCAGCTTACAGCTGCAGCAAGTAAGAATGTCATTGTTCCAAGTCTAGTATGGTATGACAATTTAAAAAAAACTCTTGACTCCTGCAATAAAGGAAATTGATGGTAGGGAGAAGGTGGGAGATACAGAGAGGTAGTTGTAAATGAAATCTTTCTTTCAAAATTAATTATTACTAGACGGTGGTGGCTGTGATCAGAGGCGAGGAACGGTGCTGGTGAGTGGGCTAGTGTCTTGGAGGTGTTCTGCGGGTTCCACGGTCAGCTGCGGGAGCCCGTATGGGTGGAAATCCTTGGTGGTGGGGGGGGGGGAGAGAACTGGGGACCTGTCCGTCCGCGCCCCCCCATGCTTTGAGAAACATTTTGCAGCAAAATAACCTGGAAGTGGCTGTAATGCTGGGCTCACCTGCCCCGGGACTGGCTGCAGTTCCCAGGTCGCGAAAACGAATTGAAAAAAAACAAAAACGCCTGAGGGCCGGATGATTTCGGGTAAATGGCCGGATCCAGCCCGTGACCCGTAGGTTGCCGCCCCCTGTCCCAGATGTCAGGCCTCATTGTGTCCCCTCCCATGCTTTAAAAACGATTTCCGCCCATGGGTCACGGAGGCAGAGTGGAGGCCATGGGAGGCAAGAAAACAGCGCGCCGAAAGTCGAGGTGTTGGTGGAGTGGGCCGCCGGAGGCCTGGTAGAGCTCTATTAGATCGGGCACTGCTCTGAGGCTCAGCGCATGGATCGGCTGTAGCCTGCAGCGTTATAAACAATACGCAATGCCAATGGCCACCACCACGGTGAATGTTTGTTTTTCCCCCTCAAAATTGAGCAACTCAAAATGGGGATGCGTTTTCGTCGCCGGGGAATACGGTACTTGAAATTTCAAAGAAATCCTTATTTTTTTCTTTGTTTTGGTGACAATCTATATATATATATATTACTATCTTTAACTGAAAATTCACGATCTTCAAGAGAAGGTACTACTCCATTCTCTTCATTTGATTCTTAAAGAGCATCTGACAGCCAGAAGTGTTTTCAATTGGGTTTGCAAAAAATGTGAAATTGGATCTGAATTTCATGTTAAACGGTATTCTTTACAGAGAATACATCTATTTAACAATGGGATTAGATTACTAGAAACACATTGGAACATGCCATTTTCTCTTACAGGGTTTAGTATAAGTAATAACATGGCTATTAATGTATCCCCAAGTTTTCTGGTGATACACTATAATTATTTTCAATAGTATTCATCATTTATTCAGTAGAAGAGAGAGTCAATTGGAATATATGGGTACTGAAACATGAGGCAAACCATGTTCAGGTAGAACATTTCCACAATGCTGCGAGTTGGACCTCTTTATACACTCAGCTCAAAAGTATTTGAACTACAATTTGTAATGGTGCAAGCTGATGGTAGTTGTTGAAGACATGGGAATTTGGTCCCTTTAATGGCAGGACCAATTATCGCATTTGTGATTTAAATCCTGTGACTTAAAGATCAAAAAGGGAATGAATTCGCGTTTTGTTAGTTGAGGGTTGGAAAGGAAGTGGGGAGGTGGTCAGTGCGAGAGGGTAAACGAAGAAAGATGTAAAGTTGAGAGAAACAATGTAGAAGCAGGTACTGATGTAAAAGTAAATTAGTTCTCTCTCGGTCAGCTATGTTTCACTGAGAAAGGTACGTGTCTGGTTAAGTTCCAGGCCTATTTATCCAGTGTTTTAATGGATGATTAATGTGAAAATCTAATACTTTCTTATTTTAAAGAATGTAAGAGTGAGATGTAATCTATAAGCAAATGGTGGAGTGGCAGAATTAACCAGTTTTGCAGATTCTCCGCTTTTATCATCAATATTATACTAAAATTCCCATCATGTGTGTGCACGTATGTGTGCGCGTGCACGTGTCTGTCTGTGATCGCTGATTTGGTGATGTCGTCAAATTGCGCCAAAACAGTACACGATAGCACTACAATTTTGGACCACTTTACTCACAATTGTCATGAGGTGGTTTGTATCAAGTTTCGTTCAGATTTATGTTATTTCACAAGTTATTCACATTTTTAAATTTACAAAACCCCAATTTGAGAGAAGAAAATTCTCCCTCTGCACTGGCACTTACAGCTATGATGCCACAATGGGATTGTAGCTCTGCTTGCTAAATGTTGCTATCCCAGGACTCGGAGTCCTGCCAGCCCTAGCAAGTGCAATCGCAAGCTACTATGTTGCAATCCTTTTTTATACTCCTGGCAGCAAGGATTTTTTTAAAGTTTAATGAGGGAGGGTGCATTTTTTTAAAATATTCCTGGCAGCAAGGATTAAAAAAAAAGTTTAATGAGGGAGTGTGAATAAGGGGAAATTAGCCGCCCCATCACAGTTGGGGACTATGGGTGAGTGCTGGAATATTGCGTTGGGGGAACGGCTTGCGTTGGGGGAATGGGTGGAATATTGCGTTGGAGAACGGGTTGCGTTGTGGGACCAGGCCTCCCGTGGGGCTATCGGTGAGTGGTGGAATATTGCATTGAGGGACCAGGGACCCAACGGATCTCACTTGGTCTAGTATGTATATGTATGTGTGTGTGTGTGTATGTATATGTGTATATATATATGTATATATATACTAGACACCTGGAAATATGATGTTGTGGCAATCAGTGAAACATGGTTGCAGGAGGGCTGTGATTGGAAACTAAATATTCTAGGATTTCGTTGCTTCAGGTGTGATAGAATTGGAGGGACCAGAGGTGGAGGTGTTGCATTGCTTGTCAGAGAAGATATTACAGCAGTGCTTTGGCAGGATAGATTAGAGGGCTCGTCTAGGGAGGCTATTTGGGTGGAACTGAGAAGTGGGAACGGTGTAGCAACACTTTTAGGGATGTATTATAGACCGCCAAATAGGGAGCGAGAATTGGAAGAGCAAATATGTAAAGAGATAGCAGATATTAGTAGTAAGCACAAGGTAGTGATTGTGGGAGATTTCAATTTTCCAAATATAGACTGGGAAACACATTCTGTAAATGGGTTGGATGGTTTAGAGTTTGTAAAATGTGTGCAGGATAGCTTTTTGCAGCAATACATAGAGGTATTGACCAGAGAAGGGGCAGTGCTGGACCTCCTGTTAGGAAATGAGGCAGGTCAGGTGACGGAGGTATGCGTTGGTGAGCACTTCGGGACCAGTGATCACGATACCATTAGTTTCAATATAATTATGGAGAGAGTCAGAACTGGACCTAGGGTTGAGATTTTTGATTGGAGAAAGGCTAACTTTGAGGGAATGCGTAAGGATTTAAAAGGAGTGAATTGGGACACTTTGTTTTATGGGAAGGATGTAGAAATGGTGGACATTTAAAGGGGAAATTGTAAGAGTACAGAATCTTTATGTCCCTGTTCGGTTGAAAGGAAATAGTAAAAATTGGAAAGAGCCACGGTTTTCAAAGGAAATTGGACACGTTTCGAAAAAAGAGAGATATCTACAATAATTATAGGAGGCATGGAGTAAATGAGGTGCTAGAGGAGTATAAAGAATGTAAAAATCTTAAGAAAGAAATTAGAAAGGCTAAAAGAAGATATGAGGTTGCTTTGGCAAAAAAGGTGAAAGTAAATCCAAAGGGTTTCTACAGCTATATTAATAGCAAAAGGATAACGAGGGATAAAATTGGATCTTTAGAGAGCCAGAATGGACAGCTATCTGCAGAGCCAAAAGAGATGTGGGAGATATTGAACAATTTCTTTTCTTCGGTATTCACCAAGGAGAAGGATATTGAACTCTGTGAGTTAAGGGAAAAAGTAGAGTAGCTATGGAAACTATGAGATTCAAAGAGGAGGAAGTAATGACACTTTAAAAAAATATAAAAGTGGATAAGTCTCCAGATCCTGACAGGATATTCCCTAGGACATTGAGGGATATTAGTGTAGAAATAGCAGGAGCTATGACAGAAATATTTCAAAGAATAAACCTAGCAATTATAGACCTGTTAGTTTGATGTCAGTGGTGGGCAAAATAATGGAAAAAAGAGAGAGAGTCATGTTTGACAAACATTCTTGAATTTTCTGAAGCGGTTACTAGGGAAATTGATGAGGGTAAAGCAGTGGATGTTGTCGATATGGATTTCAGTAAGGCCTTTGACAAGGTTCCCCATGGAAGGTTGGTTATGAAGGTTCAATCTTTGGGTGTTAATGGCGGAGTAGCAAGATGGATTCAACAGTGGCTGAATGAGAGATGTCAGAGTGTAATGGTGGATGGCTGTTTGTCAGGTTGGAAGCCGGTGACCAGTGGGGTGCCTCAGGGATCTGTGTTGGGTCCACTGTTGTTTGTCATGTACATTAGTGATCTGGAATGTGGGGTGGAAAATTGGATAAGTATGCAGATGATACTAAGATAGGTGGTGTTGTGGATAATGAAGTAGATTTTCAAAGTCTACAGAGAGATTTGGGCCATTTGAAAAAGTGGGCTGAAAGATGGCAGATGGAGTTTAATGCTGTTAAGTGTGAAGTGCTACATCTTGGCAGGCCAAATCAAAATAGGACGTACGTGGTAAATGGTAGGGAATTGAGGAATGCTGTGGAACAGAGGGATCTAGGAATAACTGTGCATAGTTCCCTGAAGGTGGAATCACATGTAGATAGGGTGGTAAAGAAAGCTTTTGGTGTGCTGGCTTTTATAAATCAGAGCATTGAATATAGGAGTAGGGAAGTAAAATTGTACAAGGCATTGGTAAGACCAATTCTGGAGTATGGTGTACAATTTTGTTCGCCTAATTATAGGAAGGATGTCAACAAAATAGAGAGAGTACAGAGGAGATTTACTAGAATGTTGCCTGGGTTCCGGCAACTAAGTTACAGAGAAAGGTTGAACAAGTTAGGTCTTTATTCTTTGGAGCGCAGAAGGTTAAGGGGGGACTTGATTGAGGAATTTAAAAAGATGAAAGGGATAGACAGAGTTGACGTGGATAAGCTTTTCCCATTGAGGGTAGGGAAAATTCAAACGAGGGCATGACATGAGAATTAAGGGACAGAAGTTTAGGGGTAACATAAGGGGGAACTTCTTTACTCAGAGAGTGGTGGCTGTGTGGAATGAGCTTCCAGCAGAAGTGGTGGAAGCAGGATCGATTTTAACATTTAAAAGTAAAGTGGATAGGTATATGGACAGAAAGGGAATGGAGGGATATGGTCTGAGTACAGGTAGATGGGACGAGGGGAAAATAAATGGTCGACACGGACTGGAAGGGCCGAGAGGGCCCGTTTCCGTGCTGTAATTGCTATATGGTTATATATATTACTAAAACACACATCTTGTTTGCATGCATGCGTGAGTTCCGGAAACTTTGCCAAAATGGTACACGATACACTACAATTTTTGGCCCACATTACTCACCATTGTCCTGAGATGTGCAGTACCATTGACATCACAATATGATCTCGAATTTCATTTACATAAATTGCGATTTTCATTGACATTGAACACTGTGTTTAGGTTATTTTAAAGAAAAAACGAGATTTTCATTGAGAATTTCGTTTGGAAAGAAAACATCTTGATTTTCATTGTGGGGGGGGTGGTGGGATAGGGAGGAGTGGGGATAGCGGGAGAGGAGGGGTATGGAGGGGAAAGTGGGGGAGGTGAGGATGAAGAGTGGGGGAGGGGGAATAGAGCGACTGGGGAGTGGGGGAGGTAGAATTGGGAGATAAAAACGTCGCAGTCGCGCTCCTACTTGCTGGCCGCGCCTGCGCAGTTGGGGAAGGGTTGCTGTGACTAGCGTCACAACGGGGATCTCTGGCGTCACAACTGAAATCCGTCAGCCGTGCCTGTGCAGTTGGGGGCTATGGGTCAGTGGTGGAATATTGCCTTGAGGGACGGGCCCAACGGGTCCGCACTTGGGTCTAGTAGATCATAATTCTCAGAATTTCCTGAATTTTAGGTTGGTTAGTCCAGCATATCAGCAGGATTTATCCAATTATGGTTTCAAAATGTCTTTTAGGCAATTGTTCTAATATTGTCTGTGCATGTGGTGGTGAATGTTTAAACGTGTTTCATTTAATTTCAAGGAAGTCAAGTTGCTTATGAGCAGAAATTATGTATTTGTCTTTCGGTCCTCCTTCTGATTGGATGGTGTCCAGTACATGAACATTCAAGGATTAAATATGTCACTTAGTTTATCAGAATTATTGGGTAGATTTTATTCAAATTTAATTGACTATTTTTCATGTTAAGAAAATTTACACCTCTTGATTTTCTGAAACCTGAGCTGAAAGAACAGCTATGAAGAACCATGAAGATGAGAACAATTCCGTTCCTTACCACTGCATTATCTTTGAGTTAGGATTGTTAAAATTGAGTTCTCCATTACAACATAATCCTCGATCATGGTCAATTTATAGATTATGGGTTGACAAAGAGACAGTTGAAAATCAAAATGCTACTGATTTGATCTGAGATTGTGGTGGAGAATGTAGCAACTTGAAGTGTGGAAATTTGAATTAACATTCAGAGTGCCAAGATGTGAAGATATTGGTGATGCAGTGTAGTTAAAAAGACCAGGCGATGAAGGAAACAAAAGAATTATGCACTTTCATGAAAACACTGGAGGTTTAAACAAAATGGAGTTAGTCGGGAATTGGGATGGAAGATTGATGCAGCAAGTGATACGAACTATGCAGATGCAGTTGTGGATAATGCATTCACCTCAAGTTAGTAATATGCATTTTGTTGTGGGAGCTGTATGAATATTCTACCCTAATTGGTGTTTTCTGGGGGGATGTGGGCTATGGTAGGATGCCAGTGTGGCATTGTAAATTGTAAGGGCACAATTAAGCTCTTACAGAGAGGTCTCTGCTTCAGTGTGATGTTTTGCTGGATTTTATCAAAAGCGCTGTATAGAACTTTGACAATATAAGGGGGGTGGAATTAGGAAAACAGAGTGATTTAGGGAATGACGGGAGCAGGTGCACGTGTGTAGAAGAATGAGGCTGGCCGTTGTGGGATAGGATCGGTAAGTAGGAAACAAGGAGGATTGGGGAGGTACATAGATCTGGAGAGTGGCAGGCAGGTTAGAGATTTCTAGTTGGTATGGGGAAAGGAGGTCCTGTGATGAAGGAATGCAATTTACTTATCTGACATCCATTCCTGAAGTTGCTTTGGTAAGGCCGTGTGGCATTGGCAGTATCTAACAACAGATGCCCCTTTGGACAGCATAGTTCGGGCATTGAACAGGGAAGTGACGTTGTCCTACCTGCCTCTGTAGAAATCGTGCAAAGATGACTGACACCAGGAAGTGCCCTATTTTATATCCAGTGTGGTACACAAACTAGAAAAGATTGTTATTGCAATTTAGTTCTGTGGAGAGAAAGTATATATTTATAGATGAATACCCCTTTTTTTCAAGCAATATGCTCTTGAATTTTTAGGTTAGGATATATTTTTGGACTGATTACTGTGATAAAAGCAGCAGGCATTGAGAAAAGCAACGATAATGTAAAAGTGTGCCTACAATAGTTATTTGTTACCATGTTTGATTTAGTGTGGGTGATTGATTCTTTAATATTCTGTAGAGCAAATTATCAATTCCAATTCTGTGTACATCATGAACAAACAATCTTTAGTCCCGAGGGGCCACATAGTAAAGTTCACCTGTGTATTGCTGACAGTTAAACATTACAGGATGTACCTTGTGCTGAAGATCAATGTTCAGTAGGAGATAAAGGAAGCGCTTTTGCCAGTTCTTTTACACCCTTATTTCGTGCAAATTTTCTGAATTTGTAGAATTTAGCCTAACATCAATTATTTTAAGTTTACTTTTCTTTCCTCCTTGCTTTCTGTGTCCATTTGCAAACTTGGCTATTTGCTTAAGCATGCCTTCATAGGTTATTTAGTTCAAACTCAGTTTGCAGATTTCTTGATGAATTTTAGATTGATTTAAGTCAAGTCCAGTCACATTTATTTATATAGCACATTTAAAAAGCAACTCTCGTTGACCAAAGTGCTTTACATTTGTTATAAGAGTAGCATACACAAGCAGACTACATACATATATACAACTAGCCCTCGCTTAGAGGACGTCAGGAAAGGCTTGGGAGAACAATAAGTTTTTAGTCTAGACTTAAAGGAGTCGATGGAGGGGGCAATTCTAATGGGGAGGGGGATGCTGTTCCACAGTCTAGGAGCTGCGACTGCAAAGGCACGGTCGCCCCTGAGCTTATGCCTAGACTGCGGGACATTCAGCAACCCCAAGTCGGCCGATCTGAGGGACCAGGAGGTGGTGTAGTGGGTGTGAAGACTTTTAATGTAGGTGGGTGCAAGCCCATTGAAGGCTTTGTAGACAAACAGGGTCTTGAAATTTAGAGGCCAGGATCGGGGTGATGTGGTCCCTTTTTCGGGTTTTCGTCAGGAGTCTCGCTGCGGCATTTTGGACCAGTTGCAAGCGGGACAGGGAAGATTGGCTGATGCCATTGTAAAGGGAGTTGCAGTAATCTAGACGGGAGGAGATAAATGTATGGATGATCTTTTCGAGGTCATCAAACTGGAGGAATTGTTTTATTTTAGCTATCATCCGAAGCTGAAAGAAGCTAGCTTTTACCACGACATTGACTTGTTTGTCAAATTTCAGTGCTGAGTCAAATATCACGCCAAGGTTTTTGACGTGAGGTTTGAGTAGTGGGGTAAGGCTTCCAAGGCTGCCTGCTATCAAGTTGATTGAGTCCGAGGGGCCGAGAAGGATGACCTCAGACTTACTCTCGTTTAGTTGGAGGATGCTCAGGGCCATCCAGCACTTTATATTCTCGAGGCAGCGGGTAAGGTTAAGCAGATTTGATTGGTTTTTGGGCTTCAGGGGGAGATAGAGTTGTGTATCGTCTGCGTAGGAATGGAAGGAAATGCCGTGCCTTTCAATGACTTGGCCTAAGCGGAGCATATACAGGGAGAAGAGAATGGGCCCAAGGATGGAATCTTGTGGACCCCCACAGCAGAGACTAGCTGGTGAGGCGAAAGAGTTTCCTATGTTGGTAGAGAAACTCCTACCTTTGAGGTAGGAGATGAACCAGCACAGGGCAGTGCCATCAATACCAATCCCGTTCCGGAGACGATCAATTGGGATGGTGTGGTCGACAGTATCAAATGCTGCGCTGAGGTCAAGAAGGAGCAGGATTGCACAGTCGCCGGAGTCAAGGGTGAGCAGTAAATCATTGTGTACCTTCAACAAGACAGACTCTGTGCTGTGGTGAGCCCGGAAACCTGATTGGATTTAAAATTGTAAAAGTCAGAATTTGAGCTTTTTTTCCACAGGAACATTAGACATGGTGCAGAAGGAGACTATTTGGCCTGTGTTTGCTGGTATTCAGTTGCTTTCATTCCCCAGGAGAATTAATTAAAAAAAATGTAGGGGAAAACTCAACATGTCCAGCAGCATTTGTAGGAATGAGAAACAGCTGTTTCATCTCAAAGACAGAAAACCAGTTAATCTGGGTACTAGAGGAGGCAGCAGATTGTTGCAATGGATGGAATAAAATGAAGTTCTTTGATGGGTGAAGTATATTGGCCATTATGCCACAAATTATGTTCATTTGTCTGTTATGTGTGTGGCTGGTATTAATATCTTGATAATATTGCACATACTGACCTACTAGAACAGATAATATGTTATACCTAAATTAAATAATTTCTATATTTAATAATGAATAAGATTGAAAACCAATGTTTGCAATTCTACTTTCATTGGAAAGCATGGGAGCACAGACATATGGATAGGTTGTCAACCATTTTCCCCATTTTTGGCTGAGGCTCTTTTATACCATCCTTTACAATACTATATATGGCACGGAAAACCCATTAAATGTATAGGATTTTGCGACTGAGAATCGTTCCGGTAGTTCACACATCTTTAAATGGTAGGCCAATGTAAGATGAGGTCAAATATTTTTAAAAGGGTTTATAGCAGACAGCTGCTCACTACAAGCAGGCCCTTTTGGTGCCATTGTAATCAAGTAGAAGCTTTACTCTGATTGTTGTTTCTGATGATTATAGCACAATTTTTCAGAATGTACAATGTCATTAAAATCAAGAAAAAAAGAACACATTCTCTTCACTTGCAATGATGCTTAAATCTCTTCCAAAATGTTTACAGAAGAATTAAGCTCTTTACAAGTAATACTCTGTTTGTTTCAGTGTGATGTTTTGCTGGATTTTATCGAAGTGCCGTGTAGTTACTGGTTGTGTAAAAAATGGTTATGCGTGTGATTAAGCGTTTAATTATAAACTCAAATTACATGCTTGCTCATACAACACTGTGCACCTTATAAATATAGGAGGAAGATTTTCCACCAAGAGATGACTTCAACGATGCTGACCAGTTGCGAGTTGGTAATGATGGCATTTTCATGTTAGCATTTTTCAGTAAGTCTTTTATTTAAACTTTAATTCACTATGTTTTAATAGTAAGATTGCTTAGAACTGGAGTGTGCAGGTTTAAAGTGAATTTGGAGACATTTTAAGTGGATCTCTGAGGTGAAAGTTTTTCACACGGGGTAGTGGTTACTGGAACAAGCTGCCAGAAGTGGAAGTGGAGGAAGATAAAATTGTAATGTTTAAAAGGCTTTTGAACAGGTACATGGATAGGAATGTTTTAGGGGGATATGGGCTGCATGCAGGCAAGTGGGATTAGTGTAGATTGATGTTGCATTCATAATGAACGAGGTAGACAATATAAAAAAAAATCACCCTTAAATTCCAGACATGAAAGTCCACACCCTCCCTTCAAGGTCCTTCATTGTGATTTCAGAAGTCACCATCTCGTGTAAACTTTGCCAACAGAAATTCAGTTCACTTTACATTATACATCATTTTGTTTTTATTCTGCCGTATTTCCTAATGATCTGTCTCTAAATGTATTTGTTTTTTGACACTGTAATATTGAACAGTCAGTCCTTGAATCTTAGACCTGATGGAGATTTCATGATTCCTGTATTTTAAAGAATTTAAATTACCTACATTTTAAATATTATTTTGGGCACTGATTCTACTGTTTGACGGAGAGGATCTACAAGAACACTCTGAACATGCTCCTTAACATAGTCATAGACATCCAGCATGGAAATGGGCCCTTCGGCCCATCTTGCTCACACCGACCAAGATGCCAGTCTCCACTAGTCCAACCCACCTGCGTTTGACCCATATCCTTGTAAACCTTTCCTTTCCATGTGCCTTTCCAAATGTCTTTTAAAAAGTGTTTGAGTAATGTTCTTAATTGAAGAAACGTAGAAACGAGGACCTGCAGATGCTGGTTTACCATAGAAAGACGCAAAATGCTGGAGTAATTCAGCGGATCGGGCAGCATCCCTGGACAACATGGATAGGTGATGTTTTGGGTCTGAACCCTTCTTCAGATCCAGAAGAATTGATATCAATGTACAAAATAATTGATATCAATGTACAAAAGCTATTTGGATTCATCTCTAATGCATTAATATATGCATTAATATGTTTTGAATCTGGAACTCGGTCGATAGTGTTCCAATTGAGTGTTTTCTTTTATGGTAAACGATTCCATGATATACATTTTTGTACATTATTTTGCCACCTTGTGGAAGGCTAAACAATTACAGTGTTGGTTATGGCATGCATTACCCTGAGCAATTACTGAGATTTCCCATTCGCTCTGCGCAGTAGTTCGGAAAGTAAAACTTTTTTTAGATCTCCTTGGTGGGTTAAGCTCAGTGACATTAAGCACAATGTTTTTTTTTTTTTACCCTCTTTTACAAAATGCAGGGTGTATACAATTGCATATTACATTTCTGTGCTGTCCTTAGAAAAAAATTGTGCTCCTAGTGTTGTCATTTTTTGCATTTTAAACCATTTAACTTATACTGGATGTGAGGCCCAGTATTGATTGTACATTCTTAATGTCCCTTGAATAGAAACTGGAATTGCTATCTTGAATTGCTGTAGACCTAACAATGAAAGTTCCCTCACACCTTTGAGAGTACCTGGAGTTTGATTCAATGGCAATGAGGATGAAAGATAACATACTTCTAAGTCAGGGAGGCCAATGAAATGAACTATGGGTGCCATTCAACTAAACCAGCACACAGAACAAGATTTACACCAAATGGTAAAAACAATATGGTACAAATATTAAAAAGCATCTGGTCATTCATTCACACCTTCTATCAAGGTAATTGGCAGCGTTTGCACAGTTAAGTAGCTGTCAACATATATGCACAGTGGTTAAGTTCTGAGAAAGGATTCGTTTTACAGAATTGTCCTTCACTAATTGAACCAGGTTTGCACATCTGAATTTCCACTCGGATTTGCAGTGTGGAAGGAACCTATTTGATCCACAATATCCAGAAATCCTCTTTGTTTTCTCCGCAGTAAAAAACAAAATGCAAGAAACATCCATAATTTTGGGCAGCTTATGTTTCCCTGGAGACAGAAACAAAGTAAACATTTCCGATTGATGTCCTTTTATCAGAACTGAGAATAATTAAAAATATAAAGTTAGAGAAAGATGTGGGATAGGACAAAGAGCAAGAAAGACTAAATGATGGTAGTGAAAGATGAGAGCTCATGGCAAGGCAAGCCTGAATTGTTTACTCCTGATTCTACAGGTGGTATCTGATTGGCTGGGTATTCCAACATTTTTTTGTTCTATCTTCCCTGCTTTGTCTTCTGCTGATAATCCTGAGTTTGTGCCTTGTTGATATGTTGTCTGTTTTTATTCTCATGGGGCTTGTAGGGGGAATAACTTTGGTCATTCTGGAAATTATGACCAAGTAAATTTACTTCCCTTGACTAAGAAATCTCTGTTTATTCATGTAATATGCAGTTTGAATCTCAAGTGAAATAATTTTGTCTTTTTAATCTGCCTCTCTCCACCTCCTACTTCCCAGTTCTCTTTTATTTCTGTTTGCATACCCTCCACTGCACCAAACAAATCAAATCAGTGTTGGATACTGTGACTGATGGGTGCCAATTTGCAGCATTTTATAAAAGGCATGAAACTCTAACAGCAAATTTTAGCATTTTATAAAAGGTATATGAAACACTATCAAGTCAATCAATGAAGAAATATCTGGGGGAAATGGAAAGCAACCACAGAAAAATTAAAAAATGAAGTAGCAAAGGGGAGAAAATATAAAAATAATGGATAAGAGCAGGTAAGAGAAAGCTGCAAGGGTACCAATAGGAATATCTGTGCATTGCATTTACTAGAAGAAAATAGCAGGCATTGGGGAGAAAAACACAAGAATCGGAAAACACTTAAGATTTGCTTCTTGGGAATTAAATTAGTTTTCCAGGAGGGCAATATTTATCTCGAAGAGCACTGGAAATGCAATTTACTCTTCAAAAAGGGTCAACTAAAAAGCTATTATTTAGAAACTTAAAATGGCACAATATTAAACTGACTGCGTATTAGTCACATGAGAAATAAGAAATCATTGTTTATATTTAGCTAATTAAAAACAATTTTAAAGTATGCCTGTTTTACAACTTCAAAAGTCTTAACTCTGTATTTTGATGTCAACATTACTAGTACCACAGCATCTCAAAAACAAATTAAAAATAAATGATCAAGAAATTTCATCTGTGGTATCTATTCACTTGATAACGGGAGTTTGCTAAATTGGGCAGATGATTTGCCATTGTAGGGAATGAGAACAAAACAAAAACACGCCAATATTGATGTCAGTATAAACACATCTTTGTTTTGCTCTTCATGTGAATATATACTCATGGGTAAAACAAAAAATGCTTAATGTCTAATTTTTAAATAGATCAAGCCTTTGGTGAGAGTGGCTAAACCATTTAAAAGTCTAAATATATTTGTCTTATTTCTGCAGTGGCATTCCTGTTTAACTGGATTGGCTTTTGTCTCTCATTCTGCCTCACCAACACCATAGCAGGCCGTTATGGTGCAATTTGTGGGTTTGGATTGTCACTGATAAAATGGATTCTGATTGTAAGGGTAAGCAGCATTTTGCTTGTTTCATGAGTGTACTTTATGGGATCAGTACTGCTGGTAATTAATGTTCCTGCCTTAAAGGTACTTTCAGTGAAAGATAAATGCTATATCATTCTGATTTTTAAAAAAATCAAATTCAGTTATTTTCTTTGTGTGTCCTCATCTTCAAAGATTTTCTGAAAACCCAACACTGACGAATATTGTTTCTTTCTGCCTGGCTGCATAGTTAATATTTTTGACCCACTCCTATATTTTTAGTACTAAATTGTCGAGATGTTCTTCTTCAGGAATGCTGCTGCACAAATTTGGGTTAAGTTTTGTTTTATGTCAGCTGAAGACTGTGAAATTGACAATTGCATTGAGGAAATGTGAAAAATGGTGGAGTTATAACTTCCTACAAGTTAAGTGGAAGAGATTTTGGAAAGGTTGAAAAAAAGGTTTATAAAAAGAACAATAATGAAAACTGACATCTGTGGAGTGGTATAAATGGTTACAGAGCATCACAGATGATGGTGTAGACATTGGACGGTAGATGTCGCCACTCTCACAAGAACCAGGACTGTAGCAGCCACAGAATTCTAGCCATAGATGGCAGTGTTGTGGAAGGGATAGGAACAATATGTCTGGAAAAAAATCCATTTGTTAATAATTGGTGAGCTGGTAAGCTTACAATTCTATGTTAGTAATGATTATAATGAGCAAATCACCCATATACATATCAGTAATAGTTTAGTCACTTTACATACTCACTCCATGATGAATGAAATTGTAAAGAGTTTGAATAACTCTCCAGGAAGAAGTAGATTGAGACTTTCATTCTGGGGCATGTATAACAAAGAATAAAATCCGCAATAATAAACTTAAATGCAAAGCAATTACGAACGATAAAATAATTGGTACAATAATTGATAATATTAAAAGTAATTTGCTAAAGTTCATTGTAAGTATCATTGAATACAATTAATGTGGCAAAGGAGTCCATTTGGCTTATAGAATCCATTGATGTTTAAGAGGAGAAATCATGAAATAGTTTGTATTAGCTTGAATAAGATAAATTACAAATTTAAATATTGCTCACAAATCAACAGAGCTTTTTTTTCCTGCAAGGTTTACCACAATATGACATTCAATAATATTGTCTAACGGCATTATTGTTTGGTATTTTTTATTCAGTGTTTGGTTGTGGATGAAAACTTTGTAGCACTTTCATACAACTGAGTATCTTAGTTTTAACCATGAATGTTTGGGAGTAGAGCAATGCTTGGGGTAAGGACTGCAAGTTTACATCCACAAAGAACATTATTGAATGAATTGAGTTTTTACACTGGCTCGTGGGAATTCTTTTATTGATATTAGAATTTAATTTGCAATTTTCTTTTTGCTAAATTCAAATTCTGGAACTGTCACAGTGGGATTTGTGAGCGTTGCCTGGATAATTGATACGGGTGTGGGATTACTAGCCCATTGACATCAATGGACTACCAGTCTCTTATCCCAATTTCACCTTTTTATTTAGAGTGAATAATAACTTGTTGCCCAATTTATTTAAAATGTGTGCTATATTAAGATTGGCAAATAGGTGGTCACAGCAGGCATAGTAAGTTAACTCCTTTGCATATGCACATCATCATCTGATAGAACATCAGATCATATTCTGAAGAAATTATGTAAGGAGATGTCCTTTATTCTGTTATTGATAATAACCTGCACATTGCAAGGGGTGTTCAACTGCTACATTGGAAACTCAACATGCAATGTTCCTTCAAATATTTTGGCTCCGATAGAAATTCTACAATTCTAATCCAGCTCCCTTTACTAAATCATCATACATAGAAACTAGGTGCGGGAGTAGGCCATTCGGCCCTATGAGCCTGCACTGCCATTCAATATGATCATGGCTGATCATTCAACTCAGTATCCTGTACCTGCCTTCTCTCCATACCCCCTGATCCCTTTAGCCACAAGGGCCACATCTAACTCCCTCTTAAATATAGCCAATGAACTGGCCTCAACTACCTTCTGTGGCAGAGAATTCCAGAGACTCACCACTCTTTGTTTGTTGTTAGATTGCAGAATCAAACCTTAACACTACACAGTGCCTTCATAAATTTGGGATGAAAATGGGAGGGAAAACGTTAGACTTTGAAGACTAAAGTCTAAAGTTTTCCCTCTCATTTTCATCCCAAATTTATGAAGGCACTGAGTCATGTTAGGGTTTGAGTTCACAGATTCCCAGTGCCTGGTGGTAGCCAGCTATGTTGTGAATTGTTCTCAGCCAAGCTTGAACATTTTCACCTGTGTAATTTGGCCACCTTTTCAGCAGTCACTGGTAGGATAGCAGGAATGGAGAATTGATTATAGATCCCCAGCTGAAATCACCAGATCCATCAAGGATTTCTGATCTGCTAGACTTACTGACCACTACACTGGTTTGACCTACATGCAGAGAGAGTGCTGATGATATTTCCTGTTCTAATGGGATAACTTATGCAATGTTTGAGATTTTCTACATGGATCCCCTCCTAATGGTGCCCTGGCTGACGTGCTGTAACACATTAACCAATGCAATATTTGAGTGTCCACCAGATATCAGAAAAAATATTTGCTCAATTTTACTGCCAGTAAGGAGTTAAATGTCATTGAAAATTGCAGCCTCGCCTTAACTGGCAGACTGACATATTGTGCACTGGAAACACATGTGTATCTTTTCTCGACTTCGGCTTAAAATTTGGTATCGGCCAGTGTCAGATATGACTTTTATTGGGTATCATCAAGCATTCTCCAGGTGAAACAACACAGATGTCATCTCTTGGCACCTCTGCATAATTGCCGGATGGGGAGATAATTGGAAGAAATGCATGCTACCACCAGAAAAAAGTGTAAACTTTGCACAGATGCTGCCAGAGATCAGGATTGAACTCTGGTCACTAGCTGTGTGGCAGCACCTCAATTAGATCTGCCCAAAATAGGAATAATTGAAGAACTTAGTCAGTCAAGCAGCATCCGTGGAAAGAAAAAAATGGTTAATATTTCAGTCGTTGGCCCTTGTAGTTGTGCCATTGTTGAACAAACATTTTCTAGAAATGCATCCCTTTCATAAATGGCTCTAATTTCAAATATACTCTCCATAATGAAAGCATGAAACTGGGATGTTTTAAAAGATCACTTGGATTACCAATGTCCTTCAGGGATGGAAATTCACTGAGTTACTAAGGGAATTCTGATTTGGATTGGAACTCCTGAATGCACAATGAGATAAACTAATAAAGCTTACAGATTAAAGACAACTTGATCATGATTTGTTACATAGAAACATAGAAAAATAGGTGCAGGAGTATGCCATTCGGCCCTTCGAGCCTGCACCGCCATTCAGTATGAACATGGCTGATCATCCAACTCAGTATCCCGTACCTGCCTTCTCTCCATACCCCCTGATCCCTTTAGCCACAAGAGCCCCATCCAACTCCCTCTTGAATATAGCCAATGAACAGGCCTCAACGACCTTCTGCGACAGAGAATTCCAGAGACTCACCACTCTCTGTGTAAAGAATGTTTTCCTCATCTCGGTCCTAAAGGAATTCCCCCTTATCCTTAGACTGTGAACCCCTTGTTCTGGACTCCCCCAACATCGGGAACAATCTTCCTGCATCTAGCTTGTCCAACCCCTTAAGAATTTTATAAGTTTCTATAAGATCCCCCCTCAATCTTCTAAATTCCAGTGAGTACAAGCCGAGTCTATCCAGTTTTTCTTCATATGAAAGTCCCGACATCCCAGGAATCAGTCTGGTGAACCTTCTCTGAACCCCCTCTATGGCAAGAATGTCTTTCCTCAGATTTGGAGACCAAAACTGTATGCAATACTCCAGGTGTGGTCTCACCAAAACCCTGTACAACTGCAGTAGAACCTCCCTGCTCCTATACTCAAATCCTTTCGCTATGAATGCTAACATACCATTTTCTTTCTTCACTGCCTGCTGCACCTGCATGCCTACTTTCAATGATTGGTGTGCCATGACACCCAGGTCTCGTTGCATCTCCCCATTTCCTAATCTGCCACTATTCAGATAATAGTCTACCCTCATGTTTTTGCCACCAAAGTGGATAACCTCACATTTATCCACATTATACTGCATCTGCCATTCACTCAGCCTATCCAAATCACCCTGCAGCCTCCTAGCATCCACCTCACACCTAACTATACCCCCCAGCTTGGTGTCATCTGGAAATTTGGAGATGTTGCATTCAATTCCCTCGTCCAAATCATTGTATATTGTAAATAGCTGGGGTCCCAGTACTGAGCCTTGCGGTACCCCACTACTCACTGCCTGCCATTCTGAAAAGGACCCGTTTACTCCTACCCTTTGCTTCCTGTCTGCCTGCCAGTTCTCTATCCACATCATTATTGAACCCCCTATACCGTGTGCTTTAAGTTTATATACTAATCTCTCATGTGGGACCTTGTTGAAAGCCTTCTGAAAGTCCAGATATAACACATCCACTGGTTCTCCCTTATCCACTCTACTAGTTACATCCTCGAAAAATTCTGTAAGATTCGTCAGACATGATTTACCTTTTGTAAATCCATGCTGACTTTGTCCAATGATTTCACCACTTTCCAAATGCGCTGCTATCCCATCTTTAATAACTGACTAACAGTTTCCCCACTACCGATGTTAGACTAACTGGTCTGTAATTCCCCGTTTTTTCTCTCCCTCCTTTTTTTAAAAAGTGAGGTTACATTAGCTGTCCTCCAATCCTCAGGAACTACTCCAGAATCTAAGGAGTTTTGAAAAATTATCACTAATGCATCCACTATTTCCGTGGCTACCTTCTTGAGCACTCTGGGATGCCGACCATCTGGCCCTGGGGATTTATCGGCCTTTAATCCATTCAATTTAGCCAACACCACTTCCCTGCTAACATCTTTGTACAGTCAGGAAACTTAGAATGTCGGTTTAGGATGAGGTTTTTTTTGTGTTTACAGTTCATACATACAACCCAATACAACGTAATTCTCTAATTTTGTATGGATAGTAAACAATGTTTTTTGGAAGTAAACTCTCAAATTATTGATCATTATATTGAAGCAACTTGGATAAACACCCTAAAACTATAAACAATACTTTTCTTGACATCCAAATTGTATTTTCCAATTCTACTGAGCAACTCAGTTTGAAGAAGGTAATTACTAGACAATGAGAACTACTAGATAACAATTAACATTATTTTGTTAATCTGAGACTAAAATCCATTTTAAGATCTCTGAAGTCGACAGGTAGCTGAATTTCCAAATGCCTCACTTTGCCTCTATTTTGAATTTTTTGTGCCACATAAATTGGATGGATTGTCCTTTCAATTCTTTTTGCATTTGTTGGACATGGTTAGTGTTTGCTTACAATTCATTATCAGTTGGATGATTGTGAAATGCATGTACAGGTTGAACACAGCTTTTCCAGCCGCCACCACTGACAGAATGCATTTAGTCATCATGGGACTCCCTCCCCTCTCACCTGCTGTGTTGGCAGTGGCTTTGTTCGATTCCTGCTAGACTGCTGCTGCCGCCTCCTTCTCCCGTAGCTCTATCTAGTCTGCCTCTTCTCTGCCCCGTCACACTGCTCCTCACCCGGTGTCGCCGACATGCTCCGCCTTGGAAGTGACATCGGGTGAGAGGGGTGGGAGCTCCACGGTGACGGAGCGTGTCCTGTCGTTGGCAGCGGCCTGAAGAAAGCACGTTCTGTCGGAGGCTACAATGTGAGCCGCAACAACAGGTGTGAACAGGTGAAGGGCTCGCTGGTGCACCTTGTGAGTCGGGAGTAGGATCGGAAGCCGGGATTCTAGACA
This sequence comes from Okamejei kenojei, assembly GCA_035221665.1. Lineage (NCBI taxonomy): Eukaryota > Metazoa > Chordata > Chondrichthyes > Rajiformes > Rajidae > Okamejei > Okamejei kenojei. Next base: position 97,656,824 of record CM069136.1, on the reverse strand, counting down.
GCCGGAGAGATGGTGGGAGCCGGGGATGTGTCGGCAGGTCCATCCGCAATATATCCAAAATCCATTATAAAGGAGTTATAAAAATGAGGGTTTACTATATTGTCTTTGTGAAATAGCTTGGAGAGAAGATTGAGAGCAGCCTTTTAAAAATGCCCAATAAATTGGAGAAGGCTTGACAGGAAGATTGGCATTCCACAGGGTAAGTGGAAAATTGAACAGAATGATGGGAGAAAAGATTGTGTGGGGTGATGCTTGGGGAGTTGAAACACGATAAACTTAAATATTGAGCCAGCAGAGATAGAATTAGACATGGACAAGGAGGGATTTCAATGTTTCGATGTAAACATATAACTCATTTGCAATGGAGGGACATGACTCGAAAGCGTGCTCGCCGCTCACGTTGTTATCCGTGGCCGCTCAGGAAATTATAATTGAGCTCTCGGAAATTTTCCCAGGTTATAGGGATGGGTGGACCATCAGGTGCTTTAAAACTGGTGTTCAACCTGTATTGGCTTTCAATCGGCCTTATTTGATCTGGGGTTCCAATGGCATGTCATTTTCAATTAAGGCAAATTTTTCTAGGCATCACTAACAAATGCTCATGAATAGCATCAGCAAAAATATTACATGGTGAAGCTTCACTGTTTCAATGCTTTGGTATTTCCTTCTAAAACAACCTTGAGCAAAGTCTAAAGTGGTGTTCGAATATAGAGGATAACACAAAATAATGATCATTAATGTGTCTACAAGATATTCCTTCTGCCACGTTTAGAATGTAGGGTACAGTTTTATTCTTGTCGCATAATGTGGTCATATTGGTTGTAAAACAATGCTTAAAACTCTTGATGGTCTTGGTTTTTATTTTGTCTGACTTTTATTCCATTTTATTCCATTTTTATTCCTCGATACCACTGCTCTTGACAGGTGATTTTTCTCCCCAGTGACAAGTATCATTGGTTCTGTCCTCTATAACAGTTTTTTCTAGCATGCTGAATTGGGCAATGAATCACGATTTAAGATTGCATTTTCATCCTTAGAAAGGGATATTTTTTCATTCACCATATTGTTTTCCCTTGAGTCTTGCCTGAAGTAAATATGTTTATCTGATGCCTTTTTTCCAGTTTAGTATTGGTTAAAATGGTTAAGATGCCTTTATGCCTTTGCACATCTTAGTATTGGTTAAAATTGGTTAAGATGCTTTGATGCCTTTGCACATCTTGTAAAACTGCATTGGCATATTGCACAGTGTAGACCAATATCAACTAATTTCTCAAGTTGCCCAACAACTTTAGGCTGTGCATGCCACACGAAAGAAGAAGAAAAACTAATTTCTAATATGCTTTTCAGGAAGGTTTTTTCATGCATTTGCCCAGCAGTATCCTTTCAATTCCATTCCAGTGGTGCAGCTAATAGAGCTGTTGCCTTGGCTCGAGCTACATGCATTTAATCCTGACCTCTCGTGTTTTTTAGTATGGAGTATGCATGCTCTCATTTAACCACATTGATTTTCTTTGGGTGTACCAATTTACTTTCACCTTCCTAACGTAGGTAGATTAATTGGCTATGATAAATTGCCTTAGGTATATAGGCAATCCAAAAGTATGGGATAAGTATAGGATTAATGTAAATGGACGCTTGATAGTGGGTGTGACTTGGAGGGCTGATGGGACTGTTCCTGTGGTGTGTGACTGTTATAAACTTAATCGAAAAGATATATAATAAATTTATCTCAGAATGCTCCTGGGGAAATGGTAACATATCTATTTACATGGTAGTTTAAAAAAAAAGCTATGTAGTGCATAATCTACCAGGAAATAACGTACTCATTTGTTTGAATGGAATAAAATCTTAAGCGTGCTCCTATCTTAAGTTGTCGAGATCCAATAGAACTTAATTTTCAGTGTTTTCAATATGATCGGGTTAGGTTCTTTAATTTGCACCCATATTATTTATTGGGACTCACCAGTAGTTTCAGTTGTTTTACTTAATAAATTATTAACTTTGCCATTAAATAAGATTTTAATCTGATAATATCTAAAATGCATAAAAGCAAATGACAATATACACCTTTGAACAATTACAAGCTTTTGTTGCTCCAACACCCTTTATAATACTTGCAATGGAGAGAAAAGTAAGGGATGAAAGAATTTTGCAAGACTGTTAACATAAAATGGAACAAAAGAAACCTACAACAAAAATCTTACAAGACATTTGACGTGTTGAATAGTAAAGTAGAGATGTTGGTGTGCCTTTTTTGTGATTATGTGTATGCGCTGGGCACAGGACAGGTCATCTGAGATGTTAACGTCCAGGAATTTGAAGCTTGGCAGTCATTAGCAGCAGGAGTGTTTAAGGTCTTTAATGGATTTAAGAGAGAGTTGGATAGAGCTCTAGGGGCTAGTGGAGTCAAGGGATATGGGGAGAAGGCAGGCACGGGTTATTAATAGCGGACGATCAGCCATGTTCATATTGAATGGCGCGGTGCTGGCTCGAAGGGCCGAATGGCCTCCTCCTGCACCTATTTTCTATGTTTCTAGGTCAAAAGCTCTTGTTTCAAAAAGATATTGTGACATCGCACTCTGCTACAAATAAACTAATATGGATGCGATGTTGATGTCAAAAACAGTGTTCTTGAATATTATGTCAATTATTTGATTTTGTTGGTAGCTGTATGGCAGCATTGCGAAAGCAATAACAAAAGTATGGTAAGAAAACAGATTGCTTATTTTGTAACAAAAGAAGATACATTAAAATAAAATTGTGTAGGTCGTGATTAATAATCAATGATCTTGTGTCAATGATCTTGTGTCAATGTTAGAGGGTACATTTTTTATGCCTCATACAGGCAGCAGGTTTGGCATGAAGCCGATGTGCATGAGAAAATTGTGGCAACAGCATGTGTGGAAGTCATTGGGTAGAAAACTAAGGCACTAAACCCGTATTGAAATGTGCAAGATGCAATTAAGAGCCCTTCTAACAATTTGGAGTCTTGGGAAATCTATTTCCACAATAGAATTACAGTTGAATGCATTGTTTCTTTTGAATATGTTCTGTAGCTGGTCGCTGGTTTGAAATTCGGCAAAAACGAACTGATAAACTGAACATGATTTATGGTTTTTGTTACATATTTCAAGACATGCATGAAACCAACCATTCACACTTTATCAAAGGATTATCTTTTAAGAAATATTCCAATTTGCAGTAACTTTTTATTGGTTTTTGATAAGCTTCAGTTATCTTTGTTATTGTATACTACATGTTTTTCCAAAGTTTTGACGCCCTCTTTCAATGGTTTTCCCTTAATTATGACTAATTTCAAAACCACTGTAATTGTTTTTTTAGTTATCAAATGTGCCAAATAATATTACACCAAAAGAATGTTGAGAATGAATTACACCTCCTACTATCTGACAACTACCAAATTACTGTGTTCAATTGCTTAGTCACAAATAAAAATAGGCAGATTTAAAAACTCTTTCAAATAATATGCTGTATAACTTATTAAAGAGGATTGAAGGTAAACATTTGTGCTGTATAAGTTGTTTATGGTAATTTATTGTCTTTCTTTTTCAGTTTTCTGATTATTTCAGTGGCTATTTCAATGGCCAATATTGGCTTTGGTGGATATTCCTTGTTCTTGGTGAGCTTTATTTTATTTTCCAAAATCTATTTTTGTGTAATTATGGGACGTGTCTCGATACAATCAATAACATGATATACGTTTTCTCTGGATGGTCTTCTTTTGTGTGTTTAGTTTCAGAACTTCTCTTTTTAGTTACTGAAGGTTTATTGTGTGTTTTTGTTAGTTTTCAAATATTTTAGATAAAATTCCAGTAATGTCAATGTTTCAGTTGAATTTGTTTATTTCCTTACTATTTTCTCTGCCAGAAGTGGAAAAAGATTTCAAAAAAGTTTCAGTTTTGCAGTGTAAAGTATATTTTTGTTTGCTGTTGCTACATGACCACATGGCTGCTCGACATTATGTCCATCAAGTTTTATATTATGTGAGTCTAAAGTGGCATTTTGATTAGTGTAAAAATTGTAGTCAGCTACTTTGTTTAATTTATGCTGTCATCACCATTTGAAATCTGGAAGCAGAGATTCATATAATTAAATAATCCTCTTAGAATCTTAGAATAGTTACAGCACAGGAAGCTTCCAGCACACCCACTCTATGTAGGTGCAATCCATCTTATTCCAATGTGTATTCCTCTGCCTGTATCCATGCAAGTTATTTCCTTTCAGATACTTAACAGGACTCTTTTTTGAAGCTGCAATTTAATTGGAAACCTGTACAATGTGTGGCAGAGCATCCCAGGCCCTAACCACTCACTCTGTTTAAAAATAAAATCTTTATTTTTGTTCTTTTACCAATTTTTTTTTTTTAACTCTGTTCCCTCCAATAATAGGAGCAGTTTCTGTATTCTCTGCATCAAGGGGGAATGCTGTCTGCATGTCATGTACCACTGTAACATTCCCATGTCACCTTTGCTTTGCCAAGAACAATGCCAGCCTCTCTCATCTGTCCATATAACTAAAGTCCCTCATCTCTGGAATCATTTTGGTTGATTTATTTGTTATCCTCTCCAGCATCTTCATATCTTTCCAAAGGTCCAGTGCTCAGAACTTGATATGAAGTGTGGCTGAACTACTGTTTTATTAAGGTTCATCATGATTTTATTTCCTCTTGTACTCTGTGCCTTTGTTTATAAAATCTAAGATTCTGTACGCTTTATTTCAACTTGCCTGCCTCCTTCAGTAACTGCATGTCTATCCCCAGAAGACATTCTGAATTGTGTTGACCAAGGGTAGATCTTTTCTGCTTATTCCTTTTTAGTTGGTATTGCCTCTTGTTATTCATCTTGCCAAAATGTAACACTCCACGTTTCTCAGTGTTACGTTTTATTTGTCACTTACCATCATTCTGTCTAAATCTACTTCAAGTTTATTATCAACCTCATTGTTCATTACACCTCTAAGCTTTTTGTCATCTGCAAATTGGGAAATTGTCCGCTTTACACCCAAATCTAAATTCTTAATAAATATTAAGAACAACTATCCTAGTATTGACTCTTGGAGTTCAAATACAATTCACCCTCCCCCATACAGGAAACAATCTTTCACTACTACTATGTCCTGTTACTTAGCCAATTGTCTATCCATGCTGCTGCAGACCCTTTAATTCCACGGCCTTCAATCTTGATGACAAGCCTATTATGTACCACCTTAAGAAATGCTTTTTGTGTCATTATGCCTAACAGGTGTGTAATTGCTTAACTATGCTTGAGTGTCTATTGAAGTTTTGCTGTCTCTCCCCTTCATTCACATGGGAACATTTCTTACGTCTTGTCTTATGAAAAGAACACGGTATAAATGTGTGTTAGTGGGTGCATGTATATGGTAGAAAGTTTGAAATCATTTAATCTAAATAAATATATTATTGGTCAATTCCATTTTAGGTTGCATATTCTAATTTGAATTACTTTTGGCAAATCAGATTTGCTTATATTTAGTGATTTTTTTTTTCTGTTAATGTGTTATTGTCCTGAGACTTTTCAGAAGAATGATCTATTTTGAAAGGTTGGGAGAAGTGAAACTTTAAAAACGTGTTTGCAAACTGCAAAGAAGCCCATTAAACCATTTTCTGATTTGCAGATATTGCTTCCAACTATTATAACGATTCCACCTTTAGACATGTGGGAAATATTTTATTGTTATTAACAATAAAATATTTCCCACGTCTAAAGGTGGATTTTTTTGCTCCCTATCATATGTTCATTATGCCTACTATTTTTTTTTAAATTGTTTTCTGAGTATGATGGTACAGACATTGTCACAGTTATTGCACGTGCATGTAACAGTCTTAAACTGGAACCAGAATATCACTCTACTGATCAGGACAGGACAAGTCTTTACTCTAGAAATTCTCAAATGATGACTAATTGATTTTAGTGGTGGACTTGGGAGCAACAGAACAATGGGTGTTATAATACCTCTACTACACTGGGTAAATATTACAGTGTAACATTTAATATGGAAAGAAGAAAAAAAAAATCAATCTTTTCAAATGTTAGCACTCCAAATCTGAGGAAGACTTGATTAATCAATGTTCTGATTGAAAATAGGAACTTGGAACTTGCAAAACTTTATTGTCATTCAGACCTTGCGGTCTGAACAAAATTTCGTTGCCTACAGTCATACATATAGTAAATAACAAAACACACAATAAACACATATTTAACATCCACCACAGTGAGTTCACCAGACACCTCCTCACTGTGGTGGAAGGCAAAAATCTTGTCTTTGTCTCTTCCCTTCTTCCTCTTCCTCTTCCTCTGCGCTGAGGCGACCCGGGCCTCCGATGTTGTGACCGCACCGGGTGATGTAAATAAGTCCCGCGGGTGAACCGCGCTCCGCGAGCGGGCCTGTTCAACTCCGCGGCCCGGGGCGGTCGAAGCTGCCGCCCTCCAGTCCAGTGGACGCAGCTGTTGCCGCGGGAGCTCCGGAAAAACAGGTCACCAACCTGTGACCTGCGAGCTCCCGACGATGTCGTCCACTGGGCCCGCGGCCGAACCTCCGAAGTTGCTGCCACCGCCACCGGAAAGCCGCCACAACTCTGAGTCGCGCCGCGGGAATGCCTGAACCCGCCGCAGCCCCGAAGTCGGCCAGTTGGTAAGTCCTGGCTGGCTCTGCCTCCGGAGCCTCGGGTCGGTCGCAGTTAAAGTTGGAGGCCGCCAGCTCCGTGATAGGCCTCAGCGCAGACGTTTCTCCCACTCCCCCCACACACACACACACACACACACACACACACACACACACACACACACACACACACACACACACACACTACATAATAACTCAAACTAACGCTAAAAACAAGACAAGAAAACAACAAATAAAAAGAAAAACAGACGGACTGCAGGCGAGCCACTGCTGCCAGGGCAGCGCCGCCACTCCTACTAGGGAGTAAAATTGTCATTTATATAACTTTTTGCACTGGGATGAGTTCAAGGCAATTCATGAAGGAGTCTGATATAGACTGTAGAAAAAAACGGGGGGGGTATTGTCAACAGATTTGTCTTCTGCCCATTGCTTGTCAGCTGAACATGAGAGCCAGGGAGGAGGAGCGGTGCAGTCTGCATTCCAATGAGAAATTGGTTCAATGAGTAGTTATCGATAATCCAGGTGGAAAAGCCACAGGGGGGAGATAGGAGAGAAACAGGAAAAAAGTTATGAGTTTGTGGCTGAAAAAAGGTGGGGAGGTTGTACATATTAGGAAGGGAGAGAAGCAGCTGGTGTCAATATATTCATTGGAGGTAGAGTGGAGAATACTAAGGAGTTTAAGCAGATTGTTTACAATGGGGAAGGGAGTCAGATGTAATCCTTGCATTCAAGCATGATCCTAGAATAATAAACAATTTTGGAACATGTCTCGGTGATGCTTCTGTTGTTTAGCCAGATCTGACAATGAATGGCAATATCATTTACCAGCCAAAATCACTCGTGTCTGTCTCTCTAAATCTACGCTGGTGCTCTCTGATATGGCCATTATCAGAACTCGAGTTGGACTTAACAAAGTTGAACTGAACTCTTAAGAGAAGTTCTTGGCAGAATTATTGGAAGGTGATTCATATTTAGGGAGCAATGTCTCAGTGTTAGGAAGGAAAGGAAACAATTACTGAGTAAAGTTTTAATTATCTTAGTTTTTTGATTTTTATTCTGGGTTAAATTGTTTATCAGGACTAAACTTTTTGAAAATAAAAATCAAACAAATTTAGTTCAGAGATACTTAATATATATATATATTTAATGAATATAAGTTCGACAATACATTGCAAATTTTGATCATTTTTGTACCTGAGGCAATGCGACAGAAAAAGAGTAGATTAAAAAATTGCAAGGACTGCAATGAGGTAGATTGGGACGTCAGATTTTATTAAAGGGCATTTTTTTAATATTTTGATTTCATCATGTAGAAATTACAGCTGTGTTTGTACATAGACCCCCCCATTTCAGGGCACCATAATGTTTGGGACACATGGCTTCACAGGCATTTGTAATTGCTCAGGTGTGTGTGGCATCAAACAGGAAATTAGAAATGCGTGCAACAAGGGTAAAACAGCTATAATGGGTGATTTCAATCTACATATAGATTGGGTGAATCAAATGGGTGCTGAGGAAGAGGATTTCTTGGAATGTATGTGGGATAGTTTTCTAAACCAACATGTAGAGGAACCAACGAGAGAGCAGGCTATTCTAGACTGGATATTGAGCAATGAGGAAGGGTTAGTTAGCAGTCTTGTTGTGCGTGGCCCCTTGGGCAAGAGTGACCATAATATGGTTGAGTTCTTCATTGGGATGGAGAATGACATAATTAAGTCAGAAACAAGGGTTCTGAACTTAAACAAAGGTAACTTTGAAGGTATGAGACGTGAATTGGCCAAGATAGACTGGCAAGTGATTCTTAAAGGATTGACAGTGGATGTACAATGGAAGGTATTTAAAGACTGCATGGATGAACTACAACAATTGTTCATCCCAGTTTGGCAAAATAATAAATCATGGAACGTAGTGCATCCATGGATAACAAGGGAAATCAGGGATAGTATAAAAACAAAAGATGAAGTATACAAATTAGCCAGAAAAAGCAGCCTACCAAGAGGACTGGGAGTCCAGCAGAAGAGGACAAAGGGCTTAATTAGGAAAGGGAAAATAGATTATGAAAGAAAACTGGCAGGGAACATAAAAATGGACTTCAAAAGCTTTTATAGATATGTGAAGAGAAAGAGATTAAAAACAAATTGAATAACTACTTTGGTTCTGTCTTCACTAAGGAAGACATAAATAATCTGCTGGAAATAGCAGGGGGCTGGGGGTCAAATAATGTGGAGGAACTGAGTGAAATCCAGGTTAGCCGGGAAGTGGTGTTGGGTAAATTGAATGGATTAAAGGCCGATAAATCCCCTGGGCCAGATAGTCTGCATCCCAGAGTACTCAAGGAAGTAGCCACAGAAATAGTGGATGAATTAGTGATAATTTTTCAAAACTCCTTAGATTCTGGAGTAGTTCCTGAGGATTGGAGGGTAGCTAATGTAACCCCACTTTTTAAAAAAGGAGGGGAGAGAGAAAACGGCGAATTACAGACCAGTTAGTCTAACATCGGTAGTGGGGAAACTGCTAGAGTCAGTAATTAAAGATGGGATAGCAGTACATTTGGAAAGTGGTGAAATCATTGGACAAAGTCAGCATGGATTTACGAAAGGTAAATCATGTCTGACGAATTTTATAGAATTTTTCGAGGATGTAACTAGTAGAGTGGATAAGGGAGAACCAGTGGATGTGTTATATCTAGACTTTCAGAAGGCTTTCGACAAGGTCCCACATAAGAGATTAGTATACAAACTTAAAGCACACGGTATTGGGAGTTCAGTATTGATGTGGATAGAGAACTGGCTGGCAGACAGGAAGCAAAGGGTAGGGGTAAACGGGTCCTTTTCAGAATGGCAGGCAGTGACTAGTGGGGTACCACAAGGCTCAGTGCTGGGACCCCAGCTATTTACAATATATATTAATGATTTGGACAAGGGAATTGAATGCAACATCTCCAAGTTTGCGGATGACACTAAGCTGGGGGGTAGTGTTAGGTGTGAGGAGAATGCTAGCAGGCTGCAAGGTGACTTGGATAGGCTGGGTGAGTGGGCAAATGCATGGCAGATGCAGTATAATGTGGATAAATGTGAGGTTATCCACTTTGGTGCAAAAACAGGAGGGTATCTGAATGGTGGCAAATTAGGAAAAGGAGAGATGCAACGAGACCTGGGTGTCATGGTACACCAATCATTGAAAGTAGGCATGCAGGTATAGCAGGCAGTGAAGAAAGCAAATGGTATGTTAGCATTCATAGGATTTGAGTATAGGAGCAGGGAGGTTCTACTGCAGTTGTACAGGGTTTGGTGAGACCACACCTGGAGTATTGCGTACAGTTTTGGTCTCCAAATCTGAGGAAAGACATTCTTGCCATAGAGGGGGTACAGAGAAGGTTCACCAGACAGATTCCTGGGATGTCAGGACTTTCATATGAGGAAAGACTGGATCGACTTGGCTTGTACTCGCTAGAATTTAGAAGACTGAGGGGGGATCTTATAGGAAGTTACAAAATTTGTAAGGGGTTGGATAGGCTAGATGCAGGAAGATTGTTCCCGATGTTGGGGAGGTCCAGAACAAGGAGTCACAGTCTAAGGATAAGGGGGAATTCCTTTAGGACCGAGAGGAGGAAAACAATTTTCACAGAGTGGTGAGTCTCTGGAATTCCCTGCCACAGAAGGTTGTTGAGGCCAGTTCATTGGCTATATTTAAGAGGAAGTTAGATGTGGCCCTTGTGGCTAAAGGGATCAGGGGATATGGAGAGAAGGCAGGTACTGGATACTGAGTTGGATGATCAGCCATGATCATATTGAATGGCAGTGCAGGCTTGAAGGGCCGAATGGCCTACTCCTGCACCTATTTTCTATGTTTCTAAATGCCACCTTAATGCAGGTATAAGAGAGCTCTCAGCACTAGTCTTTCCTCTAGTTTTTCCATCACCTTTGGAAACTTTTATTGCTGTTTGTCAACATGAGGACCAAAGTTGTACCAATGAAAGTCAAAGAAGCTATTATGAGACTGAGAAACAAGAATAAAACTGTTAGAGACATAAGCTAAACCTTAGGCTTACCAAAATCAACTGTTTGGAAAATCCTGAAGAAGAAGGAGAGCATTGGTGAGCTCATTAATCGCAATGGGACTGGCAGGCAGGCCAAGGGAGACCTCCACAGCTGATGACAGAATAATTCTCTCTTATAATAAATAGAAATCCCCAAACACCTGTCTGACATATCAGAAACACTCTTCAGGATTCAGGTATGGATTTGTCAATGACCACTGTCCGCAGACGACTTCATGAACAGAAATACAGAGGCTACACTGCAAGATGCAAACCACTGGTCAGCTGCAAAAATAGGATGGAGTAGGTTACTGTTTATCAAGAAGTCCTTAAAAGAGCAACCACAGTTCTGGAAAAAGGTCTTGTGGACAGATGATATGAAGATTAACTTGTATCAGAGTGATGGCAAGAGCAAAGTATGGAGGAGCGAAGGAACTGCCCAAGATCCAAAGCATACCACCTCACCTGTGAAACACGGTGGTGGGGGTGTTATGTCCTGGGCATGTATTGCTGCTGAAGGTACTGGCTCACTTATCTTCATTAATGATACAACTGCTGATGATGGTAGTGTAATGAATTCTGAAATGTTCAGACACATCCTATCTGCTCAAGTTCAAACAAATGCCTCAAAACTCATTGGCTGGCGGTTCATTCTACAGCAAGACAATGATCCCAAACAAACTGCTAAAGCAACAAAGGAGGTTGTTATAGCAAAAAAATTGTCAATTCTCGAGTGACCAAGTCAATCACCTGATCTGAACCCAATTGAGCATGCCTTTTAGATGCTGAAGAGAAAATTGAAAGGGACTAGCCCCCAAAACAAGCATAAGCTAAAGATGGCTGCAATACAGACCTGGCAGACCATAACCGGAAAAGATACCCAGCAACTGGTGATGTCCATGAATTGTAGACTTCAAGCAGTTATTGCATGCAAAGGATATGCACCAAAATACTAAACATGACTACTTTCATTTACATTACATTGCTGTGTCCCAAACATTATGGTACCCTGAAAAGGGGAGACTATGTATAAACACTGCTGTAATTTTTACATGGTGAAACCAAAATGTATAAAAATGGCCTTTATTAAAATCTGTGCACTTTAACCACGTGACTTTTTTTCTATCACAAATCTCATTGTGGAATACAGAGGCAAATAAATAAATGTTTGTCCCAAACATTATGGAGGGCTCTGTATGTACAGTGAAAAGCACTGTACCCTCTCCCTCTCACACCCAGAATTTGGCTACCCATCGAGATTGTATAGGCACAATAGTTATTTACATAGTTGATTACAATCGATCCATTCACAGTATACGGTTACATGATAAAGGAATAATGTTTAGTGCAAGATAAAACCAGTAAATTCCAATCAAAGATAGTCTGAGGGTCACCAATGTGGTAGATTGTAGTTCAGGTCTGTTCGCTAGTTGCAGTAGGGTGGTGCAGTTGCCTGTGAACAGCGGGGAAGAAACTGTCCCTGAATCTGGCGGTGTGCTTTTTCATACTTCTGTACCTTTTGTCCGATGGGGAAAAGGGAGAAGAGGGAGGTTCCTATTAAATCTTACAGCACCAGAGACCCAGGTTTGATCGTGACTATGGGTGTTGTCTGTATGGAGTTTCCTCGTTGAATTTAAAGATTAGTAGCAAATTAGGAGTTTCTAGATTAATGCCTAAGCATTACGTTCAATTGGAAAAATACACTTTTTTTCATTGGCATTCCAGATTAACGCCTAATTTTGAATATTTACATTTTGATTATATTTCAGAACTGAATTTTGTTTTTGGACTGTACATGAACAATCACTCATGTTTTGTCACTAATTATATTGCAGCTTTGTTTCTACTTTGAAGCATTTTGGATTTGCCATGTTGCAAATTGCCTGGATTTATTGGCTTTGCAGGTGCTGTAAATAAAATTAAATTTGTTTGAAGATTGTTGTAATAAAGGACAGTTGTCAGGTAGATTGCCAGTAGCAAAGGGACTCAGTTCCTTCTGAAAATACACCTGTTTCAACCGTTTCCAAGATTGAGTGAGAAGACTGGACAGTGCATCACTGCTAATTTAAATTCTGCAAGGACGTTGACCGAAGTGGTGTACATCAGTGCAGGTACGAAGGTGCAACATACAATGGTACACAGACCCAACAATACATACATAAACTGTTTACAGCACCCCCTCAGAGGGCCTCAAAAATGCTAGGGAGTAGAAATAGGTTTTGAGCCTCGACTTAGAGGAGTCGATGGAGGGGGCAGTTCTGATGAGGAGAGGGATGCTGTTCCACACTCTAGGTGCTGCAACCGCAAAAGCACGGTCACCCCTGAGCTTAAACCTAGTCCACGGAATAGTCCGTAGTCCCAAGTTGGTTTCTGCAGTCATACAACAAGAAAAAAAACCAAGACACACAATTAACACAATTTACACAAACATCCATCACAGTGAATCTCCTCCTCACTGTGATGGAAGGCAAAGTAATTGTCTCTCCCCTGTTTTCCATTCTTCTCCCGATGTTAAAGCCCCCGGCGGGCGATGGCAAGTCCCATGGCCGTTTAGGCCGCGCCGGGCGATGTAAGGCCCAGCCCCGGGTCTTGATGTTGGAGCTCCCGGCGGGCGATGGCGAGTCCTGCGGCCGTTAAAGCCGCGCGGGGCGATGTAAGGCCCCACTCCGGGTAGTTTTCAACTCCGCAATTCGGGCTGGAGAAGTTGCCGTTGCGGGAGCTCCAAAGAACGGTGACCCGCGAGCTCCCGATGTCACCGTCCACTGGGCCTGCGGCTGGAGCCTCCGAAGGTCCGAAGTCGGGTCGCAGCCGCGCGCCACAGTTCCCCACGCTCCGAAGCCGGCCAGCTCCACGATGGTGAGTCCGCAGGCTGCTAGGCACCAACGACAATGGAGACCCGACAGGGAAAAGGTCGGGACCCCATTACAGGGAAGAGATTTAAAAGTTACCCCGCCCCCCACAGAAACACAACTAAAACCAATAAATAAACTACAACCAAACTATACACTTAACAGGACAAAAAATTTAAAAAAAAAGACAGACTGACTGCAGAGGCCGCTGCCGCGAGGCTCCGCCATTTTGCACTATTTATGATAGTGGATAGTGCAATCTTGCACTATCTGTCATCTACTAGATGGTGAGAGGGGTAATGTGGTCCTGCATTCTGCAGGGTAAAGTATGAAAACTAATGTGTTATTTGATCCGTTCTTTGTGCATTGCACTTCAAATATGGAAGATCCATAGTAGCTTCAACCAGCGTTGGTTATTTATTGTTTAGTAATCGGAAATCTCTGGGCACTTTACAAAATAAGAATTAGAATAATTCACTTTGTGTTTTGTAGTTGGTTTTAAATCTGTGACCCTCATCGGCTGTAATCTTTTTTTTTATATGGTCCTTACAAACCTTTCCAACTGCTTAATTATTTGTTCACATTGTTGATAACATAATTGTATGCATTCTAAAATAAAGCATATTGACATGTTTTATTCCTTTAGGGACAGTAAAATATTCAGTATTTCTTTTCTCTTTAGGGTTGCTGCTGTTTTTCAGAGGTTTTATCAACTACCTGAAAATCAGAAACATGTCTGAGAACATGGCTGTAGCACACAGGACCAGACTTTTCTTCATATACTAGAGGTAATGAAACATTTCAATGGGACTTGAATAAAAGTGTGACTTGTTCTACTTGTTTTTATGTGTGATTGAAAGATTCCTTTTTTTCTTCACCTATTTTTAGTTAATTAATTTCATTCATATTTAAGGAAGCGAGCATCAGCTCAGTGCGATTAAAAACATTTCATCAGTGTTGTCCTGAAATGCCATCTTGCTTTTAAGTGCTATGCACACGCATCTTCTATTTAGTCCTTAACTGCAGATCTAGACATGTGGAAAATTAGTTACATTTGTCCATAAACTGCTGAATCATTTCCCCAAGATTGCCAGCATCGAGCAGGACCATCTGAGGAGAAATATTTGAGTATCAGAATCAAACTCCATTAACAGCCATTTAATTTTGTACAAACATATAACAGGCCATTAAAGATGGTACTGGAAAGGTAGGTAGGTAGAATATTTACATTGTTGGCATTGCAATTTAAACATCAGTAAACCAGAGGGAAGTTAGGAAATGAGCAAAAAGGAACACTGCTTCTTGTCCCAAAGGCATTTAAGGCCCTTAGCTTTTGCAATCACCCCCCACCCCCCGAATGCAACTTTGGTGTCATAATCTCTCTGGCCCTACTGCCACTTTATCCTGACCTAGGTTCTAATTTCCTGGTCGCATTGTAATGGCCCTGATGTACTGGCTCTCCAGGTTTAATTTCAGCAGAATTTCCATATCCTCTACCAACCGCAGAAAACATTCAGATAGGTTGCTGTCTCTGGCATTCTGCTGTTTGATTGGCAAGAATCCTGATTTGCTGGCCATTTACATGCACATTCACTCATCCCCGCTCTAAGACTCATCAAAACATGTAAGCAGAATGTATGCAGAGTGGTTAACAATCGGCTTCAAAATAGTTTTGCAAAATTTATTTTTAAAAGAGTACTATAAAAAATGTATTTTCAATAGTCAATCTTAAAAAGAGTTTAATAAAAATAAAATTTCAGAACACCAGTGTTATTAAATGGAATATTTGCAACCAAATATTTAGAATGAATTCAAAAATGAAATGCAGTAAACTCTCATTACAACAGCACTTTGTTGTTTCACCAGCGAGCCCTTCTTCACCGATTGATGCGGCTGTTGCTGCTCACGTTGTAGATCCCAACAGGACGTGCTTCCGTTAGGTCGCTGCCACAACTGACAGGACATGCTTAATCACTGTGGGGCTCCATCCTCCTACTCCCCCCCTGCCGCCTCCTTCTTCCCTGCAGTCGCCAACATCTTTCAAGGTGACTCTGGGAGAGAAATATGAGGTGGCAGTGGTGGGGAGGGGTTAAAGACAGTGCAAAAGGAGGAGGAGGCGGCAGTGGCAATGGAGGAGAAAGCAGTGGAGTGGACGAAGAGACAGGAAAACGAGGAGGAGGTGGCAGGGATGGGGGGAAGGATTGGTGGGGAAGGCTTAGTGGACAAACGACGTCCAACAGATAGAAGCAGCAGTTTGTGAGAGGGAAGCTTCCTAAAGAAAGTGCTGTCCACAGGGGCTATGACGTGAGCCATGTCAACTGGACCATGTGGTGGGTAAAGAATGGCTCACTGTGCACCTTGAAAGCCGGGATGGCATCTGAAGCCAGTGTTTGGGTGGTGGTGCAATCTGGGGGTTATAAGTCCATTATAATATCGGATTTGCAGAAAAAGTTAATTGCCAAATTTTGCATGGAATATATTCTGATAGGTGAAATATCAGGAGATTGATTATAACAATGCAACTGTTCCATTTTTAATAATTTTTTGCCTTCAGAAGAATGCAACTGTAGAAGACTGAAAGGGAAATAAGGAAGATGATGGAAATCCCAAATGATTAATCTTATAATTTTGTATCTCCTAGAATGTGGCTAGTGAGCAACTTGAACATTCCTTCCTAATGTGACATGTCCAGATATGCTTCAAGCTGCCAAGTTATTTGCTTGTAAAACTACTGAAGAATAAACAAGATGAGTTACCACAAAATCTAAGCAAAGTACTTAATTGAAAGACTCATTACAAAATGAGTCAATGTTCAGAATTGCTTGATGGTTGGAACTTATCCTTACAGATTTGAAATAAAAAGTGAATATACACAAAGCCCTTTTGAATATCAATAAGTTCTGAATTACTACTTGTTACTCAAGACATAGAGTGAAGCCATCCTTGTTTCCTGAATTATTGACCACATTGTTTATGCTATAGATGTTGATAAGTTTGTAACTGGATATCCAAAGGGCTTTATCTCTTGCCTACTTGGCCATAATTTTGAAAACAAATCTAGAATTAATTAAAATGATTGACATTTAAAAGCAGCCCTTTGCATTGTTAAGGTAGTATATTAAAAAAAAAGTTTTACTGGAACTGAAATTAGAGGTCTGTTGACTTTCTTGACATGCCTTTATAAACTTTCAGAGCAGGAAGTAACCCCATGTATTTGTATGGTTTTAAGCTTTTGAAATGGCTTTGCTGATTTGTTTTTCATTATTCACTTTTTACAATTGATTATTGCATGACATGAAATTGCTTTGCTAACACTATTCTCTTATCTGCTCAAATGTTGCATCAAATTGTTAGGAAAATGTAACTGGAATTTAGTTAATAACTTTCAACGGTAAATTGTTGCAATAGCTTTTTACACCATTTTATAAACATGCTTCATTTGCCTGAGTTTCTTTTTAAAGTCAATCATCAAATCAAATGACTATTTTGAAAGGATTGTTCATTTCAATGTATGCTTTTTAAACAAAAAAATACTTGAAAGAAAGTAATAAAGTCAAAAGGGTATTTTAAGAACATTTGAAATCAATGATGGTGATTTGTTATGAGTTTGCAAAAAATGTAAGTGCAGTATTCTGCACGCAAAGATTTGAAGAATAGATGCTGATTTGATCATTTGGATTTCAGCAATTCGGATTAAAAAGACATTTGCAGTATGGTTTGTTTCCGAATTTGAATAAAAGTGCTTATTAATTTTTTTGTAAAAATTCTGCTTTGTATTTGTCTAGACAATGAAGGAACACTTGCACACATACATTTTTTTTAAGAGAAAGAACTGTGTAATGTTATTTTTAACAAACAAGTTAATTGATAGGAAGGTAGTCACAAAATGCTGGAGTAACTCAGCGGATCAGCGCAGCATCTCTGGAGAGAAGGAATGTGTGACATTTTGGGTCGAGACCCTTCTTCAGACTGATGTCAGGGGAGGGGGCGGGACAAAAATAGAATGCAGTCGGAGACAGTAAGACTAGTGGGAGAACTGGGGAGGGGATGGAGAGAGAAAGCAAGGCTACCTGAAGTTGGAGAAGTCAATGTTCATACTGCTGGGGTGTGAAATGTGAGGTGCTGTTCCTCCAATTTGAACAGAAAGGATCAGTTTTGGAATGGGGGGCGGGGGGGGGGGGGGGGGGGGGGGTTGAAGTGCTGACCCACCGGGAGATCAGGTGGGTTAAGATGGACTGAGCGGAGGTGTTTAGCGAAACGATCGCCGAGCCTGTGCTTGGTCTCGCCGATGTAGAGAAGTTGATACCTGGAACAGCGGATACAGTAGATGAGGTTGGAGGAGGTGCTAGTGAACCTCTGCCACACCTGAAAAGACTGTTTAGGTCCTTGGATCGAGTCGAGGCAGGAGGTAGCAGGAGGCAGGATTATATGCTGTATGCAACGGCTGATGGTGTGGAAGGTGAGGACAAGGGGTGCCTCTGTCCTAGTTACGAATGGGGAGAGGGAGCAAGAGCGGAGCTGCGGGATATCGATGAGACCCTAGTGAGAGCTTCCTCTATAAATGGAAGAGGGAAACCCCCGTTTCCTAAAGAATGAGGACATCCCAGATGAAACACCTGATCCTGGGCGCAGATGCAGCGTAGAAGGAGGAATTGGGAGTAGGGGATAGAGTCTTTACAGGAAGCAGGGTGGGAAGAAGTGTAGTCAAGATAGCTATGGGAGACAGTAGGTTTTTTGTAGATGCCGGTCAATAGTCTGTTTTCTGTGATGAAGACAGTGAGATCTAGAAACGGTAGGGAGATGGTCCAAGTGAATTTTAGTGCAGGATGGAAATTAGTGGTGAAGTTGATGAAGAAGTGAGTTCTGCATGGGTGCAGGAGGTAGCACCAATGCAGTCGTCAATGTAGCGGAGGTAGAGTTCGGAGATAGGGCCAGTGTACGCTTGTAACAGTGATTGTTCAACGTACCCTACAAGGAGGCAGGAAAAGCTGGAACCCATGTAAGTGCCCATAGCTACGCCTTGGATTTGGATTCGCGGATTGTATTCGTCACCCATTCCTTCTCTCCAGAGATGCTGCTTGACCCGCAGAGTTACTTCAGCATTTTGTGTCTACCTTAGATTTAAACCAGCATTTGCAGTTCTTTCCTACACAAGTTAATTGATACAATGGGCATTAATTTACATTGGAATTTACTTCAACTACATCTAGGAATGCCTATACTCAGATATAAACTGAGGCCCAGTGACAATAAGAAATTACTCCTTGTCAGCAATGAGAATGGAAATAAAATGGGACTGTGATTCTGGTATTGTGCATGACCTACATTCTCTATGGGAGTGATTCACAACAATACGATAAAATGCAAATTTCATTGCAGTAATCAAATATCAAATTATCTGTATGGTGCAGAGAATCGTTACTAGCGCTGCATTTTGGCAAATGCTATTGTTAAAAAAAACATGGTCTCATTTTAACAGCTCCCCGATGTTACCACAACAACAAATGAGGTGTCACAAGGGGAATGTCATCAGGTCATTATTCTGTCATTGGTATCAATGATTTTACATAACATTAATTACACGTTTAATGGTTTTCATTCAAATGCCTTATAAACATCTTGAATTTGCCAGTTGCAGGCAGATAAAATTTGAAACTGAGTGGCAATTAGTCCAGAATCTTAAAAGCTTTAGGTTTTCAGGCACAATTAAAAGAGGAGAGATAAAGAAGGAGTTCCAGTGCTTGGTACTTGGGTACCTCAATGCAGTGAAGGAAAAAATGGAAATGTTAAATACTCCAGCTGCAAGAGGAGAGACTTTACAAGATTGTATGGTTCGAGGAGGTTACAGATTCAAGGAGGTGCAAGGCTGCAGAGGGATTTGAACGTGAGGAGGAGAATTTTGGATTGCGGCACCAAGACTTGGGGTCTAACAAATATACAAGGAAACATCAAAATTGTCCGGAGCCCCTAGACTTGGATCAGAACATTGACAGCATTGACATCAATGGTGTCAATGACAAAATGCTAACTGTATGATCTTCTCTATGTGATACCACAATTACTGGTGTGGTAACATTGGGGAGTAGTTAAACTAACGACATTTAGTATTAAAACTTG
The DNA here is from genome assembly GCA_035221665.1 of Okamejei kenojei. Lineage (NCBI taxonomy): Eukaryota > Metazoa > Chordata > Chondrichthyes > Rajiformes > Rajidae > Okamejei > Okamejei kenojei. Next base: position 97,637,156 of record CM069136.1, on the reverse strand, counting down.
AAACAAGATATGCTTAAACATAAACATTGAAGGGGCATTTAGTAACCAAACGTGATCATGGCATTTACTTTCTTTTGGAGTGTTTGCTGCCTTTCGTACTCCTTAGTAGCATTGATTACTTTCATTAAATTAGCTTTTGATTCAGACCAGAAACATGTCTCCATTTCTTTTTTTAAACCATAGCATTAGAGCCTCGAGGTAGGCTCGAGGACACGGGCACACCCTGCACATTGAATTATTTGGTTATTATCAAACTGCTGTTTGTGGAAATCTGTTATGTGGAAATATGTGTCATATTTGCTGCATAACGCAAGCCAAACGTCATAGAATACTTGTAGAAATGAACTGCAGATGCTGGTGTACAAAAAAAGAAAGTCCTTGATATCTCAACAAGTCAGGCAGCATCTCTGGAGAACATGGACAGCTGACATTTTCGGGTCGGGACCCTTCAGAGCTTCAGTCTGAGCAAAGGTCCACACCTGAAATGCCACTTATCCATTTTCTTCATTGAGTACTTTAAAAGGCTGGAAATTGCTTTGGATCATCCAAAAGAGTCGTGCTGCTTTACATGGATATTAGCCTTCATTTGTAGTTTTAAAATGCTACCGTTGAATTAATTAAGGATTTTGTGTAATTTAAAAAAGTTTGTGAATGTATCTGCGCACAATTGCTTCAACAAAGTATTCCTCTACATATTTCTCCCCGTTACAATTTTCATTATATGATCACTCGTAGCATCAAATTGAATTGGGAACTGGTTATCAGTTTTCTGTGATGTGGGCATTCTTAGCGAGATCGCTAATTATTGCTCATCGCTAATCGTCCTTGAAACGGTGATGGTGAGCCATGTTGAACTACTGCAGAGCCTCTAGAGAAGGTATCCTAAAAGTAAAAGTTAGTGAGGTGAAGTTCCAGGATTTAATGCCGATGAATGAATGGAAATATATTTCCAAATTATGATGGTTGTGTGACTTTGAGGAAAACCGGCAAATGCTACTGTTCTCATGCGCCTGTTGTGTTTGCCCTTATGACGGAAGTTGTGGAAGGCGCTGTCAGGTAGTGGAGGTGAGTAACTGCAGTACATTTTGTAGTATGCTTGTGGTGGAAGGAATCAATATCGAAGATGATTGATAGGGTACCAATTAAGCAGCTTTTATTTTTGTAGATGCTCTTGTATTGAGTGTTGTTGGAGTTCTATTTGGCAAGCCAGGCTGGTGTTAGGGTGTAGGAGCAGAGTCATTTGCCACTGGATAACCAGATTCTGATTTACTTATATAGCCACAATATTTGTATGACTGGTCCCAGAGTTTCTACTCTTCAGTGACCTTCAGGATGTTGATGGTGGGGTATCTGGAATGCAGTATGTTTGTAATGCAGTTGAATATCATGGGTCGGTGGTTAGGGTCGCACTTGGTGCCTGTTAACTTGAACTTTAATAGCAAGTCAGCCTTTGAAATGTATAATTCAAGGGCCCTGATAAAGGCAGTCACTCACACCATGCCCTGGAATTCAGCTGTGTGATTCACGTTTGCACCAAAGCAATAATGAGATCTGGAACTCAACGATCCTGGTGAAGTACTTGACATTATGAATACGTGATTGAAAGCTCTGTCAACACCACTCTCCATCGTGACAAGAGACTGCAGATGCAGGAATCTTGAATTTGGAAAAAAATAACAAATTATTTTCGTTAACCTTGTGTCATTTTGGTCATGACAGATACTACTGATTATGTGCTAATTAGTTGGATTGGACACATTGGGCGATTCTCCACATCTTCAGACAAATGCCATTGTGCATCAGATGCAGTATAATATAGAAAACAGATGCAGTATAATATAGATAAATGTGACAGATACAGAATAATATAGATACATGTGAGGTTATCCACTGGCGGCAAAAACAAGGGGGCAGATTATTATCTCAGTGGGGTTAGGTTAGGTAAGGGGGAGGTGCAGCGAGACCTGGGCGTCCTTGTACACTAGTCACTGAAAGTTGGCATGCAGGTACAGCAGGCAGTGAAGAAAGCTAATGGAATGTTGGCCTTCACAACAAGAGGATTTCAGTATAGGAGTAAAGAGGTTCTTCTGCAGTTCTATAGGGCTCTGGTGAGGCCACATCTGGAGTATTGTGTCCAGTTTTGGTCTCCGAATTTGAGGAAGGACATCCTTGTGATTGAGGCAGTGCAGCGTAGGATCACGACATTGACCCCTGGGATGGCGGGACTGTCAGATGCGGAAAGATTGAAAAGGCTAGGCTTGTATTTACTGGTGTTTAGAAGGATGAGGGGGAATCTTATAGAAACATAAAATTATTAAAAGACTGGACAAGCTAGGAAAAATGTTTCCAATGTTGGGCGAGTCCAGAACCATGGGCCACAGTCTTAGAATAAAGAGGAAGCCATTTAAGACTGAGGTGAGAAACCTTTTCACCCAGAGTGTTGTGAATTTGTGGAATTCCCTGCCACAGAGGGCAGTGGAGGCCAAGTCACTGGATGGATTTAAGAGAGAGTTAGATAGAGCTCAAGGGGCTGGTGGAATCAAGGGATATGGGGAGAAGGCAGGCACGGGTTATTGATTGGGGACGATCAGTCATGATCACAATGAATGGTGGTGCTGGCTCGAAGGGCCGAATGACCTCCTCCTGTACTTATTTTCTATGTTTTTAAATGGCATTTGGGATCTGCTTGGCTAGAGAAATGGCTATTGAGGATATTACAGCATTTCTCTGCTTGGCTAGAGAAATGGCTATTGAGGACTTACAGCATTAGACCCAGGTAACTACAGCCTTTTGGGTAGTGCCTACAGTCCCGTCAGGTACCGATTGGTATGGAGTAAGTGAACTGGCAGAAAACTGTTGTATGATATTATTTAATAAGAAAGGAGCTGAGGTGAATTGTACACCGAGCAATTGTTGCTTAACTGTGTGGTGGGAATGCAGAGATTTGATCTGATCCAGTGATCGTGGATTTTGATTAGGTCTTTTATGCTGATTTGCCATATAGTGGTGACGTAGTGTTCAGTTGCAGGTTTACTAACTTTTGGCTATGTGTAGTGTTCCTTCCTAGCCACCATCCATCATTGAATCGGGTTTTATTCCTTGGTTTGATTAGAATATTAGAATGCCAGATGTGCGTGACTGATGCAACGCATTGTGCGTGAGTATTTTTTTTTGATGCTCCCTCAGAAAATGTCATGTTTTTTCGCTTTCCAAGTAAATACTATTGTAGTGCTATACAACATGATGGAAGGTGTCATTGTTGTGTAGACCGTACTTAGTTGTTGGTCCTCGTGACGCAACGTGTTCGTCAATCCTACCAATTTTGTGGTGGACCGAATTTGAAATAGGTGGTGGTTGAAGATTAAGTTGAATTCATTCCTTACATTGGTTCGCTGACTGTTTACTGCAGACAACTTATGGGGTGGGTCAATGATGGTTCTCCCAAGCAAGTCTTGCAAACGGATATTGAAGCTCTCCATTCAGAGTGCATTCTATACCCTGCTACCATCAGTGTTTCATTCAGAGTGATATTCATCAGCTGAGGGAGGATAGTAGGTAGTAATCGGCTTCCTTGCCTGTATTTAACTGATTGCACAAGACTGCATAGTGTCTAAGGTGATTGTTCATTCCCAGGGTGCTCTCTCTCACCATTTATCATTGTACTCTTATCACCAGGGGGTGCTTCCTGCCAGGGGCACAGGAGGTATCCCGAGTATATAAAGGAGAACATTTAACATTTAAAAAGGCTCATTCTGGAAGGGCAATTTGCTTGACTCGTATTTCAGACACCTCATCCAATTTGGGGACTATTCTCTAAATGTTTGCAAGGAGGACTGCAAAGATGGCTGATCTAATGCGAGTATTGTTTTCTGTTTTTTTCTGAACTAAAATGATCAGTTTCATCCTAAAGGAATAAAGTAGTTAGGACGTAGATTAACAATGATCAATTGCATATTGTTATTTTATTAGTGGTTCATCAATTGTATGGTATATGCATAATTTGGTGGACGTTTAAATCTTCTGTTAATTGCTCAAAATACTTTCAGTTTAAATAAATTGCTTGAGTGTATAATGAGTAGGAGAGGGTTAATCTAGTTGCTTCTTATCTAATTCTAAGCAATTTAGTTGGCTATGGTGTGGAAGTCTGAAATCTCATCACTGGGAACAAGGGAATTAGGCATTATTTTCAAAGCTAGGCAATCTATTCCAGATGTGCCAAATGCTGCGTTTCTTCCATGCTATTTCCTGTTAGCCCGGATTGGAGCAGCTGTTGCCAGGGTTTGGGGATACTTAGCCAAGTTTTTCCTCTTCCTTAAGCATGGAAAAACATGCAGTGTCAGAGTGATTTATTGTCTTTGGTTCCCAGAACTTCTTGATCATCGGGGATCTTAGTCTGACTTAGAACATAATTGCTCTGCGTGCTGCACAATATGATTTAGTTATTCATTTATCATGCATATGTTACTGGAAGATTCAGCAGTTTTGGGGATAGTTTAATATGACAATGATATAAATCTAATAATAAATAAGCACTGATAGCCTAGAAATTTGATTGAATGATGGTGTGGGTTTATCAGTGCTCAGAATATGTAAATCAGTGTTTCCCGGAGTTCCTTGCAACATTTTCCAGTTTGTTTTGCAACATTTGATCAACTTGTTATGTCGCAAATCACCCTTGAAGCATTTTCTGCATTGGATGAGCATATGATGTCCTTTCTCAATGATATTGTAATGTTATCAGTAGAAATTAGATCGCTTGGTCCCAAAGTGTATCTATCGTTGGGTACTCCTAAATCCATCCAAGTGATCACGGTGCTGCCTGTTCTGCAACTGCGTAGATTAAAGAGCCATGAACTCTTTGTTGGTCTGATGGATAATATTCTGAAACCTCATGACCAGTTGGAGTATGGATGTGGATACAATCATCTTCCAGTAGGAGCTTGCAAGGTAGCTTTACCAGTTGTGCTGGATGACTTGAAGCCAGGTAGAGTTGGATAAGAGGAGCTTATATGTCATGTAATTTCACAGAGTCCTACACTCTGAGGAACAATGTTTTCAGAGATTCTTGAAATTGTTTGTGTTGGTGATCTGTGATATTCAGAAGGCAGACCAGCATGAACCTTAGAACTGTGCATAGATTGTTCTGCTCTACAAAGTAAACAACACTATCACCCTCAGCATTGTGGCCACTGGGTTCTTAGGTGGCAGCCACTGATCTATATCATATCTCACTGTAGGAAAACACATTTCCACTTGTTTTACTTCAGCAAATAATAATAGGTTAGATGAGCACATTTATATGCCACCATATCTGCCCAAGGTTCAGAACAAAGTCTCATTGCATTTCAGGATCATCTTGAGAACCTAGAGCCTGTTGCTAATCACAAGAGCCACCATTCCCATACTTTTTAATTTGTTATGTCCATGAATAAAATGTCTTGAAAGTCCACTTACAACTTGGCAGTAAAGGCCTATCTTGTCCTTCCCAAGCACAGCAACAATAAAAGCTGGGACACCATCAGACACATGGGGAGGAGGAGGGGCACAGGGAGAAACTTGATCATCACCTATTACGTCCCTTGCAACTTATTCAACAGGTAATTAGAGATCCTACATGGACATTCAAGAATGAAGAAAAGAGAATCCAGAGCAAGAAGAGGAAAATAAACTACATTTTACTCTAGTTCCTAATAAAGACCATGTACTCCAGATCTGATCATGTTCAGCCATTAATGTGGGAATAAAGGGCATTCAATGGCTGATTATTTTTATTTGATTAAGCCTCATGACATGAGGCCATTAAAGCAAATGCAGCCTTCGCCTCAACTATAGTGAATCTCACACAGAGTAGATAATGGAAGACTTCATTCCTGTATTCAGAAATATCCAGGAATAACAAAGAATGAAAGACGTGACCAGAATGCAGCTTCTGCTCATGGATACCTCATTTCTGTATGACATCCAATAATAAACCTAGAAAAATAAGATATTTGCAGTTTTCTTTGCCCTACAATTGACTGGTGCTTCAAGATGTCTGAAGGCTCGTCAAAATAATTTAGTATCACTGCACATCAATCTTTACCTAATTCACCTGTGGCTATGGACTTCTTAATATAGCCTCTCTACAATATTTTCTATAAAGCAGCTGTAAAGTATTCAATCAATTGTGATTGTTAAAGAGGGTTGGAGGCATCTGTGTCCTATAATGTATCTGAATTAGCAATATCTGGGCAAGTGCTTATCAATGAGATGGAGAACTGAAGTTTCCAAAAAATATTTTAATGCACTATTAGAATAGTATGAATATGATTAAAATTAGAATGGGCAAGTGGCAAGCTTTATTTTGGAAACTTTCTACACTGAATACCTTTGCGGAACTATTACAGCACAAAGATGACAACATTTGTTCCCTCAAAATTCTAGGCTTCCTGAATATCACATAGAACTCCATCTTGATGAATGGAAATGACAATTGTACCGATAATAAAGACTGCATTTAATAAATCAGCCATCCCTGAAGGTGAAATTGCAAAAAAGAACTAATCCTTCATCTAAACATCAGAATCCTTCAACATAATCAAAAGTTGAAAAAACCAGGAAGAGACAGGGTCAATAGATTCTGGCTGACATTAGACTTGGGTTTTAATGACCTCTCCGTTAATTCTTGTCTCAGAATAGAGGGCTGTGAGACGAGAAAAAGGATAACATGTCAGTACCATACCTTATCAGAGTACAAGTAATTGAAAAGATATTTCCAGATTGTCTTGGCACCTGTTGTTTTGAAGACTGAGTCTGTTTGGACTTTTTCACAATCATCTATCAATGTTATCAATTTTGAATTAACTTCAACAACACTTCAGAGCCAGAATGGGCGAAACTCATGAAATGTGCATCTCCTAAGAGAGTTAATAACTTATGGGAACCTAAAACTACTTATAGCAAGAATGCATCTTCCACTCAATAGGCCAATGCTTCAAAGTTGTAGCACAACCTCTTAAGGAAATAGAAAAGTTCCTTTGTACCAGTGTCACAATGGTTTCTGAACTTCTGCCATATTAACAAGACTGATTTAAGAGGTAGCAATTACAATAGGTTATTGTACAATGAACAAGACCCCTGACCCAAACGTCACCTATCTGCGTCCTCCAGAGATGCTGGCTGAACCGTATGTTTACTCCAGCACTTTGTGTTTTACGAAAGATTCCAGCACCTGCAGTTGCTTGTGTCTTGCCTTTTTCATCCCTAATGTGCACGCATAGCTACAGCTGTAGATTGGGGACCCAAGCTGCATACCGGGAACCCGCCCAGAAGGACCGCTTCGCCCTCCTAGAGCGTAAGAAGTCAGATGGAGGGCGGGTAAGCAATGCGGCAGCGGGAGGGAGTGCACTGCATCGACGATGAATTGGACCAGGCCCCGCACCAAAAGAGGCCAAACACGTGGACCGGACGTGGCCTGCAGCAGTGGAGCAGCAGCAGAGAACACCACGGCTACATTTGGCCAGGTTGACTTTGCAATGCCACCAGGACAATGGGCTCTCATGATCAGGTCAAGAACCTTGCACTTACAAATTGGGACTTGAAAATGACACCAAAACTGGGGACTCGGTTTACTGTCTCAGTGTACCACTGCTATACACATGTACTGTGTCTAAGATGCTTAGCTAAAATTAGGTGTATCAAAGTTTAGATGTCTCAAACTGCAATAACACAGTAATTTCAAACTCTGCAATGGCTTGGGTGCTTTTGTGAGGCCTACCTTACTATGGTGCAGATCTGCTGTGACCTAGATGATCCCAAACCGGTGGATACTGTTCCCTGAGAGTTTCAGTGTTCTCTCTGGAGTCGTGTCCCTATTCACCCAGGACAGAAATCTGCGTCAAGTAGAGAAAGGACAAAAGATGAGGTGGCACACAGCTGGTAGAGTACTCTGTCAGAACTCCAGTGACCTGGCTTTAATCCTGACTGGCAGCTGTCTGCGTGGAGTTTGCACATTCTCCCTGTGACTATGTGGGTTAATCTGTTCACTCTGATTATAGAGAAAAGCCATCTATTCAGCTTTGGCTTCTCTCTGCTCTCTAACCGCAACAATCTGCTCCTACTGATCGCAGATTTTTGATGGTTCAGCCTGAGTTTGAATACTTTACCTTTGCTACCATTGAAGCTCAAAACAGATCTGTCAGATTGTGAAGTACAGGAGCATCAGAGACAATGGAACAGAAACATGCAACACCTCCAGAGTAGAAATAATGTACTCCTTGAACCATTTGCGTGAAATTTCAGAAAGACTGCTCCATGTTCCCAGCTATGCTGTGCATTCTGTCTGGTAGACCAGGCAATTGGGTTAAATCTATCATAGTGTATTTGCTTCAGATTTGTTCCTATATTTTTCCTCATATGAGAATGCTAATATGTGGCTTCAGTCCAGAGAACCAGCACTCAAGATTTCCTTTCCTTGTTGTCTGACATAGCCCACTGTTGCTATCTATACCATCTCATGCTTGAGTTCTTCCACACAATCCTCTTCTGTCCTAATCGTGAACATACTGTATCTGAGTTGTTGCTTGGTGGGCATAGGTGCAATGATGGAGTTTGCACCCTTTCACCTCTGCAGCCTCATCCTCCTCTTGTCTTTGTGTGTGTACTCCAGATAAGGTGGGCATTTTAAGGGGACCTCCCTCTGGAGAGCCTGCAATGAAGCATCAAGAAAATAAATAGATAGTTGTGCTGCATGCACTGCACTATGATAGAAAATAGCCAGCATTCATGCATCTGTATTCATTTGCAACACTATATCTGCATCTTTCTCGGTTAACCCATGTGGATAGCAGTGAGCGAAAACGAAGAACTAAAATGCAATTATAAACCAGGCAGAATAATTGTTTTCCTCTGCTTGGGCGTAGAGCTCAGCTATCCAAACGTTCATCAGTAGTCGCCTCTCCCCTCGAATCCAGTCAGGATGTGAGCTCACAGTGTATATACCTTTGTCACTGTGCCAGCGGTATTATGGCCAAACAAAGAGAGGCATTTTACTTCGGAGTCACGTGAGTGACTTCGTGAAGACCCCGCCAGCACGCATGCGCGGCATATCGTCGCGCGCACTCGCACCGGCAGGCTGGGGGGGGGAGTGCGCTCTCTCCTCCGGCTCCTTCACAAGACCGGCAGGTAAGTATTACCTTCTCTTCACAGCATGAACAAGGGCCGGAGGACGACGCTGTCGAGGAGCTGAGCTGCGGCCAGCCAACGGCCCTTGTCCCCGGAGCTGCAAGGAACGCCGGCAGCTTCAACGCACGGTGGGGGCAGGAATGCGGAAGTCGGGCGCTCCCGCTGATTCAGGGGCCGACTCACCCGAATGGGTTACCGCTCCGGAACTGGATGCAACGGATCCAGACTCCGCACCCCCGTCCCCCAAGAGAAGAAGGGGGGATACAGGTACGTGGCAAGGGGTCTTGTTCTTCACAGGCAACCTCTCCCCGAGCTCCAGAAGATCCGAGGGGGCTGGGCCGGGGGACAGCCGCACGACAGGGGAGCCCTGCAATGTGCAATACGTACCACAGCCAGGGAAATCTGCCGTAGTGCAGCCTGGCAACATCACTGCTGCGTCGAGTAGGCCTGCTGGAGCAGATACCACCGACAACACACCCCGTCAGGCTGCGGTCAAGGGCGGAGGTGGCAGCAGGAAGCGGTCGGTCAGCTCAGCTCTGCGAGCGGCCGACCATGCGCCTCCACGCTAAAAGATGGGCAAGTGTGGAGGTAAGCCTGCACGGACTCCGGGGAGCCAGGTTCCGGGGGCCGGCGCCGATTCAACTCACCTGCCTTCTTATCAAACAGGTGGGCCGCCACAGTCTCGGAGAAGACAGACTAGCGGAGAGTCCGTGCGGGAGTCGTATGACCCTACTTGGGCTGTAGGTCACGACGACCTGCCGTTGGACCATAGACCCTAAGGGGGTGAGGTCCGATGGTGGAAGCCCCAGTGAGTTCGCAGGGCCTGGGGAAGTTGGCTTGTCCGCTGCATATAGCAAGGATGGTCGCATAGAGCGGTTGGAGCTCTTAGTGGTGCAACGCCTCCAGCGGGACCGGGAACGAGAAGAGCGGGACTCGCGGGCATCCACTAGCCGTGCAAGGACACCACTCAGCACCTCATCGTCTCCAGCCAGAAGCATTAATGATTGCCCAGCTGCTGTGTTTGAAGACGACCCGGGACAGCCAGTGACCGCTGAGCCAGAGCATGAGGAGGATATGCTGGATGTGGTGAGTGAAGTTTGCCGTTTCCACCCAGACAGGTGAACCCCTGCGCCACGAATTGGCGGGCACCATTGATTGCCTACGTATGCACCAACTCCGGAGTCAGGTTCTCAATAATACCTTGGAGAAAGGTTCTCCACGGGCATAACGGCGTTTGCTAGGACCCTGGTCGGGGATAATGTGTCCAATAAACAGCAAGATGCACTGGCACTCCTATGCAACGCCCAGTATGAGATAAACTGCCTGCATAAGAGCTCCATATAGCCCACACTCAACCCCAAATTCGCGGGGTTGTGCCGACCATTACCGCTCCACCGCCGCATCAGTTGTTTGGAGACCTGTCCAAACAGGTGAAGGGACTGGACAAAGGAGGCCAAAACAGCGGGCCTCATGAAACTCCATCGGCCAGAGTTCACCCATATCACCGGCAACAGCCTAATACAACCTGTGAACCAAGGCTGCCGGATAGGGCACAAAGATCCTACCTACCTCCATCTCAACAAACACAACGACCTTTTAGGGCAAGGCCAACAGCGGCCTGCATGGAAAATGCGGCCGCCGGCCCGTCAACCTCAATAACGTCCACCCGAAGCACCGTATGTACGGATCCGCCGTTAACTATGGAGGTAAGAGGGTCTGGCTCCTCTCACGCCGTAGTATCCCTCCTGCACGAATAGGTGGGCGATTGCGGGCTGCCTTGGACATATAGGAAAACTGTCACCACAGATGAGTTTATTTTACAAAGTGTTCAAGGGTATATAATTTGTTGGAGGTATAAATTCCCCTACCCAGCATTCGCCTCGTAGGAATTTACTCTATCCCAAAAAGAGGTGGAGGCAGGGCATGCTGAAATTATACGGCGAGCAGAAAAAGGGGTAATTGGCATAACCAAGCATGGACCTATTGAGTTTGAGTCTAATATGTTCACCAGCAGTAAAAAAGAAGGGGGATGTCGGATTATAATAGATTTAACTGAGTTGAACACTTTTGTACAATATACCCATTTCAAAATGGATACTTTTGGAACAGCTAGGCAGATGCTTTAACCAGGGTACTTTATGGCATGCATCGATTTGAAAGAAGCATGCTATACGGTGCCCATCGCTGAGGCTCACAGGGAATTCTGAAGTTGTCTGGAAGGGTGCATTGCCTAATGGAATCATCACAGCCCTAGGCTGTTTACCAAATTGGTATTTACATGTATTGGCTCTTCTCCGACAACAAGATTATAGTGATGGCATGTTGGATGAAATCCTTATAGTGGGGCAGACCCTCCAATTGGCAATTCAAGGAGTGGCTGCAACCAAGGCTCTGCTTGAGAAGCTGGGGTTGTAATCCATCCAGACAAATCAAAACTGCACCCGGTACGGGTTATGGATTATTTGGTGTTCACCCTAGACACCAATTTAATGAAGTTTATCATCCCAACTAATAAAGCTACTGCTATAATAGAAGAGTGCCACAATCTTGCTTGCGCCAGGGTACCGACCATTCGGCAAACAGCAAAAGTTATTGGTATTGGTAACTCTAAATTGGTAGCTACATTCCCAGCTGCACGATTCGGACCACTACACTACCGAAATTTACAAAGATCAAAAATCACAGCATTAAAAAACAAATGCTGGCCGCTTTGATCGGCCAATTCGGTTACCACCGGAAGCTAGAAATGAGCTACAATGGTGGGTAGATAATATTAAAGAATGTCATTGACCTATTATAGTGAGCAACCCTGATGTTGTGCTACTAACTGACGCAAGCGCACCAGGCTGGGGAGCAACTGGTACGATGTCCAGTTGTGGTGGCAGATGGAACTCTCATGAGTCTACATTCCTGGAGTCACATGGGATAAACTATATAGAAATGCTGGGGGCATTTCATGGACTGGGGGCTTACTGTACTAATTCACGGGATTACATGTCCGCTTTCGAATAGATAATGCTACAGTAGTGGCTTACATCAATCATATGGGTAGTATCAGGTCGCTAGTTTGCGATGAATTGGCTAATACAATTTGGCACTGGTGCATTGAAAGAAATATTTGGATTACTGCGACCTATTTGCCTGGGAAGCTTAATTCAGTGGCGGACACCAGGTCACGTGTCTTCAATGACAACATTGAGTGGATGTTGAACCCCCAAATTTTGGAGATATTATAGCTCATTTTGGGACACCAGATATTGACCTATTTGCGTCCAGGCTGAACCATCGAATACCAACGTATGTGTTGTGGGAACCAGACCCTGGGGCAATAGCAATGGATGCGTTTTTATCCATTGGGGGAAATGGTTTGCTACGCATTTCCCCCATTCTGCCTCACCAGTCGGGTATTGCAGAAAATTAAACTAGACTCTGCAACTGGCATATTGATCATTCCCGACTGGCCTACACAACCATGGTACCCGATGGTTGTAGAAATTTTAAAACAACCATGGATGGCGATTGGGAAACATCCCAAATTGATTACTCACTCCATTACGGGGGGGTCAGTCATCCTTGCCATGGTCATTTAAACTTGTTGGCCTGCAGGTTCTGAAAGACCACTCATCCGGGCAGGCATCTTGTTAAGAGCCATAGACCTTATCGCCGCATCATGCCGAGAATCAACTCGGAAATAATACCTCACCCAAATCAGAAAGTGGGAGGCATTCTGTGCCCGGACCAACAAGTCTTTCAACTCGGCAACAATACCTGATGTGTTGGAGTTTCTAGCAGGCCTCCATTTCGATGCTGGCCTCAGCTACAGTGCCATCAACAGCGCTAGGAGTGCGCTGTCCTCATACCTGGATATAGGTGTCGGCTCCAACCACCTGGTGTCTAAACTAATGAGGGGAGTGTTCAACACCAACCCTCCACGACCCAGATATACAGTAACGTGGGATGTGGGGATCGTGCTGACCCTACTGAGGAGCTGGGCTCCAATAGATGAGCTACCATTGAAACAGCTCACCCTCAAGGTGGTGATGCTTATGGCACTGACTACAGCCCAACGAGCCCAGACGTTACAGAAACTGCGACTGGACAGCATGGTGGCCACCCCTGGTCAAATAAATTTATTTGTCAAAGAATTATTAAAACAGCACAGGCCAGGGGCGCATGGGCTGCAGTTGGAATTTCGGGCGTACCCTGTAGATGCCACTCTCTGCATAGTCACCCATCTCCACCACTACATCCGAGTTACTGGAGTTATCAGGATGAAGGAACAGGGGCTCCTCATCAGTCATAAACCTCCGCATCATCGGGTGACTACACAGACGATCGCCAGGTGGCTCAGGGTGGTGCTGGATGCAGCAGGAGTTGCTACTAACATTTTTAAGTTTCATTCCACCAGGGCTGCATCCACAGCAGCGGCGAGAGCCATGGAGGTGCCCATGGACCACATTCTCGCCACCGCGGGCTGGGCCAGTGGGAAAAACCTTTCAGCGGTTCTATAACAAGCCTCTGGCCGCCCCTGCGACATTCGCAGAAGCTATCCTGGGTACCGCTCGGTAAATGTCTGGCCCCGATTTAGGGGTTTGTTGTTTATTTGATTAATAAATTGTGTTGATTTTTCAGCCAGTTTCGACTGAACTCCATTAACAGCCTTCCTCCATCAGACTGGCGGCAGTGTGATAAGCATGGACGTTGTCCAGGGCGTGAAATCACAGAGCTTTGAAATCTTCACGTAGTCACTCACGTGACTCCGAAGTAAAATAGTAATATTAAACGAGAACTTACCAAGTTTGAAGGTTGATCTGTATTTTACGAGGAGTCGCGGTGAGGGATTTCGTGCCCACCGCTCCCACCCTCTATCATAAGGTCAACCAGGTAGTTCTACGTTTTCATCTTACTATTTTTTTAGTCGTGGTTTGGTTCTGTGATTCCACACCGCTGCTTTGAAGGATGCCGCGCATGCGTGCTGGCGGGGCCTTCACGAAATCCCTCACCGCGACTCCTCGTAAAATACAGATCAACCTTCAAACTTGGTAAGTTCTCGTTTAATCTTACTATTTTTTTGCTAAGATTGACAATGATATGTTTCCTGTACTTAATGAATGTATGTGTGCCTGCCTGCTTATCTCTAATTAGAGTGTCATATTTTTCCATATTTTCTTAAACATTGAAGGATGCATTCAGGCCATTGAGTCCATGCTGGTTGGTTAAGTCTGTGCGGCTTATCAAGTTTATATTCACAATGCCTTTGTGGAACGTATCTGTCTCTATCTCTCTTCAAGTGTGGGTTTGTGGATTGAAAATGTCTGCCTCTAGCATCAAAGGGTATGGATGTGGGATATTTATTGCTTGTCTCTAAGTGCATGTGTGCACTGGGGTTTATGTCTGTCTATAATTGAGAATGGGATTGGAATCTATGTTCAGCAGGGTGGAGTAGTGTGAACAATCTGAAGTGCAGTTAGCACTATCAGCTTGTTATCAATGTCAGGTCATTGTACTTCTTGGTCCATATTTCTGGTATTTATGTTCCAGAATGACAGCTCTGCCTCAACCTCTTGAGAATAGAACAAAAGACAATGCAGCACAGGACAGGCCCTTTGGCCCACAATGTCTGTGAAAGATAAACTGATCTCATTGCCTGCACATGATCCATATTCCACCATTCTCTGCATACCCAGGTGGCTATTTAAAAGATTTTAACAACATTGTCGGATTTGCTTCCACTATAGTATCGGTCTCCACTGCCACTGTGTAAAAAAACATGCCCAGCATATCTCCTTTAAACTTTGCCTTTCTCACCTTAAAGCTAGGCCCTATGGTCTTGGACATTTCCATTCTTGCGAAAAGAGTTCTGACTATCTACCCTATCTTTGCTCTCAGAATTTTTTATACTTCTATCAGGTATCCTCAACTCCGGCATTCCAGAAAAAAACAATCCACATAAAGTGGGGCATGTATGCCTCACTCTTAACTCTCATGGCTTCCTGGAGAGGTCCCTTTAAGGACTGAAGCCTTGGTATGTTGGCCATGCAGTCAGCCTCACAAATTGCAAAGATGAAAATATCATCATGCATGCTCTTTCTCTTGTTAGAAAATACTGCCTGGTGAAAAGATGCCTATAATGTTGTATTAAGATTTGTAATTGAAAATTGTGATCCTATTCTCCAGGATAAATCAACTTTGTGATATACACAAAGCAACAAATGAACTTCTAAACTATTTTGTTCCGATTTTTTTCGTAGCAATGTTAGTTAAAAGAGATGATTGAAAACTATTTTAAATTAGGGTGAAATTTTAAATATGGATTACTATTTTCATACATTTTGGCACATCACTGCAGATGTCCAATTCGATTCATCTGTCTACCAGGTGATTTTTTTACTATTTAAAAACTGAGTCACATTTTGTGAAATACATGTGCTCTGTTAGAAGTTTTCAAAATTTAAACCTGTCTTTTTTGATGGGTTCTGGCAGAAAAATCTGTTTCAAAGAAGGTGGCTCCAAAGCTGTACTTTTGCTCTCAGGCCCCATAAGAAAAAAAATGTGCATGTTTGTTTCTTAATTTGAAGATCTGGTGTCTTATTACCATAATGGATGATGCAATTCATTAGAACAATGATAAATAGTTAGCCCTTACAGGTGCTATTTTCTCGCTATAACGATCTTTGAACTGAAATTTAACGTACGCAAAATAACTCTTGGAATTAAAAGAAACCAGCTGGGGCTAAGTTGCACGCGAAGCAACTTCTGCAAAGGGGCTTGCATTAGGAGGCAAATAGGAAAATATTTATACCACATGTGCGGATTGGAAAATGTGGAATTATTTACATCCATGTTAAATGGTAATTATTAAACATTGAAGATTAAAACAACTTGTTTTGGGGACAGGGATTATCTTTGAAATGCATACCTGAGCGTCTATTAAGGGATTTTCAAATGGTGGGCATGCATTCTGTAAATGAAATAACAAGGTTGTAATTCCAAATTTGTGCTCACAACATGGAGCTTGGTACGTCAGGAGAGTACATGGCTTTGTATTCTCTTTTCCTTTGGCAGTATTTTGGGATCAACAACAACTTACTCCCAGTCTGTTTTTGTGGTTTTTGAGGTGTCTAATGAGGCCAATGTGGGATCTGCAGACTCTTCCACGTAGACAATGTAATTAGGGGGCCGCACACTAATTTTCATCTGTCCTTGGTGAATAAATTCCTAATAAGCATTCCTGATTCATAAACCTCTGGAGTAAAGCTCGACTAAGAATTTCCTGCTTTTTTTTTTAAACAACTGAATAAGCCACTTTATCTATTAACCCACAACATGTAGTCTAATGCAAAAGGAAACAAGCCCCAGAATGTTTAACACTACATTCATATTTTACAAATAATATGTTAAACTGCTCCAGGGGGATTTCCTGAGTTAGATGGAGCCCCCCTGACCACAGATTCTGTTTGTCTTTGCAATAACCTGTTGCACCTCAGCAATGGGAGCACAATTTCTGGCCTGCACTCAAATCTACTACTGTCAACGTTTGGACCAGGTAATCTTATTATTGCCTCTTGAGTTCAAAGGTTGTCAATTTAAGATTAAATACTGGATATAAACATCTAATCCAGACAGGTAAACAGATACAAGGTGTGCTGCATTATTCACGCATCATTCACCATGTAAACATTTCTTGCAGCATCTTTAACCTGCTTAGATGTGAAGTTACAATTCCATAACACTATTCACAGAAAGACAGATCCTTACCTAAAACAAAGACTAACATTTATCATAACAAAGATTAACAGTTAATGGGTTATTTTTCTTGTTCTTATTTATTATATTACTCATTCCATTTTTTGGACTGAATGCCCACAGGAAATGGGCAATGATTTCAAGGTCAGAACTTATTGCTTACCTCTAATGGCACCTGAATAGACTATCTTACCAGGCCATTGCGAGCTTTGATTTGATGTGATACCTGCATCTGGCCTGCTCTGGTATCAACTATGTTTATTATGGTTCATACATTTATAGTTACTAGCCGATGGTGACGTCCAGAATCTTGATACTGCGGAAGATGGCAGTAATAACTGTCAAGGAATTCTCTTATTTTAGATGATTATTGGCTGGTACCTGTGTGCCCATCTTACTTCTCACCTGTCATCTTATGCCTGAATATTTTATTGGGTGTCACTGCACACAGCCATGGACCTCTTCAGATGCTGATCAGTTATGAATGGAATTGAACATTGTGCAAACATTGTGGGAGTGTCTAGGTCATCACCTCAGAATTAAAGGCTGCTCTTTTAGAAAGGAGGTGAGGAGGAACTTCTTTAGTCAGAGGATAGTTAATCTGTGGATATAATGATTGAATGAGTGATTAGAATGAGTGTCAAGGGTTATGGGGAGAAGGCAGGAAAATGGGATTAGGAGGCAGAGATCAGCCATGATTGAATGGCGGACTATTCGAGGGGGCGAATGGCTTAACTCCTATAACTTGTGAACATTCACAATTCTGACCTAGTAATACAAGGAAGATATTACACCTTAAGATGACACTGCCATGGGGAACCCCTGTAGTTATGTCCTATGGTTGAGTTAATTTCCCCCAACATTCTTTTTATGTGCAATATATAATCTCAGGCAGTGGAGTTTCCCATTGATTCTCAGTGACCAGTATCACTAATGTTCTAAGATGCCACTTTCAGTTAATTGCTTTGATTGAAATGTAAGACCCCGAAGGGGTCGTGACAGGGTAAATATGGAGGAGAAGTTTCCTCTTGTGGGAAAATCTAGAATTAAGAGTCATTCTTTAAAAGTAAGAGACTGCTAACTTTAAGCAAGGATCATTCTTTTCTCTCGGAAGGTCATGGGTCTTTGGAACTCTCTTTGAGCAAAAGGATGGCAGAAACAGAGTCTGGATATGTTTAAGGCTTTGGTGGATATCTCATTATAAACATGGGGTGAAAGATTACCATGGGTAGACCGCAATGAGATTGAAACTGATTAAGATGGATTAGCCTTGAGTGGTGTGCGGCTTATTCCTGCTCCTGATTTGTATGTTCATGTGCCACTTTGATGTCAACGCGTCACTCTCGTTTTACCTCTGGAACTCATATTTGGAAGAAGGCTGTAAAGATTGCAAATAATTCAACGTTATCTTTGGCAGTCAACGGACTTTTCCATTGTTGAGGAATCCCCTCCTTGTGTTTGTTATTTAATTATGTGTGACTAATCACAAAAGAAGTTCACCATGGTAAAACCAAATGGTGATCACATTCTCTGACCGATGTAATGGGCAATTCTTCTCTTTAATTCTGTCTAATATCAACACCCACCAAGAAGCTCAATAATCATCCCCTTCACTATGGTCATACTGAAACTACAGCCACCATCCCTGAATCCTGCAATGTAATATTTTAATGAATTACCTATTTGTCTGTGTCTTTGCCAGTTGGCAAATGCTGGTTGATAATTTTTAACAACTGCTGCATGAAATCTCCCCGTGTGATTGTGTACAATATGCAGACATCATAGGGAGGACAACACTGTTAACAAGTGACCACACAGCCTTTTGAACCATCATCTTAGTGGGGTGTTTTTTTTAAATGTTTCTCTGTTTGAATGGCTAAAATAAAAGGTCATTGAATGTTTGAATGTAAAGATGACAAGGATTCCAAATTATAGTGTTAAAGGAACTGCAGATGATGGAGAATCGAGGGTACACAAAAGGCTGGAGAAACTCAGCGGGTGCAGCAGCATTATAGTGTTTACTTTCAAGTACCTGGTTATTGACCCTATGTTAACCCCCTCCCCCTCACCTCTCCCTCTCCCATTTCCTCCACTCCTACAGTATAACCCTGATAGTTTCTGGGCAATTGTTCTATTTCTGAAATTGTATTATTGGCACAAATTCCCAAACTCAATATGTTTGTTATTAAATTACTGTTTTGCTTCTTTAAGTGACATAAAGTACTGTGACCCTGGGAGTACAGAGCTAACTTAAAGTTTTTTTTACAGTCATTTCCTGAGATATATTTTTGTTTTGTAGCTTGATGAGTAACGTGATCACTTAATATTATCTGATTTTAAATTGTTCCTTTAACAAAAATATAATTCAATCACATACTAGCATTAATTTATTTTTGATATTCTCTGCTTCTAATTGACACTGACAGCAATGACCTGTATGGAACAGGTCATCAATCCCTCCCCTCTCAAATCTATCTCTGTTCTATACCCGGACAGCCTTGGATAAATGTACCTTGTTATTTCTATTCTAAGCCTTGGAACTATTGAATTGCTGAAACACCTGATTTGGAAAAAGCCTCAAATCTCTCAGTTCAAGTTGCATGCGGGATCCATTTAATTTGTCCCCATATATCAATGATCTGGGTGAGAGAATCAAATGTGACAAAACCTGATTGAATTGTGAGTAGGGGGAGGAAGTAAAAAGGCTTCAAGGTGATATTGACCAGATAACTGAATTGACAAGAACATTGAAACATTGTGATATGATCTCTTTGGTGTGGAAAAAAAGACAGAGAGCTTGGGTAATATAGATATTTAAAGGACCTAGTGTTCCTTGTACATGTCACTAAAAAGCAAAATCCAGGTGCAGCAAATGTCAGGAAGACCAATGGTACATTGACCTTCATTACAAAAGGATTCCAGCACAGGAGTAGATATGTCTTACCGTGTAATTATATAGGACTTTTTATGACTGTAGCCAATCTCAGGGCTAAGGGCAAATCATTTTGGATCGAGATGAGGAAAATTTCATAATGCAGAGTATGATGAATCTTTGGACTTCTCTATCCTGGAGAGCAATGAGGATTCTGGTGTTAAGTTTATTCAAAGTACAGATTGATAAATCCTGGATATTAATGGAATCAAGGAACATGGGAAGAATGTGGGGAAATAGTGTTAGTGTGGAAGATCTGTCATGAAACTTGTAGGCTCAAATGGCCAATTGGCCTAAACCTGCTCTTCTAATATTCATATTTTAGCATTGATGGGAGACCAGTTTTCACCTGGGATGGGAAGCTTGGCCACTTTTCCATCTAGTTCCCATCAATCTAGTTGTCCCCAATGATGTGCACCATCTAACACAAGCTCTCATTCCCTGCTTATATTGTTTACTGTTTATCATCAAAGATTTCTTGGCTGCAAAGGTGAGTCACCAAGATATCCTTTTCAGAAGTCCCTGCAGCCAAATGCAAGTGTTAGGAGAGGGATACATTTTCTAGCAACAGGAAGGGTATTCTCCAGACCAGTGTAAAGTGGGCTTGGACAGACGTTAGTACTATCATCATTATCCCAAGAAGCTGGGTTCAATGTGGAAATACATTTAAAGACCTCACTAGGAGAGCAATAGTAATCTATCATTTCATGTGCCAATAGCTGATAACCGTCATCACTCAACCTTCCTCACAATTCTCAATTGTTACTTTGCCTCCAACGCACCTTTACACTTAGAACCACAACTAGATACTACTACTCTTCCCATGTTCATTCCAAACAAAGAAACCCTTTTTTTCTTTTCTCCCATTGTTGATGCAATTGAGTCTTCAATGCAGAGATCTTGATGACCTGGCAACATCTTTCCGAGAATAAGCATCACGTCATGTCTGGCTGTAACCATATTATGCACTGATAAAGTAAACTATTATGCAGTTCTATCTTTCAGATTTCTTTCTCTCTACATCTTACTTTTAACCCTGGTGTTTGTGAAATTGCTTAAGAACGGTGCTAATATATTAGGATACAGTGTTGAACTTGGAACATTTTATGTTTGTGATGTATCTGTTTAAGGAATATGCTGAGATCTATATCTGCAGCTCCGGAAATCAAATCAAGGAAGAATGGTTCAAAATAGTTTGTTTAACTATCTGGCTACATAGAGATCTCATTAATCATAATTTTGTTTTGCTAAACAGACTGTTAAGTCTAAAATAGACACAAAACGTTGGAGTAACTCAGCGGGAAAGGCAGCATCGGGTTGAGACCCTTCTTCAGACAGAAGAAGGGTCTCGACCCGAAATGTCACCCATTTCTTCTCTCCAGAGATGTTGCCTGTCCCGTTGAGTTAAGGGCCTGTCCCACTGTGCGAGGCAATTCCCTTGATTCAAACTCGGAGAATGTCCGTAGCGGGTCCGTAGGAGTTTGTGATGTCTTGTAGCGGCTTGTACGAGTAAAAAGTAACAATTTTTTTCATCACGAGTATTTTTTTACTCGTAGACATTTTTCACAGTGTTGAAAAAACGTCACGGGTTTACCGGATTTCTCGAGTACCTACCATTACTCGTACGAGCCGCTACGAGACATCCATGAACTCCTACGGACCCGCTACAGAAATTCTCCGAGTTCGAATCGGGGAAAACTCGTGAGAACTCTTGAATTACCTCCTACAGTGGGACAGGCCCTTAACTCAGCTTTTTGTGTCTATCTTCAGTTTAAACCAGCATTTGTAGTTCCTTCCTACACAGACTCACTGCCCAATTAATATCTATGGTAAAAATTAAAGTTAACCCTGTGGAATTCATCACCCTCATACATCTTTGCCGTCTATATATAACAACCACTTTGCAGCTGAATCATTCAGTCATGTTGAGAACTAGTCCTGAAAAAGCAAGCCTCCATTATAATTTCCTTTGACTACTCCCATCTTTGAGTAACATTCTTAACAAGTTTTACAATTCGAAGAGCAGGTTTCGTCAGAAGTTGGATTTTCAAAGTTGGAATTTCAGGATAGTTTGCATCTTCCAATAATTCCTGTCAAAGAGAGTGCATCTTCAGTAGTCAAGAATGTTCCCCTTGCTGCAGTAGTCTCATCCTATGACCACAATGCGCAGGTATGTGCACAGCTTTATATTTAAATGCTGGAATATTAACACGATCAGGTTACATTTGTAAACCACAAAGGTTATTTTATATCAAAGAGGTAAATTAACTGCTGTAAAGAAAACAATTAACAGTACCTCCTCAGATTTGATTGATATCATTGTACCAGTCACAGCATTTATCCGCACCAGTAAACTTGTGTGTGTGTGTGTGTGTGTGTGTGTGTGTGTGTGTGTATACACACACACACACACACACACACACACACACACACATACACACACATATATATATGTATATTAGACTAAGTGGGGCCTGTTGGGTTCCATGTTCACATGGGAAGGCTGGTTCCCCAACACAATATTCCACCTCTCAACCAATTCCAATATTGGTGGCTGGTGTGGGGGGGGGGGGGGGGGGGCTTTCTGGAGCTCTAGTATTGGTGTTGTGGGCCAAAGGGGGCTAGTATGGACAGTGTGGGCCGAATGGATTCTTGGGCTGGCAGCTCAGTCACTCAGGCCTGGTGGCCTGGCAGCTCAGTCACTCAGGCCTGGTGGGCGGGCAGCGCAGTCACTCAGGCCTGGTGGGCTGGCAGCTCAGTCACTCAGGTCTGGTGGACTGGCAGCTCAGTCACTCAGGCCTGGTGGGCTGGCAACTCAGTCACTCAGGCCTGATGGGCTGGCAGCTCAGAAACTGCCAGAAATTCTGCCCAAAACAGGTGAGAGACTCTGTGAGAGAAAGGAGAGAGGGTGGAGAATCAATTTTAGACATTTTTCATCATTTTTTGCAGATCACAGCAATGAAGGAGGAAAGTCTATACTGGCCTGGATCTCACAGGGAGCCAATGAAGGGAGGGAGAAAAATACTGGGGTGAGGTTTAATACTTGCAGGGGAATACATACTGATGGGAAGAAGGGACTCCTCCAGGGCTAGTACAGGCGTGATGGTCCGAAGCGGCTCTTTAAATAAAAAAGAGTGAAATCTCAGTGAAGGGCATGTTTTCTGGACTTTTCCTGGCCTGGCACGGGTCTTTTGGGCCAAACTATTCCTCGTGGGCTAATCCGGGTATTTTGGGCAAAAGGGATTGGTTTCTCAGCTAATAGGGGCCTTGTGGGTCAAAATTAGTGGTTTCAGGCAGGCCAAACAACTTATTTCATTTCATTTCCATTTCAATTTCAAGCACAGGGCAGGCCAAACAGCTCATTGCATTTTCATTTCCATTTCCATTGCAGTTTCAAGTACAGGGTAGGTCAAACAGCTCATAGCATTTTCATTTCACTTCCATTGCAGTTTCAAGTACAGGACAGGACAAACAGCTGATTGCATTTTCATATAGTTTCAGTGCCATTACAGTTTCAAGCACAGGGCAGGCCAAACAGCTGATTGCATTTTCATTTCATTTCCATTGCCATTGCAGTTTCAAACACAGAGCAGGCCAAACAGCTGATTGCATTTTCATTTCATTTCCATTGCCATTGCCGTTTCAAGTTCATGGTAGGCCAAGCCAAACAGCTCATTGCATTCTCATTTCATTTCCTTTACCATTGCAGTTTAAAGCACATGGCAGGCCAAGCCAAACAGCTCATTGCATTTTCATTTCATTGCCATTGCAGTTTCAAGCACATGGCAGGCCAAGCCAAACAGCTCATTGCATTTTCATTTCATTTCCATTGCCATTGCAGTTTTAAGCACAGGGCAGGCCAAACAGCTCATTGCATTTTCATTTCATTTCCATTGCAGTTTCAAACACAGAACAGACAAAACAACTCATTTCATTTTAATTAAGGTCTAACAAATCATTTATTGCAAGTACATTGCAGACTCACAGTTCAGTTGATTGACAGCCTAGCATGAGATTCGTGGCTTCTCCCCTCGTGATCTTGCAGGGTGACTGAGTCATGTTTAGGCATCCGGGTTTTTACAGTCCTGTCCACCCCCTTGGAAGGGGCGTTACCTTCATCACGGTGATTGACAGGCGAGAGGGCTCAAGGTTTTTTAAACACTCATTACTTTGTTATTCTTCATCGACCAGCCCACCCCTGTGAAGCCGTGCCCCCATCAATTTCTAGCCCCTTCCTCTTCCTCTCTACCCCTCTCCACTCCCCACCCCCCCCTCTCTAGCTGCCGCCTGCAAAGTTGGGGGTTATGAGTGAGTGGATAGGGCGGGGGATGGGGTAAAAGGAGCAAATTAATAATATTAATATAATATCGGGGGGATGGCTAGTGTGTGTGGGGGCGGTTACTGTGTGTATGAGAGAGATGCCGAAGGAAACCCCCCCATTCAGAAAGTATTCAGACCCCTTCTTTTTTTACACATTGTTACAGCCTTATTCTAAAATGATTGAAATTATTATTTTTTAATCAATCTACACATAATACCCCATAATAAAGGGCAAAAACAGGTGTTTCGAGATTTTTGCAAAGTAAGGTGAACAGCCAGAAGTGGTAGTGCATGTCGGCACAAACGATGTCGGAAAGAAGGGGGTGAATATTCTGCAGCGTGACTTTAGAGAGCTCGGTAAAATGCTGAAAAGCAGGACCTCCAGGGTTGTTATCAACCACAAACGTAAATGTATTTTATGTATGTACTCCTGGGCTGGTACAGGCATACCAGCCCAGGAGTACATACATAAAATACATTTACGTTTGTGGTTGATAACAACACACACACACACACGCACGCACACACACACGCACACACACACACACACACACACACACACACACACACACACACACACACACACACACACATATATATTATATATATATATATATATATATAGATATATATAGACATATATAGACATATATATATGTATATGTATGTATGTGTATATATTATATATATATGTGTATGTATATATATATAGATATGTATGTATATGTATGCATATATATGTATATATGTATGTATGTATGTATATGTATGTATGTATATATGTGTGTTTGCGTATATATATATGTGTGTGTGTGTGTATATGTGTGTATATATGTGTGTGTGTATATATGTGTATATGTATGTATGTATGTATATGTATGTATGTATATATGTGTGTTTGCGTATATATATATGTGTGTGTGTGTGTATATGTGTGTATATATGTGTGTGTGTATATATGTGTATGTGTCATAGCAAAGGGTCTGAATACTTATGTAAATGTGGTATTTCAGTTATTTATTTTTAATTACTTTGCAAAATTTTCTAAACACCTGTTTTTGCTTCTTCATTCTGGGGTATTGTGTGTGGATTGGTGATAAAACAATGAATTTAATCAATTTAAAAATAAGGCTGTAACATAACAAAATGTGAAAAAAGTGAAGGGTCTTATGCATGTATATGAATGTGTATGTATCTGTATGTATGTGTATATACGTGTATGTATATGTGTATGTATATATATATATATATATATATATATATGTATGCGTATACGTATGTATGTATGTATGCATATATATGTATATGTATGTGTATGTATACATGTGTGTATGTATATGTGTCTGTGTATATGTATATATATATGTGTGTGTGTGTGCATGTGCATGTGTGTATGTATATGTGTATATATATGTATGTATGTATACATGTGTGTGTATGTATATATGTATGTATATGTATGTATATGTATTAAGATGTATGTATATGTATGTATATGTACATATATATGTATGTATATGTATGTATATGTACATATATGTATGTATATGTAGATGTATGTATATGTATATATGTGTGTGTATATATATGTATGTGTATGTATATATATGTGTGTATGTATATATATGTATGTATATATGCATGTATGTGTATATTTATATGTATATATTTATATGTATATATATGTATGTATATATTTATATGTATGTATATGTATGTATGTATATATATGTATGTGTATATATATATGTATGTGTACACACATATATACGCATAAATATGTATATGTATGTATACATATGTATGTATATGTATGTATGTATATGTGTGTGTGTGTATATATATATATGTAAATATGTATGTATATATGTGTATGTAGATGTATGTATGTATATGCATGTATATATGTGTATGTATATGTATGTATATATGTATATGTGTATGTATATACAGGCGAATATCATCTTGCGTAAATTTGGTGCGTGTGCAGATGTGGTGAAGATGGCGCTATTTAGAGCATACTGCACACCTGTCTACGGCGCACCTGTGGTCGAACTATTTAAAGACAAGTATGCAGAGCCTAAAGGTGGCATATAAAGATGCCATGAGAACACTGCCAAGGCAACCAAGATGACCTGTGCCAGTAATATGTTTGTGGCTGCAGGAGTCAGTACTTTAGAAGCTATCCTAAGACACCACATGTATAAATTAATTTGCAGGATAAATGACTCTAAAAATATGCTTATTGTGGCCTTGACAAACATAAGGGTTAGCACTACACGCTACGAATCCCAGCTGTGGAGACACTTGTATCATTGTCTCGTTGTACAACATTGATCATCTTTTACTCTGGATTTTGAACTTGATTATTGTGGGTTTTTTAAATATATAAATTATGATGTTTTTATGTGATTTACCATGATTTTATATATATTTATGATATTTGATATGCAATGCATTGTTAATGTAATGTTGCCCCTTGTCTGGACCTTGAGTCCGTAATAAAGTTGTTATTATTATTATTATTATTATTATTATTATTATTATTATTATTATTATATATGTATGTATATATGTGTATGTATGTGTATGTATATATGTGTATGTATATGTGTGTGTAATGTATAAATGTATGTATATGTATGCATATATGTATGTATATATGTATATTTTTATGTTTATATGTATGTATATGTATGTATGTATATATATGTATGTGTATATATATATGTATGTGTACACACATATATACGCATAAATATGTATATGTATGTATACATATGTATGTATATGTATGTATGTATATGTGTGTGTATATATATATGTAAATATGTATGTATATATGTGTATGTAGATGTATGTATGTATATGCATGTATATATGTGTATGTATATGTATGTATATATGTATATGTGTATGTATATACAGGCGAATATCATCTTGCGTAAATTTGGTGTGTGTGCAGATGTGGTGAAGATGTCGCTATTTAGAGCATACTGCACACCTGTCTACGGCGCACCTGTGGTCGAACTATTTAAAGACAAGTATGCAGAGCCTAAAGGTGGGCATATAAAGATGCCATGAGAACACTGCCAAGGCAACCAAGATGACCTGTGCCAGTAATATGTTTGTGGCTGCAGGAGTCAGTACTTTAGAAGCTATCCTAAGCCACCACATGTATAAATTAATTTGCAGGATAAATGACTCTAAAAATATGCTTATTGTGGCCTTGACAAACATAAGGGTTAGCACTACACGCTACGAATCCCAGCTGTGGAGACACTTGTATCATTGTCTCGTTGTACAACATTGATCATCTTTTACTCTGGATTTTGAACTTGAGTATTGTGGGTTTTTTAAATATATAAATTATGATGTTTTTATGTGATTTACCATGATTTTATATATATTTATGATATTTGATATGCAATGCATTGTTAATGTAATGTTGCCCCTTGTCTGGACCTTGAGTCCGTAATAAAGTTATTATTATTATTATTATTATTATTATTATTATTATTATTATTATATATGTATGTATATATGTGTATGTATGTGTATGTATATATGTGTATGTATATGTGTGTGTATGTATAAATGTATGTATATGTATGCATATATGTATGTATGTATATATGTATATTTTATGTTTATATGTATGTATATGTATGTATGTATATATATGTATGTGTATATATATACGTATGTGTACACACATATATACGCATAAATATGTATATGCATGTATACATATGTATGTATATGTATGTATGTATATGTGTGTGTGTGTATATATATATGTAAATATGTATGTATATATGTGTATGTAGATGTATGTATGTATATGCATGTGTATATGTGTATGTATATGTATGTATATATGTATATGTGTATGTATATACAGGCGAATATCATCTTGCGTAAATTTGGTGCGTGTGCAGATGTGGTGAAGATGTCGCTATTTAGAGCATACTGCACACCTGTCTACGGCGCACCTGTGTTCGAACTATTTAAAAGACAAGTATGCAGAGCCTAAAGGTGGCATATAAAGATGCCATGAGAACACTGCCAAGGCAACCAAGATGACCTGTGCCAGTAATATGTTTGTGGCTTGCAGGAGTCAGTACTTTAGAAGCTATCCTAAGCCACCACATGTATAAATTAATTTGCAGGATAAATGACTCTAAAAAATATGCTTATTGTGGCCTTGACAAACATAAGGTTAGCACTACACGCTACGAATCCCAGCTGTGGAGACACTTGTATCATTGTCTCGTTGTACAACATTGATCATCTTTTACTCTGGATTTTGAACTTGAGTATTGTGGGTTTTTAAATATATAAATTATGATGTTTTTATGTGATTTACCATGATTTTATATATATTTATGATATTTGATATGCAATGCATTGTTAATGTAATGTTTGCCCCTTGTCTGGACCTTGAGTCCGTAATAAAGTTATTATTATTATTATTATTATTATTATTATTATTAATGTATGTATATATGTGTATGTATGTGTATGTATATATGTGTATGTATATGTGTGTGTATGTATAAATGTATGTATATGTATGCATATATGTATGTATGTATATATGTATATTTTATGTATATATGTGTATGTATATGTATGTATATATGTGTATGTATCTGTATGTATATGTGTGTATGTAAATGTATGTACATATGTGTATGTAAAGGGAGGAGGTCTGAAGAAGGGGTTTGGCCCAAAACGTTGCCTATTTCCTTCACTCCATAGATGCTGCTGCATCCGTTGAGTTTCTCCAGCATTTTTTGTGTACCTTATATGTGTGTGTATATGTGTATGTATATGTGTGTGTATATGTGTATGTATATGTGTATGTATGTGTGTGTGTATATGTGTGTATGTGTGTGTATATGTGAATGTATATATGTGTGTGTGTATATGTATATATGTGTATGCATATGTATATATGTGTGTGTATATGTATATATGTGTGTGGGTGTGTATGTGTATATGTATATGTGTGTATATATGTATATATATGTGTGTGTGTCATAGCAAAGGGTCTGAATACTTATGTAAATGTGGTATTTCAGTTATTTATTTTTAATTACTTTGCAAAATGTTCTAAACACCTGTTTTTGCTCGCCAGCTTCGGTCATGTCAGCCGCTTCCCACAAATCCTTAAATTCCCACAGCTGAGTAACCTCAATTGGTCCCTTGAGCGAGCTGTCGGAATTTAAGGATTTGCGGGAAGCCGGCCAGCAAGCGGCAGGAGAGAGGTGTTCAGACGGAGAGCACTGCCAGAGGTGAGCGGGGACCAGCAGAAGGGCTGAAGTGGCAGCCGGTTCTGCTGTCTGGTCCCGGCAGCCGCTCGCAGTCATCCGAGCTGCTTCCTTCCTTGGAAGTGGAGGCCAGTTCTGCTGTCCATGCCCGGAGCGCTGCGGCAGCCACCCGAGCTAATTCACTCCCCGGCCACATCGCATGCGCAGTACAGCAAAGGCAGAATATATATGTGTGTGTGTGTATGTGTGTCTGTAGATGTGTATATGTGTATGTGTATGTGTGTGTATGTGTGTGTATATGTATATGTGTATGTGTATGTATCAAGGGACCAAAGTTGGACCCTTGAAGACCGAAAAAGGTGAATTTATTATGGGGAACAAGGAAATGGCATATGAGTTGAACAGGTATTTTGGATCTGTCTTCACTAAGGAGGACACAAACAATCTTCCTGGTATAGTAGTGGCCAGAGGATCTGGAGTGACAGAGGAACTGAAGGAAATCCACATTAGGCAGGAAATGGTGTTTGATATACTGATGGGACTGAAGGCTGATAAATCCCGAGGGCCTGATGGTCTGCATCCCAAGGTACTTAAGGAATTGGCTCTAGAAATCGTGGATGCATTGGTGATAATTTTCCAATATTCTATAGACTCAGGATCAGTTCCTGAGGATTGGAGGGTAGCTAATGTTATCCCACTTTTTAAGAAAGGCGGGAGAGAGAAAACGGGGAATTATAGACCAGTTCGCCTGACATCGGTGGTGGGGAAGATGCTGGAGTCAATTATAAAAGATGAGATAGCCGCACATTTGGATAGCAGTAACAGGATCGGTCCGAGTCAGCATGGATTTACAAAGGGGAAATCAAGCTTGACTAATCTTTTGAATTTTTTTGAAGATGTAACTAGGAAAATGGGCAAGGCAGAGCCAGTGGATGTAGTGTACCTGGACTTTCAGAAAGCATTTGGTTAAGGTCCCACATAGGAGATTAGTGGGCAAATTTAGGGCACATGGTATTGGGGGTAGAGTGCTGACATGGATAGAGAAGTGGTTGGCAGACAGGAAACAAAATGTAGGGATTAACGGGTCCCTTTCAGAATGGCAGGCAGTGACCAGTGGGGTACCGCAAGGCTCGGTGCTGGGACCGCAGCTATTTACAATATACATCAATGATTTGGATGAAGGGATTCAAAGTAACATTAGCAAATTTGCAGATAACACAAAGCTGGGTGGCAGTGTGAACTGTGAGGAGGGTACCATGAGAATGCAGGGTGACTTGGACAGGTTGGGGGAGTGGGCAGATGCATGGCAGATGAAGTTTAATGCGGATAAATGTGAGGTCCACTTTGGTAGCAAAAACAGGAAGGCAGATTACTATCTAAATGGTGTCAAGTTGGGAAAAGGGGAAGTACAACGGGATCTAGGGGTCCTTGTAAATCAGTCTATGAAAGTTAGCATGCGGGTACAGCAGGCAGTGAAGAAAGCGAATGGCCTGTTGGCCTTTAGAACAAGAGGAATCGAATATAGGAGCAAAGAGGTCGTTCTGCAGTTGTACAGAGCCCTAGTGAGACCACATCTGGTGTATTGTGTGCAGTTTTGGTCCCCTAATTTGAGGAAGGACATTCTTGCTATTGAGGGAGTGCAGCGCAGGTTTACAAGGTTAATTCCCCGGATGGCGTGACTGTCATATGCTGAGAGAATGGAGCAGCTGGGCTTATACACGCTGGAGTTTAGAAGAATGAGAGGGGAACTCATAGAAACATATAAGATTGTTAAGGGCTTGGACACACTAAAGGCAGGAAACATGTTGGGGGAATCCAGAACCAGGGGCCACATTTTAAGAATAAGGAGTAAGGCTTTTAGAACGGAGACAAGGAAACACTTTTTCTCACAGAGAGTGGTGAGTCTGTGGAATTCTCTGCCTCAGGGCGGTGAAGGCAGGTTCTCTGGATGCTTTCAAGAGATCTAGATAGGGCTCTTAAAAATAGCGGTCAGGAGATATGGGGAGAAGGCAGAAACGGTACTGATTGGGGATGATCAGCCATGATCACATTGAATGGCGGTGCTGGCTCGAAGGGCCAAATGGCCTACTCCTGCACCTATTGTCTATTGTATATGTATATGTGTATATGTATATGTATATATATGTATATGTGTGTATGTGTATATGTATACGTATATATATGTGTATATTTATGTGTATATATATATGGGTATATATGGGTATATATATGTGTATATATATATGTGTGGTTATGTATGTAAATGTGTGTGTATATATATAATATATATATATATATATGTATGTGTATATATATGTATATACATGTGTATATGTGTGTGTATATATGTGTGCGTGTATATGTGTGTGTATTTGTGTGTGTGTGTGTATATATATATGTGTGTATGTATATGTGTGTGTGTATATGTGTATGTATATGTGTGTGTATATATATATGTATATATCCATATATGTGTGTGTGTGTATATATGTGTGTGTATATATGTGTGTGTATATATGTGTGTGTGTATATGTGTGTGTGTATATGTGTGTGTGTATATGTGTGTGTGTGTATGTGTGTGTGTATATGTGTGTGTGTATGTGTGTGTGTGTATGTGTGTGTGTGTATGTGTGTGTGTGTATGTGTGTGTGTATGTGTGTGTGTGTGTATGTGTGTGTGTGTGTGTGTGTGTGTGTGTGTGTGTGTGTGTGTGTGTGTGTACATGTGTGTGTATATATGTATATATGTATATGCATGTATATTTATATGTGTATGTATGTAAATGTATATTATATGTATACATATATGTGTATGTATGTATAGGTGTATATGTATGTATGTTTATATGTATATACGTGTGTATATGTATTTATGTGTATATTTGTGTATATATGTGTATATATGTATATATATGTATATATGTGTGTACTTGTGGGTATGTGTATATACTCTGTATGCACACTGAACTATTTTCTCTCTCTTTTTGTCATATTGTTTACATGTTTATATGTTTACATATTCTGTTGTGCTGCAGCAAGTTGGAATTTCATAGTTCTCTCTGCGACCCATGACAATTCACAATAGGTGCAGGAGAAGGCCATTCGGCCCTTCAAGCCAGACAATAAAACACTCTTGACTCTTGATTTTGAGAAGATGCAATGAAACAGGTGACATGACTAATCTAAGCCCCACGAGAACTATTAACATAATAGCCCAAACTATCAACAGTGATGTGACACTTGCTAATAATCCCATCGAAAAATTCCCATAAAGATTTTGTAAATCTCTAAATGTGAGTTTGCCTTTTTCCAACACGTTTTGCTGCCATTCATCAGTCAATGGGATCCCTGGCATCCAGCAGTTATGATCTCAAGCTGGATTCATTCAGATTAAAAAATAGAGCAAACTAGGAATCAACAGTTAAAAAAAAAAATGTTAACTGGTGCTGAATTATGACTGGATGAAACATCACAAATAAGCAGGCAAAAAATATATATTTATTTTAAAATCACACAATTACAATTATTCATGATAAAGAATAAAAATATAATAACATTTTAAACATCCAGGCCAATTGCTAGACAGTAATAATGGCTTGGCATAGTTCTTTAAATCTAATTTGGATCACATATGACTATAATATTTTTTGGATATTTATAATATGTGGTTCATAAATACCCAAAATATACTGTATGGTAATTTAAGCGATTTACCGTGACTGTATTTAAAAAGAGTACAAATAGTAATTCGACAAAACACCTACAGCAATTTGAGGATTTCTGCATGAAATCCTTAAAATTTATTTTCAATTTTACAGTGCAATGAGTTGTACCAATGTCAGTCCCATAAATATGGGCCCTTACTGTTGACAAAAGCAAAGGACATTACTCCTGCACAAGCAATGATCGACCCACTTACCAACTCTTTATTTCTATAATAATAGTTCCCAAGTTCATTTTAGGGCAAAGTGGTGCTGTGCTCATCTTTAATTGGCTTTGAGAAGGTGGGAGTGACCTTCCAGTCACTATAGTCCTCTGGAAAGATACTTCCACAGAGCTGTTTGTTGACTTTTCCATTACTCAGACCCACTTTGATGAAGGGTTGGATTGAAGGGAATATTTCTTATCTTATACCAGTAAAGACACAGAAGGAAATCACTGTCCTTTATGTCCATGCCACTTCCATGAGAGCAGTGGCACCATAAGTACCATAGTCATTCTGCAAGGACTCTTCAGCTACATGTGTTCATTACAACCATGATGCCCCCCTCCCATTTGACTGAATTTGGCCCTTATCCCTCTAACCTTTAAAGCTAAACCTACCATCTTCTGCTCCCCATTTCCCTGTACCTCAGCACTTATTCTCTTTTGCCAAGCCAATCAACACGCTTTCGATTATTTTGGATATTAACCCATAAAAAGGGGTAATCTACCAGCACAACATTGGAACATGGAGCACCTGGAGGAATTCCACATAGTCGCAGAGAGAACATGCAAACTCCACACAGCCAATGCCTGAGGTTAGGATTGAATTCGGTTCCCTGCATACCATGTCACTTAACCTGCAACTGGGAGGGAAAATTACAGGTAGCACTGGCCCCATCACCAGCTGCAATTGTCCTTTTTAAATGGTGGGCATTGTTAGTTTGGGATGAGATATCATTAAATAAATACAATGCCATCCTTTAGACCAGCAAATATCGTTGACACCACTCTTAGAATGTGGTACAGCCAATATTTAATATATTTTAACCTAGGATGCTCACCTTACATTTCATGGGTCACCTGTTTCTCAAGCAGATCTCCAGAGTACTTAGAATAATGTCATTTATCAATCTGATTGTGCTGCAGACACTTTTACTTTTCAGCAGCATTGTACCTGCTGAGTCTTTGTAACATTTTCCAGCTTTATAACATTTCCCGGATGGAAGATGACTGCATGGCCCCTTGCTTGTGTATCTCACTTATGTCTGAACATCTATGAACGCTTCGGACTCAATATTCAACTCAATACCTTAACATTATCAACCTTTCAATCTGAGGTAGACAGAAAATGCTGGAGAAACTCAGCGGGTGAGACAGCATTTATGGAGAAAAAAGAATAGGCGATCTTTCAGGTCGAGACCCTTCTTCAGAATGATGTCGGGGGGTGGGGGGTGACGAGAAAAAGAAAGCGAGAGGTGGAAACAGTAGGCTTTGTGGGAGAGCTGGGAAGGAGGAGGATGAGGAGGAAGAGGAAGAGGGAGAAAGCAAGGGCTATCAATTTTCATACCGCTGGGGTGTAAACTACCTAAGCAAAATATGAGGTGCTGTTCCTTCAATTTGCGCTGGGCCTCATTCTGGCAATGGAGGAGGCCCAGGACAGAAAGGTCAGATTGGGAATGGGAGGGGGAGTTGAAGTGCTGAGCCACCGGCTAATCAGGTTGGTTAGTACGAACTGATCGGAGGTGTTGGGCGAACGGGGGTTCCCCACTTCTACTATAGATGAGGCTCTCAACAGGGTCTCCTCTATATCCCGCAGCTCCGCTCTTACTCCCCATCCCCCCACTTGTAACAAGGCCAGAGTCCCCCTTGTCCTCACCTTCCACCCCATCAGCCTTCGCATACAACATATAATCCTCCAACAATTTTGCCACCTCCAACGGGATCCTACCACTGGCCACATCTTCCCATCTCCACCCCTTTCTGCTTTCCTCAGAGACTGTCCCCTCCGTAACTCCCTGGTCAATTCGTCCCTTCCTACCCAAACCTCCCTCTCCCTGGGTACGTTCCCATGCAACTGCAGGAAATGCTACACTTGTCACTTTACCTCCCCCTCTGGACTCCATCCAATCAGTCTTTCCAGGTGAGGCAGAGGTTCCCCTGCACCTCCTCCAACCTCATCTACTGCATCCGCTGGTCCAGGTGTCTACATCGGCGAGACCAAGCGCAGGCTTGGAAATTGCTTCGTCCAGCACCTCCGCTCAGTTCGTACTAACCAACCTGATCTCCCGGTTGCTCAGCACCAACTTCCCCTCTCATTCCCAATCTGACCTTTCTGTCCTGAGCCTCCTCCATTGCCAGAGTGAGGTCCAGCACAAATTGGAGGAACAGCACCTCATATTTCTCTTAGGTAGTTTACACCCCAGCGGTATGAACATTGACTGCTCTAATTTTAGATAACCCCAGCTTTCTACCTCCGTCCCCTCTTCCTTCCCAGTTCTCCCACAAAGCCTACTGTCTCTGCCTCTTCCTTTCTTTTTCCCAACCCCCCCCCCCCCCCCCGACATCACTGACGAAGGGTCTCGACCCAAAACTTCGCCTATTCTATATAGATGCTGCCTTAGCTGCTGAGTTTCCCCAGCATTTTTTTTGTCTACCTTAGATTTTTCCAGCATCTTTCCTAAACCTTTCAATCTGTATCAGAAATGGTCAGTTCTGACAAAAGATCACGTAACTGTAACTGTCTTCCCCTCTTGACAGATATGGCTTGATGGCTGAGCATTTAAGCATTGTCTTTTACTTTTATATTTCATTTTTATTTTCTGTCTCCTCTCTCATTAATTTCCTTCTATTTAATTCCCCTTTAGACAGATCATCTACAACAACCCCCCCCCAAACCACTTGTGTCAGTCTATCTCTCCATTGCCAATCCTACACAGATATTCCCTTTGTCCTGTCATCTTACCAGTATCTTAAAAGATGTTTGGTTACAAACTTGTCTTACATCTGCTGAAAGGGCATGAAGCTGAAACATTAATTGTATTCCCTCTCAATGGATTCTGCCTGATGTGTTGAAACATTTTATTCCATTGTTCGTAGGGATAGCACTATCATTAACCCCATTCTATGCAATGTGCTGAGCTGTTCAATGACTAAGTGACTGGTAAATTCTTGAACTGATAAGAATTAGATGGTTCAATGGGTGTTAGAGGAATGAGACATCGATAACATTTTGTGGAAGTCCATCACCTTTCAATGAAGTTCCATTTAGCCTGGTGAGTATCCAGAAAACCAGATGATGCTCTTAAAAGCAGGCTATATTATCCGAATAAATGAACCTTCTTTAAAATGTCTGTTGGTGTCTCGATTGGAAAAGTGATTTGAAGACCACCCACATAGCATCAGTATGTGCGATGTGCTTGTTAAGCATACTCTAAACCCACCCACATGGGAAAGTCTGTCATTCCAAAGTTACTGTCAATCAGTGGATGTTTTTAATCACAGAGCAGTCATCTCCTCTTTTTGTCCAGCTGGGATGGTCTTTGAAAATACTTTCCTGCTTTTTTCTGATTTAATTACTGTTTTTATTCTTCTTGGCCATCAGCTGGTGCCGGTGAAGTTTAAACTGATGCCCCAATTCTTCCTGTTCAATCAAATCTTGTCCTGCACCATAGGGATTCTATCATGCCTACTATTCTGAAATCTCTGATTAAATTCTGCCTCTTGCACCTGGCCTCTTGATCATTCTGAGGATCTGAAATCTTCCTGTAATCTCTGTAAATCCACCCTTAGACCGATCAAACGCAGTTCTTTTGAAAGGACTCGTCATCTTCCGTCTTCTTGTCTTCACAGCAGTTGATTCTGGATTCTTGCCAAAGTTGGTTACAAAAACTCCTACCAATGTCCCTTTTGCATTGATTTTGCCCTGATCAGTCCGCAAAATTTAACTTTGCAACTAAAATCGTAAGCGCGATTATATTTGTAATATTTTAATCTATTGTGGTCAATATTGAGTTTTGCACCTACAAATATAATATTTCCCAAGACATGCTGCATATTACCTCAGTGGGCTCCCAGTCAAAAGTAAGGTAATATGCAGCATGTCTTGGGAAATGCTGAGATCGCTACACTGGAGTATATGGGCTCTGCTGCCATCTCCCCCAAAGCAATAATAATGTGTTTAATTATTTCTAACATTGATCTTTCTCTCTGAATACTGTATGTGTCTCTGTCCGTGTTTGGTTACTGATGTGTTCCTTCTGATGGAAGGGAGTCACTCTGAAGCATTAACTCTATTTCTCTTTCAATGGATGCTGCCTGAGTATTTCTAACATTTTCTGTTTTTTATTGAACTGAGCTCAGTAACTTCTTCAATGTATCACTAAGATAATGGACAATATCTGGAAATTTAAACTTACAAACATGTTTAAAAAGAACTTGTGCAAAGCAGCATTTCTTACCGTGACTCTTTCTAGATACAGAAAGCTTCTGCAGAACTGTACTATGAAGTTTTTTGTAGCAACTTGCAGAGAACAGTGAGTCACATGTTACAATCCATAGGGTTGCACGCCAATTATAAGCCACATATTTTACAAGGAGTTTCCTTGTACCTTATTGTGTCGCCAATGCACATAGGGTTTGCATCAGTTGAACTCCATTTTTAATTATTATTAGTTATATTAGAAGCACATTTCTGTCATTGCAAAATCATCTTCAGATCCAGCCCATGGCCCCTTCCTCTGTATTGTCCATATGCTGTCTCCTGGTATATTGAACCTTAAACTGCTGTCATTGGCGAGGCACACATGTTTAACATTGGCATATGTATCACCAACAGATTTGCCTCTTCTGTATCCTCTTAATTCAACTTTGTTGCTGTGAGCTGACCCAATCCTAAATGACACGGTCCTACGTTGCATCAACAGGACTGTGCATCAACACATACACCACCCACCAAGCCAGTGATATTTACTTTGTCAGTTGGCTAAGAGCCTAAGCCTGCTGTCAAAGCTGTCACGAATTTTGAAGCCTGAATACGATCATGGGCTACAAGCCAAAATCTGGGGTGATTTTTTGCAACAATGTATCTTGATTGAAAGTTCAAAGGAGTTCAGGTGGTGTAGCTATTGTCTTACAGCGCCAGAGATCCTGGTTCGATCTTGACTATGGGCGCTTGCCTGTACGTTCTCCCTGTGGCCTGCGTGGGACTTCTCCGAGAGCTTCGGTTAACTCCCATACTCCAAAGTCATACAGGTTTGTAGGTTAATAGTAAGATTAAACGCGAACTTACCAAGTTTGAAGTTTGATCATTATTTTATGAGGAGTTACGATGAGGGGTTACGTGAAGAAGTCCCGCCTGGCGCATGAACGGCATACTTCAAAGCAGCGGCATGAAAAACACAAAACCAATAGCCGGAGTAAGATAGTAAGGCTCAACATAGACTAGAACTACCAGATGATCATTTATTTTATGAGGGTTGGGAGTGGAGGGCACGTAATCCCTCATCGTTCCTCCTCATAAAATAACGATCAAACTTCAAACTTGGTAAGTTCGCGTTTAATCTTACTATTTTACTTCGGAGTCACGTGAGTGACTACGTGAAGATTTTGTAGCTCTGTCTTTTATGTCGTAGATTCATTCCATATGACACTCTGGCTCAGTCAACACAGTAGTGAATAAATAATACATCTCATAAACATTTCTTTAGTTTATGTAATAAGTCTTTTCATTATAAAAGAATGAAAGTAATAACCCTTCGATCGTAGGGGAAGATTTATAACCAAAGATATAAATTGATAATATAAAACAAAGCACATCAAAGAGAACCCAACACTGCGTGTCCAACCCTGACACCGTGAGAACTGGTTTCTTGTAAGCTTTGAAAAGTTTATTTTACATCATCCTACGGCCTCTAATTTTTTGATCGCGTGGCCCGTCCTGTGCCTTTGCCGTGGATGTACCTACCTCCCAGGTGGAGTGATTTTTAACATCTCAATGTCTACTCCTGCTGAGTCCCAAAACCTGTTTTAACCATCTAGAATGTAACTATCTGGGACCATCAGTTTGTACTGATACTTTTATGTGTTTTTTTTGTGTGTAATAAATACCGCTGTCTCACCACCATGGAGACTCTTGCCTACTTCAACATATTGAGTCAATGCTTAACCACACACAATGTTTGGTCGACAGGATATGCTTTAACATTTACCTTGGTTCCAGCTCCTCCTGGTCTGCTTTGTTTGGTTAAGTCATAAACATATAAGACAATGTTATCTGTAGCCACATGCATACAGTCCAACGTAACATTTGCAACATTTGCACTCTTTGTGCTGATACTAAAGCCATGAGCATTATTACTTCAAATGCTAACATCCGAAACAATGATAGAATTGGAGCCCATTGCCTAAGCAAAGTGAGAACTATGCTGACCTCCCAACTTCTGTATTTTTACTTTGGGCAGATTTAAATATATATTCCTTTCCCAATCAGGATATTACCGGATGAGACCCACTAGATTCATGGTCAACAATTTGTCCTAAATATGACGATAAAGCACTATGAGCCCTATTAATGGCCCTATCGCTAAGGTGCTGATCACAATATGCAATCCAGCAAGGAACTCCAATATATCTGATATGTTAGCAGAATGATAAAATATCTTTGACTGTCTACCAAAGACTTCCAATTTCTTTATATAAACAAAATACTGTTTTTAATGCTATTTTCCCAAGCTGCAGTTATAACATTCATGGTCCTATCCGACAATCTTGTCAGATTGACAATGGTCTGGTCAGAACCTGCAGATTAACAAATTCATATGATCATGCCATGGATGAATTTTTCAACAAATTACTACAGCTATGAATCATCATAAATGGCTCAATTATTACTCTAAACATGAATGAGAAACATGACTGTGTCCAATAAGGGCTACCAATTACTGCAGCTAGGAATCGTCATGAATGGTTCAATTATTATTCTAAACATCAATGAGAACCATGACTGTGTCTGATTTGGGCCACCAAACCGCCCGTGGCAGAGTCTTGCTATATTTTCATCAGACATTGCCTAATCAGACAGAATGGGGAACATAAAAGAACATATTCCCCCCCCCCCCCCTCCCTCAAATGTAGTGAGAATGCATCCACAGCTATAGCTCCTGGGTTGGGATCCCATGAGACGTATTTGGGCAATTAATTATTTAATCTAGACACAGACAGATCAATGTCAGGTAATCCATACCACTGACAATGTTTTCCAACTTGTGGATTTAATATCCATTCTGTATTGTCTTTAAATTTTCGTGATCTGTTGTCTGCCACAATATTGTCTCTCCCTGAGATAGATAGCTGAAAGCCAAATATTCTTAAAGATACACCAATGCCACATCTGGTTAACCAGATAATCACATGATAATGATCTTACTCGACCCATGTGATTGATATATGCCACAGCTGTGGTATTGTCTACTTGTAATTGGACATGCAAATATTTCATAGTAGAACAATAAGCTTTTAATCCAAAAAAAGCTCCTAACAACTCCAAATAATTACTACCAATGTTTGGAGAAATAAGTTTCTTGGACAATCCATCTGCCACCCCCTGGTGTTATTGTCCGTAGCCCCCCAGATAAGGGACGTATCAGATATTAACCTGATAAGAACAGATATTACACTTATCTTAGCCCAAAACCCCGAGAAGCTACCCACCATCCGAGAACACTTGCTGCAGTTTGTAATGACTGCTGGCTGCTGAGCTAATATGTTTTTAAGCAGCTTGTGGAACATTCTCAATCCACCACTGTAATTCTGATAAAGCTTCCTTTGGCAATTGCATAGGCCTGTCAAAATGGCCTGCACACTCTTCTAGTGCTTGTGTTTTTGCCCTTTTTTGAGCTTTTTTGGTAATGCAGTGGACCAACTCTACTGCAGAAATAGTGTTACTAATTTACCTAAGCTCCTTCTCGGATGGAGGCATGTCAACAAGGCAACGACACACATTTGTAATATTGACACTTTGTCTCTTGGTAAATTTACCGAACATGGTACTGAATCACTCACAAACCCCAAATAGTAAATTGTTGGGGATGGCTGAAGCTTAGATTTTGTTGGATGGATCAGGACCCTAGTCTTTCAACAGGCTTGTAATTGCTACACTAATTTTTCAGCTGACTCCTGATCATCATTGCCAATTAATTTTCAATTATCTGTGAACATGATGATAAATTGGTACTAAATCATATGCATCCTTAAAGTCTATAATAACCAATTACAACTTGTTGATAACAACTGCCCTGCAGTGTTGAAGGTGTCCATTTTGAAATGTTTTATACTGGACAAATGTATTAAAGTGTGTGATGTCTAGAATGACTCTTCAACAACCATCTTTCTTCTGCCTGGGGAAATTATTTGATACAAATTGTTGTGGATGCTTACTCTTGTTTTTTCCCGCATTACACTTTCCCTAAACATTTTCTTACCTTTTCTTTATTTGAGATTTTTCAGGTGCAGAAACATAAACTAGGATTGGGTTAATTCTGTACAGGTGGATCAACTCCTTCTACAAATGTTATTGTAGATCCTGACACAGTATCTAATATAAACCATTCAGCTGTTATGCAATATCATTTATCATAACACACCTGTAATCTACCACCAATCGGAGGTTCAACAAAAGCTTCCTCTGTGATAGAATAAAGTTTTTGTACCTCTCCAAATGCACGTGATGGCCTTCTTCCCCCACAATATGGGTTAACATAGGGCTGTGCTGGATAAAAATACTTCCTTACCATACACCTGCCTCTGTTTGATCCATATATCAAATCCCCTTCACATTGGACCACCAATTTTGCAAAGGTTTTATGAGGCTGATATCTTTGCCTCTTTATCAATGACTTTGATTTGTTTTAGGCAGGTTTACTCCGTATAACCAAGATTTTCAACATAGCTTGAACTTTATTGACCTGCAAATCTAAAGTGCAAAATGGTCCGAATGGCAATTTTTCTCTCATACCATTGAGCTCAACATATGAGCTATAAACAATGCCACTTATCCTTTTTAAATTTTGGTCATTGCACAATCTTTCACTTGCTTCCCATAAGCAGTGATGCCACCTGCAAACTTGAAATTCTTTGGAATCGTATTCCCTGTGCCTCCACACTATTGAAGACATGGGTGCCTTAATCGGATTCACCGTTGGCACCCTAGTAAAGCACAAGTGTTTTCATATAAATCTGCTGTGTCAACCATAACAGTCTCCTGAAGCTGGTGAGAAACCAATTGATGTTGGCCACCATGGCTACCTTCCATGGCCTCACCGCTTCCTTCAGGTATCGTACTTTGTACCCATTAAGTACACCTGGATTTATACTTGTGCTGTGGTGGGTACTTATGACCAAAACACCACTTTTAGGGTCAATTTTTTACTGCCCTGGTACTCCTGAGACTTGCTCAAGGAGACTACCTCCAGCCCAATCTCAGGTTCATATTCCCACAGTGGTAAAAGCACAATATATTTGTATATGGAAACCCCTCAGGGCCTGCCTGGGAATATTCTGGGTTTTTTAGACCCTTGGTTGAAAATAATTTGGAGTATTTCTCCATTTAATTTATTCTGAGCGATAAGGCTTTCTTGTCTGGAGGCCTTTCCTTATTAAAATCATTTAAAGCCATTTAAAACCACGGCCTCTCAGACTTCTTTATTTTCCTCCCCACTGAAGATTCTTCCCGTGGCTTTTGTTTGTGGAGCGACTAAATGTTCCCTACGATAATTTTTAACGGCCACCGGTATCGGAACCGGCTCCGCATTAATCTGCCGTCCTGATCGCTGAGCTTCTACCCGGGACGCATTTTAACCTCCGTTTTTCCACCCGGAGTATTTCCACTTTTCCTTTCAACTCCTGCTGGCTCTGCACGCCAGCACCATGGAGTTTGAATATGCCCTGTAAAATAATTCAATCTACTTACCTGCGGGTCTGTTCCTCACCGCTGGTGGAACTGCGCACTGCAGCCCTTTGCCTACCGACAGCGTCGACGTAATGCCGATCATGCGCCAGGTGGGGCTCCTTCACGTAGTCACTCACGTGACTCCAAAGTAAAATTGGCTTTGTATAAATGTAAATTGTTCCTAGTATGTGGGGTAGTGTCAGTGTGCGGGGATCGCTGGTTGGAGCTGACTCAATGGGCCAAAGGGCTTGTTTCCACGCTAAATTAAACTAAACTAAAAATAATTTTGACACTAGTTTTGAACAGACAATGCTCCACCTTCATCCCTCTCTGGCTCTGAACCAAACATCTTTATGGCAGAAGTCAGATCTGCTTTAATGAGGATAAGCTGGCGGAAAGTGTCTTGTCCGGATGGAGTCCCTGGACAGGTTCTGAAATTGTGTGTCAATCAACTGGCTACAGCCTTCATCGATACCTTCAAACTTTCACTTCAACAGTCTATGCCCCACCAAGGAAACCTCCATCATTCCAATCCCCCCAGAAAAGTAAATTGATCTGTGTCAATGACCACTACAATAATAAAATGTTTTGAAAGACTGTTAATGGCCCACATCTGCATCAGTCTTCCAGGCAATCTGGACTCCTTGCAATTTGGCTGCAAGAAATGTAAGTGTATGGAGGATGCCATCTCTCTTGCACTGCATTCAGCTCTGGATCACCTTGGCAATAACAACACTTATGTCAACAAGATGCTTCTCATTGACGACAGCTCAGCTTTCAACACCATCATACCGAATAAGCTCATCTCTAAACGTTTTGACCTTGGCCTTGGAGCCTCCATCTGCAACTGGCTTCTGGACTTCTTGACTGACAGACCTAGGTCAGTAAGAATTGGTTACAACCCCCATCTTGACCATGAACACTGGTGCCTCTCAAGGTTGTGTGTTCAGTCCTTCATTCTACTCCCCCTATATCCATGATTGTGTGGTCAAGCACAACGATAATGTGATCTTTAAAGACTACTGATTGTACCAGGCTGGATCATCAACAATAATGAGATGAAGTATAGGAAAGAGATTGAGAATCTTGTGTCATGGTGTCAGGACTATAGCCTAGCTCTTAATGCCAGTGGGATGAAAGAGCTGATTGTTAATGCCAGTGGGATGAAAGAAGAAGTGAGGAGGTGATCACAACCCTGTCCTCAGCAATAGTGCTGCTGTAGAGATGGCCAACTACAGGTTCATATGCATTTATATAATTAACAAATGAACTTG
Organism: Okamejei kenojei; assembly: GCA_035221665.1. Lineage (NCBI taxonomy): Eukaryota > Metazoa > Chordata > Chondrichthyes > Rajiformes > Rajidae > Okamejei > Okamejei kenojei. The sequence continues at coordinate 97,592,799 of CM069136.1, read as the reverse complement.
GCTCCTTCACGGTAATGTGAAGAAAATGATCAGTGTATTTACTTCCTTAGTTGTCTGAGAAGATTTAACATGCCCAAAAAGGTTCTCTCAAACTTGGAGTCATATAGTGTGGAAGCAGGCCCTTCAGCCCGACTTGCCCATGTTGGCCAAGATGTCCCAGCTACACTTGACCCACCTGCCCGCGTTTAGTTTAGTTTATTATTGTCACCTGTTCTGAGGTACAGTGATAAGCTTTTGTTTGTATGCTGTACAGTCAAAGAAAGTGCTATGCATGAGTACAATCAAGCCATCCACAGTGCACAGATAAAGGATAGAGGGTACAGCAATTGTGCAAGATATAACACTGAGGTCTGATGAAGTCTGATTAAAGAAAGTGCTATGGTCCCCAATGAGGCAGATGGGAGGTCAGGACCGCATTCTAGCAGATGAAAGGACAGTTGCCTGATAAAAGCTGGGAAGAAACTGTTCCTGAATCTGGAGCTATGCATTATCAAACCTCTGTTTATTTTACCTTACGCGAGAGGGAAGAAGAGGTAGTGACTAGGGTGAGACTAGTCCTTGATTATGCTGGCAGCCTTGCTGAGGCAATGTGAAGTGTAGATTGAGTCAATGGAAGGCGGCTGGTTGTGTAATGGAAGGTCATGTTTGACAAACCTTCTTGAATTTTTTGAAGCGGTAACTAGGGAAATTGATGAGGGTAAAGCAGTGGATGTTGTCTATATGGATTTCAGTAAGGCCTTTGACAAGGTTCCCCATGGAAGGTTGGTTAAGAAGGTTCAATCTTTGGGTGTTAATGGCGGAGTAGCAAGATGGATTCAACAGTGGCTGAATGGGAGATGTCAGAGAGTAATGGTGGATGGCTGTTTGTCAGGTTGGAAGCCGGTGACCAGTGGGGTGCCTCAGGGATCTGTGTTGGGTCCACTGTTGTTTGTCATGTACATCAATGATCTGGATGATGGGGTGGAAAATTGGATAAGTAAGTATGCAGATGATACTAAGATAGGTGGTGTTGTGGATAATGAAGTAGATTTTCAAAGTCTACAGAGAGATTTAGGCCATTTGGAAAAGTGGGCTGAAAGATGGCAGATGGAGTTTAATGCTGATAAGTGTGAAGTGCTACATCTTGGCAGGACAAATCAAAATAGGACGTACATGGTAAATGGTAGGGAATTGAGGAATGCTGTGGAACAGAGGGATCTAGGAATAACTGTGCATAGTTCCCTGAAGGTGGAATCGCATGTAGATAGGGTGGTAAAGAAAGCCTTTGGTGTGCTGGCCTTTATAAATCAGAGCATTGAATATAGGAGTAGGGAAGTAATGTTAAAATTGTACAAGGCATTGGTAAGACCAATTCTGGAGTATGGTGTACAATTTTGGTCGCCTAGTTATAGGAAGGATATCAACAAAATAGAGAGAGTACAGAGGAGATTTACTAGAATGTTGCCAAGGGTTCCAGCAACTATGTTACAGAGAAAGGTTGAACAAGTTAGGTCTTTATTCTTTGGAGCGCAGAAGGTTAAGGGGGGACTTGATTGAGGTCTTTAAAATGATGAAAGGGATAGACAGAGTTGACGTGGATACGTTTTTCCCATTGAGGGTAGGGAAGATTCAAACAAGAGGGCATGACATGAGAATTAAGGGACAGAGGTTTCGGGGTAACGTGAGGGGGAACTTCTTTACTCAGAGCGTGGTGGCTGCGTGGAATCAGCTTCCAGCAGAAGTGGTGGAGGCAGGATCGATTTTAACATTTAAGAGTAAAGTGGATAGGTATATGGACGTGAAGGGAATGGAGGGGTATGGTCTGAGTGCAGGTAGATGGGACTAGGGGAAAACAAATGGTCGGCACGGACTGGAAGGGCCGAGAGGGCCTGTTTCCGTGCTGTAATTGTTATATGTTATATGTTATATGTTATATGTAATGGAAGGGCTGCATCCACAACTGAAAATTCTTGTGGTCTTGGATGCTCTCAAACTATGCTGAGATGCATCCCAATAAAATGCTTTCTACTGCGCATTTGTCTAAGTTGATGAGGGTTGTTGGGGACATGCTGAAGTTTCTAAGCTTTCTAAGGAAGTTAGTGTGCTTTCTTGGCAATTGCTTCAATGTGGCTAGTCCAGGACAAATTGCCAGTGATATTTATTCAGAGGAATTCTAAGTTTTTGACCATCTCTACTTCAGCACCATACATGTACACTGTGTTGTGTGTATTGAAAGCAGAGCTATAGTAGATAAATAGGAGTCTGGTGTCCTTCCTGTCCAGGTGTTCCAGGATGTGTAGGGTCATGGACCTATTGTGGCGGTAGGCAAATTGTACTGATTCAAAGCTGCTTGCAGGCTGGAGTTAATGTGTACCATAACCAGCCTCTTGAAGCACTTTACGATGGTGGATGTCAAGGCCTCAGGATGGTAGTCATTAAGGCATGAGATCTTGCCTTTCTTTGGCACCTATATGATCGTAGTCTTCTTGAAGCAGGTGGGTATCTCAGAACGGAGTAAGGAGATAATCTTTGTCCATGAACATTCCTGCTTGTTGGTCGTGCAGTTCCAAAGGATGCGGCCAGGGACTCCATCTGGGAAGTTGCTTTCCATGGGTTCACCTTCAGGAAGGCCAAACCTACAACAATAAGTGTGGGAAAAGGCAGACTCAAGTGTCGGGATGGGTGTCCCTTTTGGTCTTCTGCTCAAAGCAAGCATAGAATTCAATAAGTTCATCAGGGGAAGGCTGCACTATCACCAGCGATATTGCCTGACTTTGGTTTGTAGCCCATTGTAGTATTCAAGCCTTGCCACGGTCAACGTGTGTCTGAGAGGTTATGTTGGGACTCAGGTTTGTCCCGGTATTGTCTCTTGGCATTCCTGATGGCTTCTACAGATATGCTATCAAAAGTATCTGTACATTTCATCCTGGCCTGGCAACTGCTCTGTTCCTGACCATCTGAACCGGCAGAGAGTGGTGAACACAGCACAATCCATCACAGGTTCGTAACTTGCTTCCATCCTCTTTATGGTATGTGTATCAGGAAGGATGGAAGTATCATCAAGGTTGCTTGTCACCCTGGCCATTTCCTCTCTTCTCTTCTGTCCTCTGGGAGAAGATACAAGAGCTTAACAATTCAGATGTCTAGACTTTAGTATTTTCTTCCCCACTGCTATCAGACTCCAGAAACAACCCCCTAGTTCCCACTCCCTTCCCAGAAGTGCAGCCAAGTACTTTTAACTCTACCCCTTTCAGTTATTCTGTTACAGGTTTTATGCTTTACTTTTTTTTATACTCCTTCAGATTGCACTGTATTCTTGCACCATTTTGCTGCTTTGCCCTTTTTATGTTAGTATTTTATAATTTGTACAATTTAATCTGTGAGCTTTATGTGAAGATAAAATGTCATTCTACCCTAGTGTGTATGACAATAAACTAATCTTAATCTGTACCTGAATCTAAATGTTATTTTCTATTCGAATAATGTTGGCATGGGATGAATGGGCATTTTTGTAATTGTTGGAGATCATCTGCTACACTGCTGTTGTGACAGTGCAGTAGCAGGCTCTGGCAAAGAGTGCGCAGCTAGTTCAGGATTGCAGCTTTTGCACAGGCATCCTAAAGATAGTGAATCATACGCAGCTAGTCTCAGGCCGCAGAGGCCAACATTTCATTGCAGAGGAATGAGAAGCTGGTCTAAAATCAGAATACATTGGTTTTAAAGTTTGCATTTAATATTCAAATGCCTAGGAAGGAGTAGACATCAATGAGACCAGATTTCAGAGTGGGATCCAATGCAATGCTCCTGCGAAGTACCTCATTTAGTGTATGTGACCAAGGATGAATTTCCACCCTGGAGACACCATCTTCTCCTAATAAGCCCTCCGAAATGGAAAGAATGGGTAATATGTCTTGGAAAATGCTTCCTCAAAATTTGTGCTCCCAAAATTTAAAAACGATGTCATTTCACAATCATATGATGAAACTATGCAATAACATGTCTTTAAATGGCTTCATTATGTTTTAAATTGAATATCTCAGTTCCTCCCTAAGGCTGAGGTTGACTGAGACTTCTTCCAGTCTCTTGAGTATCAACAGTGCTTCCAATTTCTTGGAGACACTGGAATTGTTCAGCCAACTGAACTCATGGAATATCTTGCCTCAAGCATTTGGCAATGTATCCACAGCTGTTTTATTTTCCAAAATTATTGGAAGTAAAGCCAGACAATAGGCTTTAAAAGCTTTTCAAGACTTTATCAAGACTCTTTTTTATAAGCCAGCAACAAGTTGTGGAGAAGGTGACAGTGCATTATTTACAAGCTAGTCTTGATTTTGTTCGGTTTTCTCCAAGTTTCAGGAATCTCTTGGCCCAGCCGTTGTGATAGCCCTACCTCTTGGATGCAACTTCTCAATTGAATAATGGATAGGTGGCCAAAGTATTGAAAAGCTCTTGCATTGCTGCAAAATAGCAGCCTAGCCTAATCAGAAATTTTTTGGCAAAGTCCATTTACAATCCTTGAGTGAACTATAACTCAGGACAGATGAAAAACAACAAACATGGAATGACGAATCTGTATTTCACTATATTGTTACATTAGCATTCAAGATGCCTGGCTGCATGACGAGGTACGTATGTAACTGAATTCATCTCAGGGAATATGTCCTGCAACATTGATCTTGTTTCTTTCCTCGCATAAGCTACCGTACCCAGCCTGCTGAGTGTTGCTGATACTTTATGCTTTTGTGCCAAAAGTGGAAGATCAGCTACAGAACAAAACAATCAAAGTCACTGCCAATGCCTCTTGAAATTATTTTAACATGGCTCCAAACATTGGCTCCAAAGTTTAACTGCCAGCACCATGGGGAAAAATAAATAGTTGAATTTCCTTTTCAGCACAAGAACATGGTGGATGGAGGCCTTTATTGCAAGACTGCATGCTGCACCGTGGCAGTTCAGAGAAGTCACATTAGGTGATTCCCTGTAAGGAAAGGTTGAGCAGGTTGGGCCTACATTGACTTTTGAAGAGTGAGAGATGCCGAGATTGAAATATTTAAGATTTGAGAGGTTTGATTGATAAAGAATGTGTGGGAGGGAATGGGGAGGATGCAGGGTGATGTTAACAATGGCAAGAGACCTAGAACAATTCTTTCAGAATCAAGAGCTGCCCATTTAAGATTGATTGATTGATTGATTAACATGGAAACAGGCCCTCACAGAAACAAATTGACCTGCTAACCCTCACATCTTTGGCATGTGTGAGGAAACCAGAGCATCTGAAGGAAACCCATGCTGTCACAGGGAGAATGTACAAACTCTGCACAGACATTGCCCGAGGAGGATCAAAGCCAGGTCTCTGGTGATGTGAGGCAGCAGTTCTACCAGGCTGATACTAGGTGAAATTTCTTCCCTCAGATGTTTGTAAATCTTTGGAATTCTCTACCCTGGGCAGCAGTGAATACTGTGTCACTGAGTTTATTCAAGGACTGTACTGGCACCTCTAAAAAGTTAAAAATATTAAAACATTTCTAGAATCTTTGATATTACAATGACATTACTAACGTTAAAAAAATAAAATAAATCAACAAAATTAGATAGTCAGGCCCTTAAACACTTAAATAGACATAAAATGCTGGAGTAACTCAGCAGGGCAGGCAGGATCTCTGGAGAGAAGGAACGGGTGACGTTTCAGGTTGAGACCCTTCTTCAGACTGATCCTCACCGGAAAGAGGAAGAGAACTTCTTTACAATAATTCTTCTCCCTACACATTTCACCTGCTTCCTTAAACACTTAAGCGGCTTATTCCTATCTCTATATATATATTACTAAAACTTTCATCTTGTTTGTTTGTATGTATGTGTGCATGCGTGCGCGATATACCAAAACCCCGCCAAAATGGTACATGATAGCGCTACAATTTGTGGCCCACCTTACTCACCATTGTCCTGGGATGTAAAAAAAAACAATTTTTGTTCGGATTGATGTTATTTTACAAGTTATTGACATTTTAAACTTTACAAAAAACACTTTTTAAACCACTTTTCCACTCGCCCTTATCGTCAGCAGTGTTTGACGTCACAATGACATCACAATGGGATCCCGAATCTCATTTACATAAAACAGCGATTTAAAATAAGAATAAATTTTATTCAAATTCTTCCGTTTTCATTCACAATTACGTCACAAAAGGAATGCAAATTGCATTTTTTTTAAAATCGGGATTTTCATTGTGAGGGGGCGGGATGGGGGGAGGTTTCATTTAAAAACAAACATTGTGATTTTCTTTGTGGGGAGTGGGAAAGGGGGAGGTGAGGAGTGAGGAGCAGGTGGATAGGAGGAGAGGAGGGTGGTAGGGTGGGGAGAGGGAGGGGGGAAAGTGGGGGTGAGGAGGGGAAGAGTGGGGAGGAGGGGGAATAGAGGAGAGGAGGAGTGGGGGAGGTAGGAGTGGGGATAGAGGTGTGAGGAGGGTAGTGGGGGGTGAGGGGGATAGAGAAAGAGGGGGGAGGGAGGGGAGAGAGGTTATGGAAGGAGGGAGTGACTGAGGATAGGGAAAAGGAGAGGGGGGAGTGGGGGAGGGGAGGAGGAGAGGGAAAGAAGAGGGAAGGGTGAAGAGGAGGGGGAGGGAGTGCTGGGTATGAGGGGGAATGGAGGAGGAAAGGGGTAGGATGAGGGATGGTGAGGCGCAGTTGGGGGAGGGTTGGCATGACTCTCATCACAATGGGGATCTCTGGCGTCACAATGGGAACCCGTCAGCCGTGCCTGCACAGTTGGGGGCTATGGATGAGTGGTGGAATATTGCGTTGGGGGAACGGGACCCAACGGGTCCCACTTGATCTATAGACACTAACTGCAAGGAATGATAAGCATACCATCACCTATTTGTCTATAAAAAAAACACTGCACTTCAGCATGCTGAGTCGATCATGGGCCTCTCCCACTAAGGTGACTTTTTAGATGTTTGCAGGAGACTATGCAGTCGCCACATGGTCACCACATGTTCGCGGGTAGTTGCCGAGGAGTCGCCTTCATGGTCGTGAGGAGTTCCCGCATTCTGGGAACTAGCCGCGGTCTCATTATGGTCGGTGTGAATTCTTCAACATGTTGAAAAATTAGCGGCGACTAGAATGAAGCTGCCATGGAGTAGTGAGAATTCTCAAGACATAGGTGGGTCGCCAGGAGGTCCTAATGGGTTGCCAGAAGGTTGAAGGTTCTCGGAGGTTCTCGTAGGTTGTAGCCGGTGCTGACCGGTGAATTTCATTGGCTCATTCGGAAAAAAAAGGTAAGCAGTAATTTTCAGAACCAAGGATAACGGACCGGTAATGTTAAATGTCCGCCGAACTTCACAGCGTGTATCTCTGACTTCTTAAGTTCTCTCCCGCCTTCTACCCCGTCCCCCTCCTCTTTTAAAAGACTTACCATTCACTGTGCTTTAGCCATCTTAATTACAGCGCCAACCTTCCTGTTCATCACGGTGTGTGTCTGTATCACCTTAGCTTTGAACCGTGTGAATTTGTTAGACAGGGCAAGCGGGGGGGGGGGGGGGGGGGGAAGGTGTGTGTGTGTGTGTGTGTGTGTGTGTGTTGTGTGTGAGTGTGTGTGTGTGTGTGTGTGTGTGTGGGTGTGTGTGTGTGTGTGTGTGTGTGTGTGTGTGTGTGTGTGTGTGTGTTCCACTCTGACAGTCACCGTTCCAGTTGCCGGGTTTTCAGGCGACTGCTGGCAACTTGACAGCGACCGGCAGTCCGCTGAAAAAGCGCCTAAGTGGGACAGGCCCATAACTGCAAGGAATGATAAGCATGCCAGCACCTATTAGTCTACAAAAAAAACACTGCATTTCCGCATGCTGAGTCCATCATGCACTCATTCCAACAATGATCCGATACTATTCCCAATGTTTACTCTATCGCCACCAACTCCCTTGAGAGTCAACCCCAGATTCTTCACCTCAGGGACAGTTAATAGCTGCAGCATTGTAAGCCAATCAACCTATCAATTTCCTCCCATTTCCTCCAATCTCTTTTGATTCCTCCCATTTCCTCCAAATCTCTTTTGATTCCTCCCATTTCCTCCAAACACAAGGCGTAGCTATGGGCACACGCATGGGCCCCAGCTACACTTGCCTCTTTGTTGGGTACGTCGAACAATCCTTGTTCTCGGCGTACCAGGGCCCCATCCCCGACCTCTACCTCCGTTACATCGACGACTGCTTTGGTGTCACCTCCTGCACCCACACACAACTGACTGACTTCATTCATTTCACCACCAACTTCCATCCGGCACTCAAATACACTTGGACCATTTCCGACATTTCCCTACCATTCCTTGACCTCACCATCTCTATTGCAGGTGATACGCTCCTGACCGACATCCACTACAAACCAACTGACTCCCACAGCTACCTGGACTACTCTTCCTCCCACCCTGCTTCCTGTAAGGACTCCATCCCCTATTCCCAATTCCTCCGTCTACGCCGCATCTGCTCCCAGGATGAGGTGTTCCACACCAGGTCATCACAAATGGCCTCATTCTTCAGAGAACGGCGATTCCCCTCCCCCACTATTGATGAGCTCGCACCAGGGTCTCCTCCATACCCCGCAACACTGCCCTCTCTCCCCATTCCCCCACTCGCAAACAGGGCAGAGTCCCCCTGGTCCTCACCTTTCACCCCACCAGCCGGCAAATACAACACATAGTCCTCCGCCAGTTTCGCCACCTCCAACGTGACCCCTCCACCCGCCACATCTTCCCATCTTCCCCCCCGTCTGCCTTCCGCAAAGACCGCTCCCTCCGCAACTCCCTTGTCAATTCTTCCCTCCCCTCCCGCTCTACCCCTTCCCGGGCACTTTCCCTTGCAACCGCAAGAAATGCAACACTTGTCCCTTCACCTCCCCCCTCCACTCCTTTCAGGGACCCAAGCAGTCCTTCCAGGTCCGACAGAGGGTTCACCTGCACCTCCTCCAACCTCATCTACTGCATCCGCTGCTCCAGATGCCAGATGATCTATATCGGTGAGACCAAGCGGAGGCTTGGCGATCGTTTCGCCGAAACACCTCCGCTCGGTCCGCAAAAACCAACCCGACCTCCCGGTGGCTCAGCACTTCAACTCCCCCTCCCATTCCGCATCCGACCTCTCGGTCCTGGGCCTCCTCCACGGCCAGAGTGAGCAACACCACAAGTTGGAGGAACAGCACCTCATATTCCGCTTGGGGAGTCTGCATCCTTTGGGCTTGAACATTGAATTTTCTCAAATCTGTTAACCCTTGCTGTCTCCTCTCCTTCCCACCTCTCCCTCAGCCCTCGGGCCCTGGCATTCCCTCTATCTCTATCTCCCTCCCCCACCCTAGTCGCACCAGCTTCTCATTTTCACACCACAAACAGCTTACAATGGCTTGTTCCCTTTATCATCGATACTTTTTTGCATATCTTTCATTCATTGTTCCTTATCTCTCCACATCACCGTCTATATCCCTCATTTCCCTGATCCCTGACCAGTCTGAAGAAGGGTCTCGACCCAAAACGTCGCCTATCTCCTTCGCTCCTTAGATGCTGCTGCACCCGCTGAGTTTCTCCAGCTTTTTGTGTAAACCCCAACCTATCAATATATTTGGGATGCAAGAAGAACCTGGATAAACTGGAGTGATCCATGAGGTCACAAGTTGAACGTGCAAGCTCCACACAGACAGCCTCCGAGCGCAGAATTGAAACCTGATCATTGATACTATGAGATGGTGGCTCTACCAACTGTGCCATGTTGTCCCTCCCCCACACCCCTCATTTATTTCTGAGGCAAAAATTGTTGGTCACTGCTGAATGAGAGGTCCTTCCCATTCCCCTTCTTTCAGAACCACATATGCAGACCTGACATTGCAACGGTGCATGGGCAAACAACGTTGCCTTTACAAGAGTGCCTGGCTGCAGCCCACATTAATAAGAGGCTCAGGTTAATGAAATGTTAAAGTTGTCATGGACACCCTTCTCCATGCTCTGAAGTTGGTGCAGTCCCAACAGTGACACCCTATTTAATCATTCCTCTAACTGTTGTACAATGGAGTGTTTTATCATCAGTGTTTCATTGTTTGATCATGGTCTTGGAATTACACTGTCATTTTTGATATTTGGACAGCAGCAGGATATGAGTCTTCCCTAACCAAGCTTGTAACATGCTGAGTAACAGACTAACGTAACCATTTACCGTGAGGAAGAAAATACCATTTGTCTGATTCGTGTGCGTATTCCAAACCTTTAAAGTAGAGATGAATTCTGCTTTTGAAATGTGGAGAATTTTTCATGGCAGATAACATTACTGTGCATAAAGCGGCAGGAAACAAGGCTTGAGTCATTTCTTAGAGGCCTAAAGGGGAGGAAATTGTGGAAGCTTATCACCCTGACCTCTGTTTTCAACAAATTGTGATAAATGCACAGACACGCACCAAACACGCAACATCCTCACAAACTCTCATTGTACCAAATACACCAGAGGGGTGTTGGTCAAAGTTACCCATTAATCCAGACTTCCTGATCGAATCCAGGCCTCCAGACAGAAAACCTGGTGGCTACAAATAATCACAAGCTCCTTTGTTGGATGTCAACGTGCAACAAGTTGGATTGTGAGTTTTGACCTTCATGAAGTTCAGCTAATTTCTTCAAACATGCTGATTGCACTTGATTACAAAGGCAGCACTTACGAAGAGCAACCAAAAATAGTATCTACCAAAAATGATTAGCACCCAAAAGCACAATGGACCCTGCTGGCTTAGAAAACAACAACTTACATGCATTTACATTACTGCATCTCTCACACAAACCACTACCACTCCCCCCCCCCCCCCCCCCCCCCCCCAGGCACACACACACCTTGTACATCATTTTAGGTGAATGATAGATTTATAATTTATTTAATCTGTTCTAACTTACCAAAATGTATGTTTTTGGGATGTGGGGGGAAATCAGTACACTTGGAGGGAAACATGTGGTCACAGAGAACATGCAAATTCCACATAGATAGGGGACTATGTCAACAAGCATAGGCACTGAAGGGCAGAATGGAACCTGGGACATTTTCTACCTTGTACTGATCACAGTAACTGGAGCACAGTGCACATCAGATCTGTTGCTCAAGCTGAATACTTCCTTCAGTAAAAAAGGGCAAGTGTCGAAAAGTACTCAAGTACGAACCATACTTTGCCTGCCAGAGTCATAAACATGCTTTGGCAGGCAAGTCTCTAATATATTGTGTTAAAGAAGGAACTGCAGATGTTGGAAAATCGAGGGTACACAAAATGCTGGAGAACCTCAGCGGGTGCAGCAGCATCTGTGGAGCGAAGGAGATGGACAACGTTTCGGGCCAAAACCCTTCTTCAGACTAATATATGCGTGGCCATGTGGTGACCCAATGCAAGTGAGGAAATATATATTGCAAATACATTTCTCACAATATACTCTTTTTATTACATTGGACAAAAATTGTTTTGAGCTGATTTTGATAGGGCTTGGAAGTGAAATGAGAGAGAAATCCTATATTTATTAGGCAAATCCTGATTATTGGACAGCAATACAAATACAATCATTTGCATTTTATATTAAATTAATTTGTTGCTTTCAGTCCCCGAGATGACTGACACTAAAGGGCCTGTCCCACTTATGCAATTTTTTTTGACAACTTGCCGGTACCCGTCATAGTCATAGCAGGTGGCTGGCATGTCGGGGGGTAATGCCTGTAGGTAGTAGTGAGTAGCGGCCCAAAGAGTCGTACCTTTTTTTGGTCGCCGCTGGATTTTCAACATGTTGAAAATTTTAGGCCACCTGCTGTGACTATGACAGGTGCCGGCAAGTCGCCGATGAAATCGCATGAGTGGGACTGGCCCTTAAGGCAAAGTACACAAGAAGTGCCCTCCATTTCCTCACGTGGATGTCCTAATTAATTGGGAAACAGCTAAAGCACTTGCCTAAGATACATTATAGTCAGAATCTCACATTTTAGCTAGGGTTAGGGCCTTCCAGAATGGTTAGAGAACTCTGGTCCATTCCTTCCCTCATCAACATCCCAATAATTTCACCACCTTGGACATTATTCCTCATGAAAATCGCATTACCATCCAACGGACAATATACTTGTCAGCCAGAACCCAGCAAAGGATATTATTGTCACCATGATGATCTCCTTTTGGGGTGTGTTTGTGGAATTGCATCATATTCGCTTTAACAGGACTTGGACTTTGAAACCAAAAAAGACCATTGGAATGAACACTTCCAGCCTTGAGCAGTCTGGGCAGTATTATAGTAAAAAGTTATAAAATTAATGTCAGACTTTATTTGTTGTTTGTTCTCATTCTAACAGAAAGCAAGTTTCTTAATCTGAACATTGCCTCTCCTTGTTCTATTTCCAGTGGTTAATGTTTAACTTCTTCATTATTATCTTTGGGTGCTCTATTGAAGGGAATAGTGAACATGACAGCAGAACACAGACAGCAGTTTGAATAAGTTGGGAATGAGGGAGATTGATTAAAGTACAGAGCATAAGAGGGTTTAAGGATGGGAATGAGGTTACCTCATTTTTCGAAGGCTAAAAGAAGTGTTTGTGATGTGGATTAAAAGTATAGATGTTGCACAGGTGTGTAAAGTACTCAGCCTTTTTTAATAACTGCGCATAATGCTCAAATATGTGCCACAATGTAAAATTTCTTGGCTGCCATCTTTGAATACCAATCAACAACGAAAGAAGATTGCTCGTGATCTTTCTTCCAATTCTTTATAAAGAATTAATTTGTTTTTACAGTAAAACTCTTATATTCTAACACGCTTGGAGCATTGGTGATGCTGAATTGGCAGATTTTATAGATGATTAGATTTTTTCTATTAATACCTCAAACTCTTACTTCATTTTTTAGATTTTACACAGAATGATTGTAGATTTTCAGGTCAATCAGGTAAATGGAAAGGGAGCGTTGCAACTGGGACCTGGGAATTTGGAAAGGGAACAGAGCTCAGCATACCTTATGAGTCAGATGTCAAGCCATTGGGATATCCACATAATAGGATAGCAGATATTTATAGTTTTTAGGACCTCAGGATATACAGATTAAGTACATGTATTTGTGGTTCAGATGCAACAAGTGTGGCGGCTAATTCACACTCAACAACTAGCATTATAATTATCAAGTAATAATGATATTGGTGGATGGATATATTTTGGCCAGGAAACGAGGGGGAATTCCCTTAATTTTGTAATGAGACAATAGGATCTGAGAGTAAAGATAGGGCTCCCAGTCAATGTCCCATTCAAAGGACAGCACCTTCAAAAATGTAGAACTTCCTCAGAAGTGCTCTAATGCCTCAACTTAAATTTTATATTCAGGTTCCTGGAGTGTGACGTACATGCTAATGCATGTAGATGATATTTATTCACCCATTCACTAAAAGCCAGGTAGTCTAACTTTGCAAAGCCCTTTAATCCCTTTCTTGCCCATGAACTACCACCAGAACCCATGCTCACCAGAGTACCACTGGTCAATCATATCCATCTATCAGAGGCATGCAATAGATTCTTGTCTTTCCTGTTTGAGGGACTCTTTGGATAGTTAAGAGATTAAATGATCATGATCTCACTCGACAGTGGCCCCATTACTAATCTAACCCGACAGTTGCTTCTATCGCAAATGCATTTAATTAACTAGATAGATAGGGTGAGGCATATATTGGGTGAATGCATGCAGTCTTTTTTTCCAGGGTTGGGGTATCAAAAACTAGAGGCCTAGGTTTAAGGTAAGAGGGGAAAAAAATTAATGGAAACCTGAGGAACAAATTTTTCACACGGGGAATAGTACATATATAGAACAACCTGGCAGAAAAAGTGGTTGAGGCCGATACAGTAACAACATTTAAGGTAGATTTGGACAGGTACATAGATTGGAAAGGTTCAGAGGGATATCGGTCAAATGTGGGTGAATAGAATGAGCATAGATGGACATCTTGATAGGTATTGACAAATTGGGCCTGTTCTGTGATGCATGACTCCAGGGCCGGCCATAGGAGTTGCAGGGCCCAATTGGGAACAATTTTGGTGAGCCCCAGGTTCCCAGCCAAGGTCTGAAGATTCATAGAAATATAATTAAAGTCAATGATAGACTTTATATCTCTATGGCAGAATGGAAAGTAATCAAAATGTGCGCTTAAAAGGTGCATTCGACTTAATGGACCAAACAGATCTAAGCTACATTTTAATATAAAATTGCATACATGTAAGCCTACAAGTAACAAACAAAATGTCGTAGATCACCTCTGAAAAGTACAGTTACATACCACTTGTTTTGGTGACTGTGAAATGAAAAAAAAAGTAATTTATTACATAGATCCTGGACCATTGGTGAAATTTTTAAAGAAGTCTGAAGAAGGGTCTCGACCCGAAACGTCGCCTATCTCCTTCGCTCCTTAGATGCTGCTGCCCGCTGAGTTTCTCCAGCTTTTTGTGAACCATTGGTGAAAAACCAGTCCAGGCATTAAATTTTGTGCTTCAGCCCTGTCATACCCTTTGGGCTTCTACCCCATCCTAACTTAGTTGTGTGTTAGTTGTCTGTGCGTGATGTGTGTGTGTTAGTTGGCTGTGCGTTATGTGTGTGTGGGAGGGAAGGAGAGAAAGGAGAGAAGGGAGGGAGAGAAGTAGAGAAAGGAGGGAGGGAAGGAGAGAATGAAGGGATGTAGCGAGTGAGAGAAGAGAAAAGCAAAGATCCTATAGCAAGCTATAGGATCTTTGGGCAAAAGAGAGAGGAAGGAGGGAGGGAAGAAGGGAAGGAGAGAAAGGAGGGAGGGAAGAAGGGAAGGAGAGAAGGGAGGGAGAGGGCTGGCGGCGGGAGTGGATGCCGGAGTCTGGGCGGACGGGTGTGAGCTGAGGCCGAAGTTTGTAAACGTTGCACCAACCCCGAGCCCGGCCCTCCGTGTATTGTTCACCGCGTCTCCCCAAAGAGAGAGGGGTAGAGCCGGGGCTGTGTGCGTGAAGCACGGCGACTGGAGGGGCGGGAGCGCTGCCGTGAGCGAACGAACCACCTCCCCCTCTCCCCCTTCTCCATTCCCCCTCACACCCCCCTCCCCGTCTACCCCTTTCTGCCCCCTCCACCCCTCTACTCACTCTCTGCCCTTCTCTCCCCCCTCCACCTGGGGTAGATCTACCTGAGCCAAGAGTAGATAACTCTGGCGCGGGGCCCCCTTACTCGAGGGGCCTAATTGGGAGCAATCGGTCCAATCGGCTTAAGGCCGGCCCTGCATGACTCTATGGCTGGCTGTATAACTGGATTTAAATTTCCCAGTTGTTCTGCTGAGATTATAATTCACATTCCAAATTATTGCCCTGAGCATCTGGAAAAAGATCTTGTAACTAAACTATTTTATTGTACACTGGATTGTTTCATTTCTATTTGATGTAATTCCATGAAGGCAATCACCTCTGTTGCAGCTGTGGAATGGTAACATTACAAGAAGAAAAACCCTACTTAAAATAAAGCAGTTCAATTGTATTAGTTTCTACTTTCTGGTAAATATTTGCTGTAATTTGTTTTCGGAAATCTCGGCATCATGTTTATGGAATACTCACATCCTGCTGTACAGTACATTTCAAAAATCCCTGTGATGAGTTCTTGCTTTGGCGTGCATGATCCAAAGATGATGAATGGAAGATGACAAAATGACTATTATTGGAGAATAAAACAATAAAAATTAAACAGATCATACTTAATTTTTTTCCAAATTAAATAAAAATGTGAAATGTTTGCATCACATTCCGAAACAACCTCAACATTAGGAGCCTGCAAGTTTTATCATCACTTTGTCTTCCAGTCTCCAGACTTCAATTGGCACTGCAGTTTTTAATAACAGCTGAAGCTGAATATATTGAATTACACCAACTTTTCTCCCCAAATCAAAGAAAACAGTGGAAACATTTTTGGCTTGTAATGCTATTGTACAAATAACTGTTTAAAAGCTGAGTCCTGCCTGCAACTTTATTGACAATGTTGATTTCTAAACTCAATAAAATAAACAGCTAATGCATAATGTTTTCAACTGATCAATAGGCACATTATGGTTCATGCAAAGCTCTCCCATTGTCATTTGTTGAGTTGTATTGTCGGTCTTATTTTCGAATTAGTGATTAAATCACCTATCTTTGTACCTCTAAATAAGTGATTCTCTTCAC
Organism: Okamejei kenojei; assembly: GCA_035221665.1. Taxonomy (NCBI): domain Eukaryota; kingdom Metazoa; phylum Chordata; class Chondrichthyes; order Rajiformes; family Rajidae; genus Okamejei; species Okamejei kenojei. The sequence goes on along the minus strand of CM069136.1, from coordinate 97,576,642 downwards.
TCTTCTTTAGCTGCATTGTAACCGCCTTTTACCTTAAATTAATATTTCCCAAGGATTAAAGAACTTGAAACTTTGTGTCCTGGAATTTGTAAACAGCTGGGAAGCAATAGTGTTTGCTACTACATAGAACATGGATTAGTACAGAAGATAGACACAAAATGCAGGACTAACTCAGCGGGCCAGGCAGCATCTCTGGAGAGAAGGAATGGGTGATGTTTCGGCTCGAGACCCTTCTTTAAACCAGCATCTGCAGTTCCTTGCTACACATTGATGAGTACAGTACTAGAATGGACCCTTTGTCCCACAATGTTTGTGCAGAACATGATGTCAAGTTAAACTGATCTCATCTGCCTGTACATGATTCATATCCCTCAATTCTCTGCTCTTCCATGTGCCTATCTAAAAGCCTCTTAAATCCCACTATTGTATCTGCCTCCACCGCCACCCTTGGCATTGCGATCCATGCCCCCACTACTCTCTGTGTAAAACCTTGCACCACACATCTCCATCCAACTTTCAACCTCTCGCTTTATGGCTATATCCTCTAGTGTTGGAAATTTCCATCCTGGGAGAAAGTTTCTGACAGCCTACCCAATCCTTGCCTCTCATAATTTTATATAGTTCTATCAGGTTTCTGCTCAACCTTCAGCATTCTAGGGAAAACAGAAGGAGTGGAGACACTTTTAAGAAGCCAGACAGCTTCTAATAAGCCAGAGATACACAGCTGTGAAGTTCGGTGGGCATTTAACATTACCAGTCGGTTATCCTTGGTTCTGAAAACTCGTGCTTACGTTTTTTTCCCCAATGAAAATGACCGGTCAGCAAAGGCGATTAACTAAAACTACCTACGACTACCTCGACTACGTATAACTACATGGCGACCCCACTACAACTGCACCTACGATTAATTGATTATCGATTTTCTCCATGTTGAAAAATTTGCGGCGACCATACTGAGGCTGCAACTAGTTCCCAGAATGCGGGAACTCGTCACAACCATGAAGGAGGCCACCAGCGAACATGTGGCGACCATGTGGCGATCAAGTGGCGAGCGTTAAACATAGAAACATAGAAATTAGGTGCAGGAGCAGGCCATTCGGCCCTTCGAGCCTGCACCGCCATTCAATATGATCATGACTGATCATCCAACTCAGTATCCTGTACCTGCCTTCTCTCCATACCCCCTGATCCCTTCAGCCACAAGGGCCACATCCAACTCCCTCTTAAATATGGCCAACGAACTGGCCTCAACTACCTTCTGTGGCAGAGAATTCCACAGATTCACCACTCTCTGTGAAAAACGATTTTCTCATCTCGGTCCTAAAAGACATCCCCCTTATCCTTAAACTGTGACCCCTTGTCCTGGACTTCCCCAACATTGGGAAAAATCTTCCTGCATCTAGCCTGTCCAACCCCTTAAGAATTTTGTAAGTCTCTATGAGATCACCTCTCAATCTTCTAAATTCCAGCGAGTACAAGCCGAGTCTATCCAGTCTTTCTTCATATGGAAGTCGTGCCATCCCAGGAATCAGTCTGGTGAACCTTCTCTGTACTCCCTCTATGGCAAGAATGTCTTTCCTCAGATTAGGAGACCAAAACTGTACGCAATCCTCCAGGTGTGGCCCCACCAAGACCCTGTACAACTGCAGTAGAACCTCCCTGCTCTTGTACTCAAATCCTTTAGCTATGAAAGGATAATAGCTAAGGATAATTTTGCTATGAAAGGATAAAGACTTGCTAAGTCTCCTGCACTCGCCTAAAACGTCACGTAAATGGGACAGGCCCTACACATTTTAGTTTGCGTCTCTGCTGAGCAATTTCAACAATCAAGACAGAGGCAGGACTTCAGTGGTTTAAGTTGATTCCTGTTTGCCCTGATATGTTAATGTTGGGCAAATTGATACAAATGTTGGTGTAAATGTCTGTGTATCTTGCCAGTATCAGGAAATTCCAGGACTTTATCCTGGAAGATATTTAATTAATCAAAAATAGTAAAGGAGAAGGATTTTATTTTGTGGTGAGAAAAGGAAGTTTTATATGCCATATGTTCCGGATTATTTTCTCAGTCAATAAGTTGCTGCTTCAGCAGGGGTGGAAATACTGCTTAACCCATTTCTGGCTGGTGAAGTGGAAAAAGCCATTGACTCTGAAAGTAACGGAATAACTGGGAAGCAACATCTGTACCAAAATTAGGATCAAAATTGGAAGAAAACAAAAGGCTGCTTTAATGGGAAAATAGAAAATCACAGCAGGTTGAAAAAGGACCTAAACCAGAGGAAAAAAATGGAAGGGAAAATTGGCAAAGGCTTGTAGATCAGCGATGGGAAATATTTAAACAGGAGATGGAAAGGGTATAATTCAAGAACCTTCCCATAATGATATGAGACTAGTTTAAAGGCTGAGGTTCCTTGGATAAATAGAAAAATTAGAACACATAGAAACATAGAAACATAGAAAATAGGTGAAGGAGGAGGCCATTCGGCCCTTCGAGCCAGCACCGCCATTCATTATGATCATGGCTGATCGTCCCCAATCAATAACTCGTGCCTGCCTTCTCCCCGTATCTCTTGATTCCATCAGCCCCTAGAGCTCGATCTAACTCTCTCTTGAATACATCCAGTGATTTGGCCTCCACTGCCTTCTGTGGCAGGGAATTCCACAAATTCACAACTCTCTGGGTGAAAACGTTTTTTCTCACGTTAGTCCTAAATGGCCTCCCCTTTATTCTAAGACTGTGGCCCCTGGTTCTGGACTCGCCCAACATTGCGAACATTTTTTCTGCATCTGGCTTGTCCAGTCCTTTTATAATTGTATATGTTTCTATAAGATCCCCCTCATCCTTCTAACTCCAGTGAATACAAGCCTAGTATTTTCAATCTTTCCTCATATGACAGTCCCGCCATCCCAGGGATCAATCTCGTGAATTGCTCTGCTCTGCCTCAAGGATGTCCTTCCTCAAATTGGAGACCAAAACTGTACGCAATATTCCAGATGTGGTCTTACCAGATCCCTATACAAATGCAGAAGAACCTCTCTACTCCTATACTGAAATCCTCTTGTTATGAAGGCCAACATTCCATTAGCTTTCTTCACTGCCTGCTGTACCTGCACACCAACTTTCAGTGACCGGTGTACAAGGATACCCAGGTCTTGCTGTACCTCCCCTTTACCTAACCTAACCCCATTGAGATACTAATCTGCCCCCTTGTTTTTGTCAACAAAGTGGATAACCTCACATTTATCTATATTATACTGCATCTGCCTCGCATCTGCCCACTCACTCAACCTGTCCAGGTCACCCTGAAACCTCCTAACATCCTCTTCACAGTTCACACTGCCACCCAGCTTTGTGTCATCCGTAAACTTGCTAGTGGTCCTAATTCCCCTTCCAAATCATTAATATATATGGTAAACAGTTGCGGCCCCAACACCGAGCCTTGCGGCACTCCATTCGCCACTGCCTGCCATTCTGAAAAGGACCCGTTCACTCCTACTCTTTTCTTCCGGTCTGCCAACCAATTTTCTATCCATGTCAACAACCTCCCCCCAGTACCATGAGCTCTAATTTTAGTCACCAGTCTCCCGTGCAGGACCTTATCAAAAGCTTACTGAAAGTCTAGATACACTGCATCCACTGGCTCCCCTTCATCCATTTTACTTTTCACATCCTCAAAAAATTTGAAATGGTTACTGTTATATTTGTGTGGGTTCTTATTCTAACTGCCAAGAACATAATGAATCACTGAGGAACATTGAGACCTGTGAAAACACATGCATCATGCTTATTCCATTCTCTCTAAATGCACACTGCATGCTTGCAAATACACTATCACATATATTTTGCATGTGTGCAACATAATATTTTGCCCTTTTTGGAAAGTGTGATTTATATATTTGCTTTATTTGTAGATCTAACCCCTCTGCAAACATGATTTGGTCTTTCTGAAAGAAGGTGTTGCTATTCACCTCTTGATTTGAAAGTGTAATTTCTTGGCTCAGTTTAGTTGAATTTGGTGTTGCTTCTTCCACCAAGTCTGCTGGATCAGCTTCTGGAATGCAATCATAATCACATAACCCTTTGAAATTTTCTTGTATATTGCCAGGAGGGAAGATACTCTTTTAATGTTGCCTCCTATTACCACAAGATATTTCCTTGTACTCCTTGTACATCCATTATCACTCCAATGACCCATTTTGCATTGTTAGGTTTATTCGGTGGTGGTAACACATACAATAAAGTCAGTCGTGTTGTTTAAAATGTCTCACTCTCTTACTCATCATAATTTCGTTTCTGGATCCTCTGCTTATTTCCAACTCTCTCTTCAAACTTTGACTGACATAAGTTTATTTGTGTTCTATGTACTAATATATTATGAAGAATATAACCTGTTGTGGAATGTGGTATGCGGTAGTTAGACATGTGCACACATGTCACAGGTACAACACATGCTCGCATATTAAATAATTTCAATTTTGAGTTATCTACCTGCTTTAACCAAGATTATTATGGAGATGTATCCACACAGATGTGTCCCATCCTCAAAATCAAGTTAGAAATTATGTAAAACTAATAGACGACCTGAAATATTAATTGAATTCGCAATTTTATAGGATATTACTCCTACACGTATCCAGTGTTACAGTGGATTCAGATTCAGATTAATTTATTGTCAGGATGCAATTAATTTATTGTTCCCATGAAGCTCACAGAATAAACGTTGCACATACAATAATAATAAATACAACGATAAATACAACAATGAGTGCGAAACAGCAGAATAGTTCAAGATTGTTGTGCAGTCTGCAGGAGTATAATATGATAATGGAATATCTGAATTAGGTAGAGTTAAGAATAAACATTTGTGGCAGCATCTCTGGGATGGATGAGTGGTTTAGGGGTCTGATAGCAGAGAGGAAGAAGCTGTTCTTAAGTTTGGGCATCAGAATTGTCGAACCTGTGGCGGTTCCCGGGGAATAGGCTACTCCCCGGTTCATCCCCCTCGGCACTTGATGCACAGGTCCCGGGACGGCTCCCAGCTACGAAAATAAGAGCAGGGATTCTGGCCGCAAGACCAGTCTTCAGTCTCTTACTGAAGCAGAGTGTAGTGTGCTGTGCTTATTAAAGCCTGGCTCCTCGCCTTCATTCCGGGCTCTCTCACGCACCCGCTACACTGGTGACCCTTGACATTCCGTCGCAAGTTGCGATGGACCCGAATAATCTGCAGGACGCACAACCCGGTCAAGCTCCCTTGGACCTTGCTGGTCAACCGTTCTTGGGCCCTGCCGGCCCCGCCGATCTCCACACCATTGCGCTGAAGCTGCCTACCCTGTGGACCGACGAGCCCAAAATCTGGTTTGACCATGCCGAGGCGCAGTTTGCACTGCGGGGCGTGATGGCAGATGCAATGAAATACTATTATACTATCAGCATCCTCAACCAGGCCTCTGCACAATGGGTTAGGCTTTTTCTCCGTGCCCCCCCCCCCCCCGGTGGTTAATAAGTATGAGGCCCTTAAGGCCCTACTCTTACGTAAGTTTGGCCTAAGCGAGGCCGAGTGGGCAACCCAAATCTTGCAGATGACTGGCCTGGGTGAATGCCGGCCGTCGGCCCTGCTGGGTGATATGCTGGCCCTTATGAGTGACCACGGGCCCTGTTTTCTTTTTAAACATGCCTACCTGCAGCAGCTCTTGTCGGACATCCGCCTGCAGCTTACCAGTGACCCTTTCACTGACATGCAGTCGGTGGGCGAGAGCGACGATGGCCCGTCCGCGGCGGGATCCGGCTGCCATTGCGCACCCGGGCGCCAGCATGTCAGTCCAGCATGGCCTGCCGTCAATTCGTTTGGACGCCACCAGAGGTCGCCGGTGGTCGGATCAGCCCGCACCACCACCTGTTTCGTCAGACGCCAGCAGGGTGAGCTGGTGCTATTATCTGGGGGGCTGCAGCTCGTCAGTGTCGGCAGCCCTGTATGTTCCCGGGAAACGAATCGGCCGCCATCAGTGATTGCTTTGGCGGCCAGCCAGATTCATCGCCAGATTCATGCGTGGAATCGCCGCACTGGGGCCCTTTTCCTCGTCGACACCGGAGCAGAGGTAAGTGTGCTGCCCCCTTCTAATGGTTACGTCCGCGCTGGTAAACGCGGTCCCCTCCTCACTGCGGTGAATGGGAGACCAATCCGCTCATATGGGGTATGCATGCTCTCCCTCAACTTTGGTGATGACCGCTTTTCATGGCCATTCGTCATTGCTGACGTTTCCCAACTGTTGCTGGACACAGACTTCCTACGAGCACATTCCCTGCTTGTGGATGTCAAGTGGCAGCGTATGGTGCACTCTGTAACATTGGAGCCTGTTTCCCTCTGCGTGGGCGACCCGGTCATGCTGCCTGATGGGCCCCTGTCGCCCGTGGATACCTACATTCTCGCGTGTACTGGCCGACTTCCCTGAAATTCTCAACTCACAGTTCCGCTCCTCCTCCGCATGCCATTCGGGCTAAAGAACGCTGCGCAGGCCTTTCTGCGGCTTATGGACTGCATGTGCCTGGACTTTGTGTTCGTTTACCTCTACGACATCTTGGTGGCAAGTCGCTCGCGGCAGGAGTGTTGTACCCATCTCCGCCAGCTATGCCAGCGTCTCTGCGATCATAGCCTGGCCATCAATATAGCCAAATGCTGTTTCGGGGTGACGTCCATTGATTTCCTGGGCCACCACATAACTCCGCAGGGTGCGGTGCCGCTCCCGGCCAACGTTGACACTGTGAGCCAGTTTCCACGACCGGCCACTATGAGGGGCCACCAGGAATTCGTCGGGATGGTGACCTTATACCACCGTTTTGTACCGTCCGCGGCCAGGATCATGCGCCCGGTGTTTCACCTCATGGCGGGCAAATGAAAGGAGGTCGAATGGACTGACGAAGCACTGGCGGTGTTCCACCAGGCCAAGGAGGCCCTGGCTAGGGCCAGGATGCTCGTGCACCCATGGGCGCTTGCACCAATTGGGCTGGCGGTCGACGCTTCCAATGTAGTGGTTGGAGCGGTGCTAGAGCAGCTGATCGACGGGTGTTGACGGCCTCTGGCCTTCTTCAGCAGGCACCTCAGTGGCGCACAGCGACACTACAGTGCCTTTGATCACGAGCTCCTCGCCCTTTACCTCAGCGTGCGTCACTTCTGTTACTTTTTGGAGGGGCGGACATTTACCGCTTACACGGACCACAAGCCCCTCACCGTTGCGTTCGCCAAGGTTTCCGACCCGTGGTGCGCTCGCCAGCAGCAGCATTTGGCGTTCGTCTCTACCTCCATTCATTTCATCAAGGGCCGACGCCTTGTCTCGTCCTGTGGTCAACGCAGGTGTCCGATGGCATTGTCCGATGGCATTGACTACTCAGCCCTGGCTGCTGCCCAGCTGACGGATGATGAGATGTCGGCCTATTGTCCGCAGTTTTGGGCCTGCGGCTGTAGGACGTTCCATGTGGCCCCGGGGGTGCGAGGCTGCTGAGCAACGTCTCGACTGGTCAGCCGTGGCCTATCGTCCCCGTCGCCTAGTGGCGCAGAGTGTTCGAGGTGCTCCACGGGCTGGCCCACCCTTCCATTCAGGCGACGACGGCCCTCGTGGCTTCCTGTTTCATGTGGCACGGGTTGCTCAAGCAGGTTGGACATTGGGTGCACACCTGCATCCCGTGGCAAACTGCAAAAGTACAGTGGCATGTGCGGGCACCGCTCCAGGAGTTCCGCGTCCCTCGCAAGTGGTTTGACCATATCCACATGGACATCGTGGGGCCGCTGCCGCCTTCTCGTGTCTTCACCCACCACCTGACCGTGGTCAACCATTTCACGTGTTGGCCGGAAGCGGTTCCATTGGCAGACACCTCTGCGGCCACGTGTGCCCGTGCTTTGGCGGCACACTGGATAGCCCGATTCGGAGTGCCGCTGGACATTACATCCGACCGGGGGCCTCAGTTCACATCTGAACTCTGGTCAGCCATGGCCCGCCTTCTCGGGTTAACCTGCACCGCACCACGGCGTATCATCCGCAGGTGGAGTGTTTCCACCGCCAGCTCAAGGCTGCCCTGAAGGCTCAGCTCACGGATCCAGACTGGGTCAACGCATTGCATCATTGGAGATAGGTTCAGAGATTATAAAGTATAACTTTTCGTCTAATCCTGAGTTCAGGTTTCAGTTAGGTTCCCATGCCGAACCAATCTACCCTTTCAAATAATCGATGAATGAAGACCATATTCTAACAAAAAGTTCTTGTTTGTCCATTAAGACAAATCTGATTCTTTCCAGGTGTAGGGATCCGACATTTCCATAATCCACATTTTAATTGTGGGGATTATAGGGCCTTTCCAAAATGTTAATATTAATTTCTTCCCAGTTATTATACTGTAGTCTCGAAAGTTTATTTGGCTTGTTAGACTTGGTTCTGATATTACAAGTATTATTAGTTTTGAGTCGGGATCCAATTTAGTATTAACAACTTCAGAAATTATTCTAAAAATATCAATCCAGAAATTTCTGATTTTTATACTATTTGCAAAAGTGTGTGTTAGGTTAGCTTCTAGATGCAGACATTTATCGCAGATAGGAGAGAAATGTGGGAAAATTCTATTCAGTTTTACTTTAGAGTAGTGTAATCTGTGTAATACTTTAAATTGTATTAAAGCATGTCTGGCATTTAACGAGCACTGATGTGTATATTGTAAACTTTTGTCCCAAATATTTTTCGTTATAGGTTGGCTTAATTCATTTTCCCATGTATGTCTATATGATTCCGTCGATGGGACCTCGCTATCTAAAAGGGTATTATAAATATAAGTTGTTAATTTTTCTGTATTAGGATGCTTATTCAAACATTCATCAAGGATTTCTGCTTCCTATCATCTTGTGTATTCCTATCATCTTGTGTATTAGATTTAACATAATCTCTAAGTTGTAGATATCTAAAAAAATTATTTGAGTGTAGTCCGTAAATCTGTTGTAACACCTGAAATGAAAGAAAAGTTCCTTTCTTATAAAGATGTCCCATCTTTTTAATTCCGTAATTTTTCCAATGTGTGGAACCTTTATCCAGTATGGCAGGTTTGAATAAGGGATTGTTTACAATGGGGAGACAGAGTAATATATTATCCAATTTTAAAGCCTTTTTTAATTGTTTCCAGATTTGTATACCACTATGTATTATAGGGGTTTCCGTATAGGTTTTTTTTGTGCAATTTTGTGGGTGCAAACATAATCGAACCGATTTCAAAAGGTAAACAATCTTCCTTTTCCATCCTTAACCAGTCTGGTTGCTGATCCATTTCTTCCAGCCAGAAATTCATGTTTTTAATATGGACTGCCCAAAAATAAAACAAAAAATTTGGTAAAGCTAAACCTCCATTAGTCTTTGATTTACTTAAATGTTTTTTGCTTTTTCTATGATTCTTATAATACCAAATGAAGCTTGTAACAATGGAGTCGACTTAAAAAAATAAATAAATTGGGATATATATCGGGATTGACTGAAATAGGTACAGTAATTGTGGCAAAAAGATCATTTTTATAGCATTAATTCTACCAAACATTGAAATGGGGAGTGTTTTCCAATACTGAATATTCTTATTTAGTTTATTCAGTAAAGGTGGGAAGTTTGATTTAAATAAAGAAGTATATGTCTTAGTTACATAAATTCCTAAATATTTAAATTTTCCCATAACTGCTAATGGTTCAATTGCAAGAGCGAATAATAATAGGGATAGCGGGCATCCTTGTCTACAACCTCTAGAAAGATTAAATTTAGTTGATAACATTTGGTTTGTTAGTATTCTAGCTGGTGGGTTAGAATATAAAAGTTTAACCCATGTACAGTACTTCTCTCCCAATTGAAAATTTTCCATCACCGAAAATAAATATGACAATTTTACCTGATCAAATGCTTTTTCAGCATCTAGCGAAATAATTGCTGGGTCTGCATTAGCAATTCTATTTGAGTATATAATATTAAATAGTCATCTCAAATTGTAAAATTAATAACGTTTTGGAATAAAACCTGTTTAGTCAGGGTGTATTAATTTGTTAATCACTAAACTCAATCTATGAGATAGGATTTTAGATAATACTTTCTGATCAGTATTTAAGAGAGCTATTGCTCTATATGAACCCGGGTCTTCTAGATCCTTAGCGCTAGCCATTACTAACACTCCTTTTGATGGGCGGCTCCTCTTCACCAATTCCCCTAACCTATTGTTTCCAGCTTACAGTCAAGATTGCATTGCAACAAGAAAGGAAAATTCCAAGGGGAGAGTTCACGTTCCATGTATTACAAAAAAACAATTAAATATAGAATGCAACTAAAATAATATGAATACAGATATTACATGAATACATAAATACAGATATTACAGGTAACAGGTCAGATGATTGGACAGCATATAAAAAAACAATGAATGGCTAAATATTATTAAATAAGGAAATACATACTTCATCCGAGGGTATTAATGAGAAATGGCAAGGGAGATAGTTGATGCCTTGGTTTTAGTAACCAAAATTCCTTTGATTCGGGTAAGGTTCTTCTTCTTCTTCTTCTTTTGTGTGGCGTGCACAGCCTAAAGTTGTAGGACAACTTGTTCTATTTTATCTTCCGTTTGTGCATGTCAGGTTGATTGCATTAGTCGAAACAGGGCGGACCACGTGAAGGTTGCAATCGTCCACCCCCGGGTAAGGTTCAATTAGATTGAAAAATAGAAAATGTAATTCCCTTTTGAAAAAGGCAGGGGGAAAACGAGCAGGAAACTACAAATCAGTTATGGTAACATTTGTCACAAGGAAATTGTTAGAAATGATGCTGAAAGATGGTGTAGCAGTTAGAAAAACTCAGGATAATCAGCCAATGATTTTGTGAATGGAAAATCATGTTAGACCAATTTTTGTAGTTCTTTGGAATGGAGTAACATTTGTGGTAGATAAAGGGGAACAAGTGAAGTGATATACGTAGATGTTAGAAACATAGAAAATAGGTGCAGCAGCAGGCCATTCAGCCCTTTGAGCCAGCACTGCTATTCAATATGATCATGGCAGATCATCCTAAATCAGTACCCCGTTCCTGCTTTCTCCCCATATCCCTTGTTCCATTTGCTCTAGGGGGCTCTATCTAAGTCTCTCTTGAAAACATCCAGTGAATTGAACTCCACTGCCTTCTGTGGCAGAGAATTCCACAGTATCACAACTTTGCATGATTGAAGAATGCAAACCCTGATGGGTCATGACTTGATGGATAAGAAGGGATAGGAGGGATGTTTCCTCTTGTTGGAGAATCTAGAACTAGGAGTCACTATTTAAAAATAATAGGTAACCCATTTAAGACAAACAAGGTTTTTTTTTACTCTGAGGGTAGTGAATCTTTGGAGCTCTCTTTCTGAAGGGATGGTGGAAGCAGTTTTTAGTTTGGTATAGAGATACAGCATGGAAAAAGCCCTTCGGCCCACCGGGTCTGCGCCGACCAGCGATACCTGCACATTAACACTATCCTACATATATTTGGGACAATATTTACATTTATATCAAACCAATTTAGCTATACACCTGGACGTCTTTGGAGTCTTTCAAGACTTTTAAAGCAGTGGCAGATAGATTCTTGATCGGCTAGGAGGTGAAAGGTGAGGATGGTATATCAAGGTAATTCCTAAAAGATCCCTCAAAGCAGAGAAGGGTTGTTAGCATTAGGCTCTCCAACCACTGTGTGTCTTGGCTTAAGTTTACTCATTCATCAACACAACTGAAATAGTGCTTTGCCATTCATGTAACTTTGCCCGAGGCAGGTGTTTGCCATACATCCAACATTAGAGAGACCACTGCAGGGTACTTGATTGTCTGGGAAATCGACCATCTGGAAGAATTGTCTGGAAAAAAGTCCATACTGGTCCTCAGAGCAATCCCATTAATTGCATTCCCTGCTTGCTTCACTGTAACCTATTCTGTTTCATGTGGTAATTCCATTACCCATATAACCATATAACCATATAACAATTACAGCACGGAAACAGGCCCTCTCGGCCCTTCCAGTCTGTGCCGACCATTTGTTTTCCCCTAGTCCCATCTACCTGCACTCAGACCATACCCCTCCATTCCCTTCACGTCCATATACCTATCCACTTTACTCTTAAATGTTAAAATCGATCCTGCCTCCACCACTTCTGCTGGAAGCTCATTCCACACAGCCACCACCCTCTGAGTAAAGAAGTTCCCCCTCACGTTACCCCAAAACTTCTGTCCCTTAATTCTCATGTCATGCCCTCTTGTTTGAATCTTCCCTACCCTCAATGGGAAAAACGTATCCACGTCAACTCTGTCTATCCCTTTCATCATTTTAAAGACCTCAATCAAGTCCCCCCTTAACCTTCTGCGCTCCAAAGAATAAAGACCTAACTTGTTCAACCTTTCTCTGTATCATAGTTGCTGGAACCCTGGCAACATTCTAGTAAATCTCCTCTGTACTCTCTCTATTTTGTTGACATCCTTCCTATCACTAGGCGACCAAAATTGTACACCATACTCCAGAATTGGTCTTACCAATGCCTTGTACAATTTTAACATTACTTCCCTACTCCTATATTCAATGCTCTGATTTATAAAGGCCAGCACACCAAAGGCTTTCTTTACCACCCTATCTACATGCGATTCCACCTTCAGGGAACTATGCACAGTTATTCCTAGATCCCTCTGTTCCACAGCATTCCTCAATTCTCTACCATTTACCATGTACGTCCTATTTTGATTTGTCCTGCCAAGATGTAGCACTTCACACTTAACAGCATTAAACTCCATCTGCCATCTTTCAGCCCACTTTTCCAAATGGCCCAAATCTCTCTGTAGACTTTGAAAATCTACTTCATTATCCACAACACCACCTATCTTAGTATCATCTGCATACTTACTTATCCAATTTTCCACCCCATCATCCAGATCATTGATGTACATGACAAACAACAGTGGACCCAACACAGATCCCTGAGGCACCCCACTGGTCACCGGCTTCCAACCTGACAAACAGCCATCCACCATTACTCTCTGACATCTCCCATTCAGCCACTGTTGAATCCATCTTGCTACTCCGCCATTAACACCCAAAGATTGAACCTTCTTAACCAACCTTCCATGGGGAACCTTGTCAAAGGCCTTACTGAAATCCATATAGACAACATCCACTGCTTTACCCTCATCAATTTCCCTATTTACCGCTTCAAAAAATTCAAGGTTTGTCAAACATGACCTTCCAGGCACAAATCCATGTTGACTGTTCCTGATCAGACCCTGTTTATCCAGATGCTTATATATATTATCTCTAAGTATCCTTTCCATTAATTTGCCCACCACTGACGTCAAACTAATAGGTCTATAATTGCTAGGTTTATTCTTTGAACCCTTTTTAAACAATGGAACAACATGCGCAGAACGCCAATTCTCCGTCACTATTCCCGTTTCTAATGACATTTGAAATATTTCTGTCCTAGCTCCTGCTATTTCTACACTAACTTCCCTCAATGTCCTAGGGAATATCCTGTCAGGACCTGGAGACTTATCCACTTTTATATTTTTCACTTACCTCTGATTCTCTTACCTCCTACGAATAGGAAAGGTAACTTTCTGCGGCCAATTAACCTACCAACTGCACATCTTGAATGTGGGACAAACAAGAGCACCCACGGGAAACCTTTGTGATCACAGCAAATACTTGAGAACTCTGGACTGACAGCACTGGATCAAACCAGTGACATTGGGTTTCTGAGGTAGCAACATTACCGATTACACTGCTGTGCCCATGATGTAAAGATAATGAAAAGTGCAATGTAAATGCATGGATTTCTTCCTTCTTGTTACAATTTCAGAGAACTATGGTTCCTATATTTATTCCTTGCACTGAGAGTGGAGACATGCATAAGATTTGTCCAAAATGATCTATTTTAACTAACTCTATGCTGAAAATTTGTTTTTAACAATTGGACTTAAATCTTGTCGAATGTCTGCATTGAAACCATTCTGGCTGTAAATTACAATTTAGGAGTAAGTGCACACTCAATGTGCAGGATGTGATATATGATTTTTATGCAGCAACTTACTAAATCAAATAACCCACAGGAATAGTCACAAATTGCTTATGCTGCTCAGATTTAATACTGGCATGGAATGCATTGACCACAAATAGCAGCTGTATGTTTTTATGCTATATTTAAGAAAATATTATGGGTGGATTTCCTCTCTTTTAAAACCATAAATCTTTTCATAAACAGGTTTACAGTTTCACTATTCATGGTATACAAAATAAATCTCCTCACACTGAGGTAGGTTAATTACTTATTGCATTGGAAAACAAATGTCAATTTTCACCGTAAAAAGGAATATAAATTTCCCTTCTTTCCTCACATAGACGTTAATCTTTCCACAGATGCTGTGTTACCAAACATTTTCTCTTTTCATTGTAGATTTCCTTTATTTGCAATAGTTTGCCATTGCACAATTTCCTGCTGGATATATCAAGCCACTTACTGCATCATTATACCTTGGGCAAGTTGTTATTCAACACTTAGGAACTATTTGCAATCAATTGAACAAAGGGTCATCAATCACTGAGCTGGACTATCTCTCCTATCTTTCCTTTAATTCTTGTTAATTTCATGTTTAGTCATACTCTTTTAATTTAATGCCTCCAGTCTTAACCTTTGTGATCACCAAATGTGATACAACTCTCCTTCACCTGGCTTAATTGTCCTTTTTCATTCAATTTTTATCACCAACTTCCCTTTTGTCCTTTCATGGAAAGGCTGTCATGATTAAACATGACCTCTGTTTCTTTCTTCAGCAGTGCTACCTGACCTGCTAAGAATTTCTAGCTTATTTAGCTTTAATACAGCCATTTATAGCTACCAGCATGTCAGGTGGTAATCCTGAGTGGGAGTTTGAATTCTATATACTTAATCTTAGCTGACTAGATCCACCTGGGAGATAAGGCATGGGATCATTCTGATCCAAAAATCTTAGGACCAAACTTGTGGTATATTTGCTGCTATGGTTGAAGACCTAAGTAAGTTGAGATGAAAATATGATGCCTTATTAAGGGAAGCAGTTGACTAGAAGATAGGAAAAGGAGATCATGATAACAATGGGGTGGGAATTACTCAAGGGTCATTTCCTACTTAGCTAAGCCCTGCACATATCCCATTCCTGTAAAAAAAATGACATGTGGCCTGGAGAAAGCAGGTGGATGGACAAAACAAGGAAGCTTACTTGTTAGGCCATTCATCTCTGTTATAAAGAATTGAATACTGATGTCAGATTAAATATATCTGAGTATTTGTAACTAATCGGTCATATTTAGTTTAGTTTTATGTTTAGAGATACAACGTGGAAACAGGCCTTCAACCTACCGAGTCCGCATCGACCAGCCACCACTCCCTACACTAACACTATCCTACACACTAGGGACAATTTTCAATTTTTACTGAAGACAATTAACCTGCAAAACTGTACGTCTTTTGAGTGTGGGGTGAAACTGGATTTTCCCTGTGGGTTTTCTCTGAGTGAGGAGAATGTACATATTCCATACAGACAGGACCTGTATTTAGGAACGCGGGTGTCTGATGCTGTACGGCAGCAACTCTACCTCTGTGCCACTGCCGTCCTTTCTTATCTTATATTATATATCTTAGAGCAGGATACAGATAATAACTGGTTAATTTCTCCTCATCATTATAATTTGTGTACGAAGGTAGCCACTTAATAATATGCTGTCCTAAATATGGAACTTGGTATTTCATTAAACGGTAAAGCAGGTTGATGATTGAATAAAAACTTTGTTTGAAATGAGTTCAAATTTTGGCTTATGTGTTTCTGGTAACAGTGCAATTCCGTGCTGTTCGGAGAATTTGGTGTATGTGGAGCACTTATCCATCGAGTCTGCTTTGTTTTATCAGTTTGTATTACTGCCAGTGTCCTTAAACTGCTTCCTGTCTTCGAATGGTTTGACAAGGTTAAGCTGCACTGATGATACACAGTTGAGTAAAGCTCAGTTCCTATCTGTTTGTTTTCTTAAACAAATCCCTGGCAATAGCATGGACATGAACATTGAGTGCTTATTTTTGCAGAATGCCTTGTGGTCTGGTGTAATATATTGATTCTGCCTGAGTAGTTACAGCCTAGAAATTCAGTCATGTTTCTTTCAACACTGGCTGTCCAAAAAATGATTTTTGTTCCTGAATGGAATATGATTGTGACTATTCCCGGATGGAATAACGTCACACCCGGTGATTCTGCTGGGTAATTCCAGTCACGTTTCCCCCTTGAGGGTCAATTGAATTTCTACATCAGGATACTGAATGGTGTCATCTTCATGAGGCTCCTTGGTGAATTGTTGTCAGGGAAATTAGTTTGTGTTCTTCTGAGCAGCACATGGCCAGTTTTAACCATGTTACTGCAACCATGGGACATTCCTCTCTTGTAAGTCCCATTAATTATCACCTCCCCTTTGGGTCCATTGTCAATGCATTGTCATCCCCAGCACCTAATTGGTCCTGGACTTCATTTTCTAACAATAACCACCTCTCCTGATTTTCCACTCCAGATTCCCCAATTCTTTAATTGCAATATCTCCGTGATGCACCGTTTCTCTGAACATCTGAAACCCCATCTCCCTAATCCCCGGATTCCGTATCTCTTGACTTCACAGTTTTGCCGATTGCCATATCCTTTGATCTAAAAGAGTCAAAGAGTCAAAAGAGTTTATTGTCATGTGTCCCTGACAGGACAATTACATTCTTTCTTTGCTTAGCACAACAGAACATAGTAGGCATTGACTACAAAACAGATCAGTGTGCCCAAAACACACATGAATGAATAAATCGATAAAGTGCACATAACAGATAAAGGGGTATTAATGTTCAGAGTTTTGTCCGAGCCAAGTTTAATAGCCTGATGGCTGTGGGGAAGTAGCTATTCCTGAACTTGGCGTTGCAGTCCTCAGCTCCTGTCCTTCTACCTGAAGTAGCAGGGAGATGAGTGCGTGGCCAGGATGGTGTGGGTCCTTGATGATGCTGCCAGACTTTTGAGGCATTGACAATGGATCCCTTAACATCCCTACTCTTAATCCCAGAGCCACCATCTCACAATCATCCCAATAGGTGCAGGAGTAGGCCATACCTATCTAGCTCTCTCCTGAGGCAGAGATCCTCTGATTCAATGATTCCCCATGATTCCTTTATCAAAATCGTTATGTCCCTGTGATGCACACCAAGGGCTGTGGAGCAATTACTCAGCAAATGATTGCGACCTATAAAAGTAACCACTTTAGTTATGTGATTAAGTTATTTACAGATTATGTTACCTGATTAAAATATATTAATATGCAATTGACCATTTTTAATTGTATCAATAAAACTGCACCATGTTACCACTTTTAACTACATGAAGGAATGTATTTAGTGCGAATTTTAAAACAAAATAGTAAGATTAAACGAGAACTTACCAGGTTTGAAGGTTGATCTGTATTTTACGAGGAGTCGCGGTGAGGGATTTCGTGAAGACCCCGCCAGCACGCATGTGCGGCATCCTTCAAAGCAGTGGTGTGGAATCACAGAACCAAACCATGACTAAAAAATAGTAAGATGAAACGTAGAACTACCTGGTTGACCTTATGATAGAGGGTGGGAGCGGTGTGCACGAAATCCCTCACCGCGACTCCTCGTAAAATACAGATCAACCTTCAAACTTGGTAAGTTCTCGTTTAATTTTACTATTTTACTTCGGAGTCACGTGAGTGACTTCGTGAAGATATCAAAGCTCTGTGATTTCACGCCCTGGACAACGTCCATGCTTATCACACTGCCGCCAGTCTGATGGAGGAAGGCTGTTAATGGAGTTCAGTCGAAACTGGCTGAAAAATCAACACAATTTATTAATCAAATAAATAGACATTTACTGAGCGGTTCCCAGGATAGCTTCTACGAATGTCGCAGGGGCGGCCAGAGGCTTATTATAGAACCGCTGAAAGGTTTTTCCACTGGCCCAGCCCGCGGTGGCGAGAATGTGGTCCATGGGCACCTCCATGGCTCTCGCCGCTGCTGTGGATGCAGCCCTGGTGGAATGAGACTTAAAATGTTAGTAGCAACTCCTGCTGCATCCAGCACCACCCTGAGCCACCTGGCGATCGTCTGTGTAGTCACCCGATGATGCGGAGGTTTATGACTGATGAGGAGCCCCTGTTCCTTCATCCTGATAACTCCAGTAACTCAGATGTAGTGGTGGAGATGGGTGGCTATGCAGAGAGTGGCATCTACAGGGTACGCCCGAAATTCCAACTGCAGCCCATGCACCCCTGGCCTGTGCTGTTTTAATAATTCTTTGACAAAGAAATTTATTTGACCAGGGGTGGCCACCATGCTGTCCAGTCGCAGTTTCTGTAACGTCTGGATTCGTTGGGCTGTAGTCAGTGCCATAAGCATCACCACCTTGAGGGTGAGCTGTTCAACGGTAGCTCATCTATTGGAGCCCAGCTCCTCAGTAGGGTCAGCACGATCCCCACATCCCACGTTACTGTATATCTGGGTCGTGGAGGGTTGGTGTTGGACACTCCCCTCATTAGTTTAGACACCAGGTGGTTGGAGCCGACACCTATATCCAGGTATGAGGACAGCACACTCCTGGCGCTGTTGATGGCACTGTAGCTGAGGCCAGCATCGAAATGGAGGCCTGCTAGAAACTCCAACACATCAGGTATTGTTGCCGAGTTGGAAGACTTGTTGGTCCGGGCACAGAATGCCTCCCACTTTCTGATTTGGGTGAGGTATTGTTTCCGAGTTGATTCTCGGCATGATGCGTCGATAAGGTCTATGGCTCTTAACAAGATGCCTGCCCGGATGAGTGGTCTTTCAGAACCTGCAGGCCAACAAGTTTAAATGACCATGGCAAGGATGACTGACCCCCCCCCCCCCCCCCCCTGTAATGGGGTGAGTAATCAATTTGGGATGTTTCCCAATCGCCATCCATGGTTGTTTTAAACTTTCTACAACCATCGGGTACTATGGTTGTGTAGGCCAGTCGGGAATGATCAATATGCCAGTTGCAGAGTCTAGTTTAATTTCCTGCAATACCCGACTGGTGAGGCAGAATGGGGGAAATGCGTAGCAAAACCATTTCCCCCAATGGATAAAAACGCATCCATTGCTATTGCCCCAGGGTCTGGTTCCCACAACACATACGTTGGTATTTGATGGTTCAGCCTGGATGCAAATAGGTCAATATCTGATGTCACAAAATGAGCTATAATATCTCCAAAATTTGGGGGTTCAACATCCACTCAATGTTGTCATTGAAGACTCGTGACCTGGTGTCCGCCACTGAATTAAGCTTCCCAGGCAAATAGGTCGCAGTAATCCAAATCTTTCTTTCAATGCACCAGTGCCAATTGTAATAGCCAATTCATCACAAACTAGCGACCTGATACCACCCATATGATTGATGTAAGCCACTACTGCAGCATTATCTATTTGAAAGCGGACATGTAATCCCGTGAATTAGTACAGTAAGCCCGCAGTCCATGAAATGCCCCCAGCATTTCTATATAATTTATCCCATGTGACTCCAGGAATGTAGACTCATGAGAGTTCCATCTGCCACCACAACTGGACATCGTACCAGTTGCTCCCCAGCCTGGTGCGCTTGCGTCAGTTTGTAGCACAACATCAGGGTTGCTCACTATAATAGGTCAATGACATTCGTTAATATTATCTACCCACCATTGTAGCTCATTTCTAGCTTCCGGTGGTAACTGAATTGGCCGATCAAAGCGGCCAGCATTTGTTTTTTTTTATGCTGTGATTTTTGATCTTTGTAAATTTTGGTAGTGTAGCAGTCCGAATCGTGCAGCTGGGAATGTAGTTACCAATTTGCCTACAACTTTTGCTGTTTGCTGAATGGTCGGTACCCTGGCGCAAGCAAGATTGTGGCACTCTTCTATTATAGCAGTAACTTTATTAGTTGGGATGGTAAACTTCATTAAATTGATGTCTAGGATGAACACCAAATAATCCATAACCCGTACCGGTTGCAGTTTTGATTTGTCTGGATGGATTACGAACCCCAGCTTCTCAAGCAGAGCCTTGGTTGCAGCCACTCCTTGAATTGCCAATTGGAGGGTCTGCCCCACTATAAGGATTTCATCCAATATGCCATCACTATATAATCCCGCGAATTTGGGGTTGAGTGTGGGCTTTATGGAGCTCGTACACAGGCAGTTTATCTCATACTGGGCATTGCATAGGAGTGCCAGAGCATCATGCTATTTACTGGACACATTATCCCCGGCCAGGGTCCTAGCAAACGCTGTTATGCCCGTGGAGAACCTTTCTCCAAGGTATTATTGAGAACCTGACTCTGGAGTTGGTGCGTAATTAGGCAATCAATGGTGCCCGCCAATTTGTGGTGCAGGGGTTCACCTGTTTGGGTGGAAACGGCAAACTTCACTCACCACATCCAGCATCCTCCTCATGCTCTGGCTCAGCGGTCACTGGCTGTCCTGGGTCGTCTTCAAACAGCAGGTGGGCAATCATTAATGCTTCTGGCTGGAGACGATGAGATGCTGAGTGGTGTCCTTGCACGGCT
This sequence comes from Okamejei kenojei, assembly GCA_035221665.1. Classification (NCBI taxonomy): domain Eukaryota; kingdom Metazoa; phylum Chordata; class Chondrichthyes; order Rajiformes; family Rajidae; genus Okamejei; species Okamejei kenojei. The sequence goes on along the minus strand of CM069136.1, from coordinate 97,556,018 downwards.
AGTGGATGCCCGCGAGTCCCGCTCTTCTCGTTCCCGGTCCTGCTGGAGGCGTTGCACCACTAAGAGCTCCAACCGCTCTATGCGACCGTCCCTGCTATATGCAGCGGAAAAGCCGACTTCCCCAGGCCCTGCGAACTCACTGGGGCTTCCACCATCGGACCACACCTCCATAAGGTGCTGTCTAGGGTCCAATGGCAGGTCGTCGTGACCTACAGCCCAAGTAGGATCATACGACTCCCGCACGGACTCTCCGCTAGTCTGTCTTCTCCCAGACTGTGGTGGCCCACCTGTTTGATAAGAAAGGCAGGTGAGTTGAATCGGCGCCGGCCCCCGGAACCTGGCTCCCCGGAGTCCGTGCAGGCTTACCTCCACACTTGCCCATCTTTTGGCGTGGAGGCGCATGGTCGGCCGCTCCCAGAGCTGAGCTGACCGACCGTCTACTGCTGCCACCTCCGCCCTTGACCGCAGCCTGACGGGGTGTGTTGTCGGCGGTATCTGCTCCAGCAGGCCTACACGACGCAGCAGTGTTATGCCCGGGCTGCACTACGGCAGATTCCCTGGCTGTGGTACGTATGTGCACATTGCAGGGCTCCCCTGTCGTGCGGCTGTCCCCCGGCCCAGCCCCCTCGGGTCTTCTGGAGCTCGGGGAGGGGTTGCCTGTAAAGAACGAGACCCCTTGCCACGTACCTGTATCCCCCCTTCTTTTCTTGGGGGAAGGGGGCTCGGAGTCTGGATCCGTTGCATCCAGCTCCGGAGCGGTAACCCATTCGGGTGAGTCGGCCCCCGAATCAGCGGGAGCGCCCGACTTCCGCATTCCTGCCCCCACCATGCGTTGAATCTGCCGGTGTTCCTTGCAGCTCCGGGGACAAGGGCCCTTGGCTGGCCGCAGCACAGCTCCTCGACAGCGTCGTCCTCCGTCCCTTGTCCATCCTGTGAAGAGAAGGTAATACTTACCTGCCGGTCTTGTGAACGCGACGATATGCCGCGCATGCGTGCTGGCGGGGTCTTCACGAAGTCACTCACGTGACTCCGAAGTAAAATTATCATCTAAAAGCTTTTGCCCAGTCGTTACAGGTATAACGATACTTTATATTCAGTAATATGTAACTGAGTTTGAGCAGAAATGTGAGGAAAGAAACCCGTGAAACTAATGCATTTGTGTGCATAATTCTATGCCCAAAATGGAAAACTACAGTCAATAATTTTTTACTTATCATATTATGTACTAGGTTATAATTTATTAAAATCCCCTGTGGTATTTTATTATGCATGAAGTACATTGCTTGCAGAGATGTTGTTAAAATAGTTGTCTTTTTGCAACAGCAGCAACAAGCATTCTTCAGCAAGTTGTGAGTGGAAATAAATCAACCCAGCTGCTGCCACGTGTTTGCTATGGTAACCTCACAGTAATATTTTTACAACGTACGTGAGAAGGACATTTGATACTAGAATCGCAGTACAAACTCCGCAACAATCCCTTGTGCAAGCCACCGGCAAAAAGGACCTTCAGGATAAACATACACAAAATTAGGTTAGACAGAATCAACAGTTACTCTGGTCAGGAAGACAAGCCATGACAGCACTTGGCTCTTCACTTTAGTGATCGCTGGTTCAAACATCAGCCAGCAATTACCGTTTGTATCTGCCAGCCATATGTGTGTATGCTTAGCCATGTGCATCTTATCTTCGACCTTATATATCTGCTTTTATGGAAAAGTACATGTTACAACCAGCCAAACTGGATGACCTAATGCGGAATTCCTACTGACGATGTATTATTGTTTTAAATTGAGGAGAATGCACAAATATTGCTCAAATATGGTGTTGAGGATTCTTAACAACATTATAAAATTAAATCGTACACTTGAAAAACACTGCAAGAGAACATGTCAGTAAATTACACAGCAGATAATGTAATTGGGGATGTTGAGCGGTCTCAGTAAAGCCGAGAGCCAAAGGCGAATGTCAACAAGAAGGCAATAGTGGGTGAAGTGGATAGAAGAATAACAACACCACAATTACGAATCATCATGAAGTGGACTGAAAAGTGTTCTTAGCAGAGCACAGAAAACATGTCATCCCTTTGCAGTGTCAGTGGGAATTTAATGGCATGGTACAATGGAACTTGTTAACAAAATGTACCTCATGGAACTTCAATTGAAATATCTCAACTAAAATTAGACAAACAGATTAGTCCTCCTGCAGTCATCTGTCATCTCATATCAGTTATTATTTTAGACCAGAATGTTAACCTTCATCCTTACATGATTATTTTTGGTCAAGATCCTCCACTGAAATTATGCATTCTCAGATTTGATTAGTATAACCTGGAATCTTGGGCATTTCTCCAACATCAACTCTTAAACACAAACATCCTGCAAGATTCACAGATAGGTCTATGCATCGATGATCTGTTGTGTTCACGATAAAATGAATAATTTCACCAAACATTATAATTGTTTGCCCTTTTTATTTGTCATGGAACATTAAACATGGGATTTGTTTGTTTTTTTTGCTACTGCAATCCCAAAGTATTTCAATTCTTTTTTACTCTTTTAGATGACAGCCAAAAACAATCTTACATAAAACATTTCCTTTTTTCCCTGCTGCCCATTAGTGCCTTTAATACATTTTGCAGGGAAACTTTGACAGTTTCCCAATAATCAGCCAACATTTCCTTTTACCATCTTTTGCAACTTTGAGTTTTCTGCATAAATATGAAAACTGTGGTTAAAATTGGGTGTTTCTAGAAATTTTGTTGAAGGTAAACATTCTGGTTTAAAATCATAACTGATACGAGATGACTACCTATATGAAGGAGTTCAGCATAACAGTCGAAATATATTGTCAATTCCCCCTTCACTTCAAGTGTGGAATCTGCTTGAACAACCTGTGCCAGTGTAAACCTAATGAGGGGCAGCTTATCCATTTATTTCAATGGCGGGGAATGGTTATTTGGACTAAGGTAACGAGAGACAATTTAGATTTTTTTATTTGTTTGGATGCATTATGATGTTTTTAATTAAATACAAATTTAATAGTATGGATGATTTTTAATTGTCTGAACCATTCAGAAACATTCTCGCTTTACATTTCTCCTGGCATATACTGTAGTGGCACTGGTTAGAGCTACAGCCTCACAGCTCTGAGAATGAAGGTTCAAACTTGAGCACAGGTGCTGTCAGGATGGAATTTTTTACATTCTCCTCCTGACCACGTGTTTCTGCGGTTTTATCCCACATCCCAAAGATGTGTAGACAGATTAACTGGCAACAGAAAATTACCTCAAAGTACAGATAAATGGCAATATACTCAAAGGAGGAACTGATAGACATGTGAGGAAGGACTAGATTTAGAGAAAGTGAGGAGAGGGAAGTTGAGACTGATTTGGATTGCACTCTTGGGAGCTGGTGTGGGCTTGATAGACCAAATGGCTCCTTGAGTGTTGTGGTAAGTACAACATCATTGATGGCTGATTAAGCAAAGGAGTGTAGCCTTGATAAATGTCAAAATTACTTTCTGGTGTCTTTTGGGTGAGCCTTGTTCTTATTTTACCATTTCTTCATATAATGGCATTATGGCTTCAATAGATGGAGCTGATTTCTCATTGTGGTCAATTGAGTGAGGTAAGTCCAAATATTTCTTGGTTGGATAGTGATCACTAATTCTGTGCCAGGAGTATCAGGCAAATTGAAATTTCCCTAATGGCCTATTTAATATTTAATGGAATCTATTAACATTGGATATATTAACTTTAGCAGACTTTAACATTGATGATGGTCTAAAACACTCAAAAGCAATTGGAATTATAAATGGGGAAAATATAAAGTACACTGCCACATAATCATGTAGTTTTACCTCAGTGGCTGTTATCATTGATCCCTTACTCTTTGCATCCAAGGAACAATCTACCTCCTTTAAAAAACACTATATAACAACCTCTCCCCACTCAGAGCAGCAGAAGAGCCATTATTTGTTTATGTAGTTCATTTGGGTTGCCAAGGAGAAAGTTTTGATTGCTTTGCATAAACTTGTTACAATAAAATAATTTCAACTCCCACATGCCTCACTGATCAAAGCAAACAGCTGTTCCCTAATCATACAAATTAAGAAATTCTGCTACAATTAGTATAATCAGGTTCAAACATGTAAAAACAAGGTGGATTAAGAATTAGTATTGAGCAACATATCTGTCCCTCTGGTCCTATTCCTTCGTAAGTCTAATTCTACTATTTAAGGTGATGTTTAAGGTTTTCCCCTGACTTGGATGGGCGCCTCATTAATAAACGTTAAATGTGCTTAACTACATGCAAAAGACACTGATGTCTTTTTAACAATGTGCCGAGTGTCCAGGTAGTCTGCTGTGGGTTTCTCACTAACTGAAACATTAGGAAATAAAGTTTGATCTTAGACAGTAAGATTCAGACCTCCGAAGCAAGTCTGGTTTCTGCTGCCTGGTCTCTGTCCTTGTCACTTACGAGATCTCCTGTTGGACTCCTCTTGTGACCCTCTCATGTGCAAGTTGGCAAGCCAATCTTTAATCCCTTCAATATACACTCACTCATCCAGCTATTTAGAAAATTAAAAGTCCAAGCTACCTGGAATTCATTGTACACACTACTTTTCCATTCATTTACACTCCGGATCCTGCAGTCTTTTTGAACACTACCTTCTCCAGCCAAAGATTGACTTAATCGCTATTTCCCTTTCATTTTTCACCTTGCTGCTTGGTTGAAAGTCATTTTCAAGTGACTGCAACTAAATGGGGAATTAAAACGGGCAGTGCAGTGGTGCAGTTTGTAGAGCTGACGCCTCACAGCTTCAGATATCCAGGTTCGATCCTGACCTTGGGTGTTGTCTGTGTGGAGTTTGCATGTAATAGTGTGGGTTTCCTCCGGGTGCTCAAGTTTCCTCCCACATCCAAGAAACATGCGGATTCCCTCCCCCTCCCCCAGTGCATAGGAAGTGGGTGAGAAAGTGGGATAACATAAAATACATAAAAATAATGTCAACGGATGATTGATGATCAGTTCAAGTGTCTGTTTCCATGCTGTACCTCTGAACTAAACTAAACATCTGCAAGTATAACGTGGAATTCTGTGAGTGGTCCATCATTTGAGGACAGGAGACTTCTTCCAACATATCAATGAATAATCAAATGAAATTCACACAAACGGTGGTGGATGTATGGAACAAGCTGCCAGCGGAGGTAGTTGAGGCAGGGAATCATGTTTGAAGGGATTTGGGTGAAATGCAGGCAGGTGGGACTAGTGTAACTGGGATATATGTTGGCTGGTGTGGGCAAATTTGGCTGAAGGGCCTGTTTCTACGCTGTATGCCTATATTGCCCAGGTGACTGGGCAATCTGAACCCAAGCACCAAACTACCTACCCCGGGAGTTTGGCTCAGTGATCGTCACAGCCATCTACATTCCACCGCAGGCAGACACTGACGTGGCAGTATCGGTCCTACACGATGTGCTATGTCGACACCAAAACAAGAACCCGGATGTGGCTATGGTGGTGGCTGGAGATTTTAATTAATCAAATCTCAAGGAGGTCATGCCGAACTTCTACCAACACATCACGTGTGCCACCAGGGGGGAAAGGACATTGGACCACTGTTATACGCCGTTCCGGAAGGGCTACAAGGCCATTTCACTTCCTCCCCTAGGAAAATCTGACCACGCTGCCATTTTCCTGCTGCCGGAGTATAAACAGAGGATAGTTCGGGAAGCGGTAGAGGCGGGGGACGTAAAGCGGTGGTCCGACCAGTCAGAGGCCATGCTGAAGGTTGCACTGAGCGATGTCGACTGGAATATGTTCCAAGCAAGTTCCAGTGACGTCAGTGAGTTCGCGGAAGCAGTCACGGACTTCATTGCAACAATAACGGACAACATCGTCCCCACGGTAAGGGTTAGCATTTTTCCTAATCAAAAACTCTGGGTAGACAGGTCCGTTCATGTTGCCTTGAATGCTCGCACCGCTGCCTACAACTCTGGCCTGGCATCCGGAAACATGGACGTCTACAAGGTAGTGTCCTACCGACTGCAAAGGGTGGTGAAGGACGCAAAAAGGAGGTACAGGGACAAGATGGAGTCACAGATGGAGCAGCAGGACACCAGATGCCTGTGGCAGGGGCTACGGACTATAACCAACTACCGGAGCACCCCACCCTCATCTGCAAATGCCGGCTCCTCCCTAGCTGATGACCTGAACTCTTTTTACGCTTGGTTCGAGATGGGCAACACCACCCCAGGTCTGCCGACTATCGACAATACCACCAGCGGGCTGGCTAACGAAGCTGATGGGAGGAATGAGCACACATTCTCTCTGTCCGAGCACGATGTGAGGAGGGCTCTGACACGGGTGAACACGAGGAAAGCTGCAGGCCCCGATGGCATCTCGGGGCGAGTACTTAAGTCCTGTGCTACGCAGCTAGCTCCGGTGCTCACTACAATATTCAACCTCTCCCTGGACAAGTCCATAGTCCCTGCCTGCTTCAAAAAATCCACCATTGTACCTGTACTAAAGAATGCCTCCCCAGCCTGTCTGAATGACTACCGTCCGGTGGCCCTCACCTCTCTCCCATCTTGACAGCCAGAAGGGGGGCTACGTGAGGATGCTGTTCATAGACTTCAGTTCAGCCTTCAACATGATAGTCCCCACCAGACTGGCCGTGAATCTACTGGATTTAGGGCTCAACACCCCCCTGTGTGCCTGGATCCTAGACTTTCTCACCGCCAGGCCCCAGGTAGTCAATTTGGGAGGGAACACATCGAAGTCCCTCACCCTGAGCACAGGATCCCCCCAGGGTTGTGTCCTCAGCCCCCTATTCTACTCCCTGTGCACACATGACTGTGTGGCTAGGTTCAGCTCCAACTCGATTATCAAGTTTGCTGATGACACCGTGGTGGTGGGCCTGATCTCAGACAACGATGAGAAGGCCTACCGGGAGCAGGTAGCTGATCTGGCACTCTGGTGTCAGGACAATAGCCTCCTCTTGAACATCAAAAAAATGAAGGAGCTGATCGTGGACTTTAGGAGGGCACATCATCCGAGGACGTACACACCATTGAGGAAAATGGGGATACTGTGGATATGGTGAGCTGTTTTAAATACCTGGGAGTCCACATCTCTGAGGATATGACATGGACATCGCACGCTGCAGCACTCGTGAGTAAGGCAAGGCAGCGTCTTTACCACCTCAGGCAATTGAGGAAATTCAGAGTTTCTCCGAGGATCCTCCAGTGCTTCTGCTCTGCGGCTGTGGAAAGCATCTTGGCCGGAAACATTACAATCTGGTTTGGTAATTGCTCTGCCCAGGACAAGAAAGCTCTGCAGAGAGTAGTGCGTTCGGCCGAACGCACTATGGGAACTTCACTCGCCCCTCTGCAGGAACTATACATCAGGAGGTGCAACTCCAGAGCCAATAAGATCATGGGAGATCCCTTCCACCTGTGCAACGGACTGTTCCAGCTGCTACGGTCAGGCAAACGCCTACGTTGCTATGCTGTGAGAACGGAGAGGATGAGAAGGAGTTTCTTCCCAGAGGCCATTCGGACTGTAAACTCCTATCTCACCAGGGACTAACTCTACTGACTTACTGTACCACAATACCGCCCAAAATACTTAATATGAAAAAGAACATGTGATTCTGTTTGTAGTTTGTTGGTTGTTTGTTTGTTTGTTTTTTGCACGAAGTCCGCAGGCACTGCCACTTTTCATTTCACTGCACATCCCGTATGTGTATGTGATGAATAAGCTTGACTTGACTTGAAGTTGAAAGCGGCCGAAGGTGTGTATCACTCGGGACCACCCTCCGCGGGCTGTGGGTCGGGTGGAGCGGAGGTTTGGGACAATGTTCATGCCTTCACAGTGATGTGATGGACACGGGGGTCTGGACCAATCGCTGACAAGTCCCGCCCCCCGGCAACGTCAAGTCCGTTATTGGACGTTTCGGTTGAGCGGCAGTCGGTCCTTTGGCCTGTAGGCGACGCCGCCTTTCAGGTAGATGGCATTTCGACAGAGCGGCAAGTTTGCTTTTAGGCGATGCAGCGTTTCAGTTTCTTGGGATTTAGGCATCCAGCCCTTATGGTTAGTTTGCATTTAGGCGTCCCATCATTTTCCCAAAATACACTCAAGTATAAGTGCATGCCACATACCTTGTACTCTGCACTTTAGCACAATCCTTTGTTCTGTTTTTGGGAATATAAAGAAGACAGTAAAGTGATGTGTTTTCAATCAATACTCCAGCTGTACAGCTGCACGGTATAAAGAATTGCCCAGAAGTTAAATTTTTTATTAAGTCTAAGGTGTCTTTTTTATGTCTTGAGAGAACAAAATATTGGAATCTTATGTGTTTGGCCTAGTCCTTGCAAACCGTTCTCATAATTTAAACTTTTAAGACTTAGTATCAATCTGGCAAATCTGTGTTGTACCTGCTCCCACATTAATATATCGTTCCTGAGATTTAATGCCCAAAATTGAATACAGGACTCCAGATGGGATCTAACCAAGTCTCTGTACAACCAAAACAATCCTCTTTGAGCTCAAGCTTTCTTGAGGTAAAAGCCAAGATTCTAACAACTTTCGATGCCAGCGCATTAGCTTTAGTGGACCAGATTGCCAAGTGCCTTCATTCCTATACAGTTTTCTAAGGTAATGGCTGTGAGAAAATATTCCCATCTACCCTTCCTGGACCTAAAATAGATGACACTCCCAACATGCCACTTACTCTGCAGGAAAGAACTGCAGATGCTGCTTTAAATCAAAGGTAGACACAAAATGCTGGACCATCTCTGGAGAGAAGGAATGGGTGACATTTTGGGTCGAGACCCTTCTTCAGACTGATGTCAGGGGGTGGGCGGTACAGAGATAAAATGTAGTTGGAGACAGTAAGACTGGTGGGAGAACTGGGAATGGGGAGGGGGTGGAGAGAGAGGGAAAGCAAGGGCTACGTGAAGTTAGAGAGGTCAATGTTCATACCGCTGGTGTGTAAGCTACCCAAGCGAAATATGAGGTGCTGTTCCTCCCATTTGGGCTGGGCCTCACTGAGTCAAGCACTGGATCAACTAAACCTCTTTATTCTCAATCACAAACACACTTCCTATACCAACACCGCGGGTCCGATCCTTGTCTCTACTCGCCCAAGCCCTTCAGCCTCGTGTGAATAGACACCTATAGAAGATCGACACAGACTCATGTGGTGTCCCCTCTTTAACACAGTGGGGGGGGGGGGGGGGGGGGGGTGGAGGGCAAACCCTACAAACTAATCATAAATAAAGATCATACATGACATTAATTGACAGTTCCCTAACCCAATCACAAAATACCTCATTACATTGTTTCTACATAAAGTTTCTAATGGAAGTTCCCCTAAATAAAGAAACATTTAACCAGGTAACATAAACAATTCGGGCAAGGCTCCATGCCTTGACCAATCACAAGATAACAGTGCAAAGACCCTGCAACATAGTTAACAGTGGTATTATAACATACCTTTCCCCAACCAATCCTGATCATGCATTTGCAGCAAGGCTCATCTCTTTCTGCAAAACCCTCTTACATATTAACATTTGAGGGGACATCTGGACATTACCCTGTGCTTAGCTTCCTCCCAGGACGCAGACATTCTGGAGCCAAGAGCCTCATGTTTTTGCAGCTTTTTCAGAAAGATGCCAAGGACGTTTTGCAAAGGCAGAAATCCTCCATTTTGTCACATACTAAATTGGCCAATATTATCAGAGCAGGCCCAGGACAGAAAGGTCAGATTGTGAATGGGAGAGGGAGTTAAAATGCTGAGCAACCGGGAGATCAGGTAGTTTTAGGTGACGGTGATGGTGAGATCTAGAAATGGTAGGGAGATGTCGGAGATGGTCCAAGTGGATTTGAGTGCAGGGTGGAAATTAGTCGTGAAGTTAATGAAGTCAGTGAGTTCTGCATGGGTGCAGGAGGTAGCACCAATGTTGTCATTAATGTAACAGAGTTAGAGTTCGATGATAGGGCCAGTGTACGCCTGGAACAGTGATTGTTCGACGTACCCTGCAAAGAGGTTGGCATAGCTGGAGCCTATGTGAGTGCCCATAGCTATGCCTTGGATTTGGAGGAAGTGGGAGGAGTCGAAGGAGAAGTTGTTAAGGATAAGGAACGGCTCTACTAGGCGGAGGAGAGCGTTAGTAGATGGAAATTGGCTGTTTCTGCAGTCGAGGAAAAAATGGCGGGCTTTAAGACCTTCCTGGTGGGGATGGAGGTGTAGAGTTACTGGACATCCAAAGTAAAGATGAGGGAGCAAGCCTTGGACTTACTCCCCTTGACCTGAACCAGCCCACTCTCTTAAAATATACATGTTTGTTCCTGCATCAATTTTCACATTATATTGTAATATAGAATGTGTCTTAATATTTGTTAATATTTAATTTCAAAACATGACTGATTAAATCATTGGGTTATTTATGTGCTCTGATATCCTGATCTCTGAGGGAAACTACTTGCAACACTCCTCAAATCAAATATGTTCCCTCAGTCCTTACTTCTGCCTCCCATCTCCTATCTAGTGGAGCCACAAGGAACTGCAGATGCTGCTTTACCAAAAAAGATATAATGTGCTGGAGTAGCACAGCAGGCAGATACCATTTCTGGAGAACGTGGATAGGTGATATTTTGGGTCCAGTCCTATCCAGTAAAAGTGCTATTTATTGTAAGACCTCCATCACCTTATGCTTCTACTTTTCTTAAAGAGCTTTCAAGTAGAATATTATCCAATTTGTCCATATAACCAACAACCTTAGCTACTTCATAATGTGCCATTTTCGAGTACTCATAGTCTACACAAATTCACATTGACACTACCTTAATCACCTTATACAGTACTTGTCCAAGTTCTCAGTCACTCAATCTGATGATAGATTCCAATAATCTCCTCACAACTGTTGTTAAACGGGCAGAATTGTAATAGCCTGATTTTACTACTCCAACTGTTCTAAAATAATGTGAGGAGTTTAGAAACAAAACTATTCTTGGAATCTGAATATCATTAACAAGGCAAAATTTGGACATCGTGAGTTATCCTTGGGAAGCTGGCGATCAGTTGCATTCTTAAATACTGCAGTACATGAGGTGACAATACTTCCATAATACAGTTAGCCAAGGAGTTCCAGGCTTTTCACACAACTACAGCGGAACCACAGAAAAGGTAACATTTGTCCGAGGCACATAGTGTATGAGTTGATGAGGAATTGAGGGGTGGTAAATATTGTAGGTTTTGGAGCAGCTTTCGTGACAGTGAATCCAGTAGATAATGCACACAGTTGTGGTGTCACTTTAGTTTAGTTTAGCTTAGTTTAGAGATACAGCATGGAAACAGGCCCTTTTTCCTAACAAGTCCACGTTGACCACTGATCGATCACCCATTTGCAACAGTTCTATATTATCCCACTTTCTCATTGTCACCCTACATACTAGGGACAATTTTGTAGAGGCCAATTAACCTACAAATCCGCACATCTTTGGGATGTGGGAGAATACTGGAGCACGCAGAGACAGCACACAATGTCAGGATCAAACTCGGGTCAGTGTTTGAAGGAATGAATGTTTAGGCAGATGAATGGGCTGCCGATCAAGTGAATGCACTACCTTGGATGGCATTGAGTTTCCTGAGTGTGATTACAGATCATCTTCTTCATACAAGTACCCCATCACATTCCTGACTACACCCAACCAGGGAATGGAGAGGTTTGGGGGAGTCAGGAAGTGAACCATTATGTTGCAGAATATCCAAGCTCTTACCTGTTCTAATAGCAAATAGCAAAATACTAAATGCTGGAGGATCTCAGAAGGTCAGGCTGCTTGATCATTGGCAAAGGTATTGGAGGTGAAGATGAAAATATCACTGTCTTGAAAAAGGTGGTTGGATTATTTATTGTTGATGATCATTTCCTGGTATTTGTGTGGTTTTACTACTCCATGTTTCCTTACCCTCCCAAGTCTCAGTGTTATCCAGACCTGATGATGCATGGAAAGATGAGGCAGCTACAAGTAATTATCATGAAGAAATGCCTTGAGTACCTCCTGCGGTATTGTCTTGGTGGTGAAATAATTGACTCCAAAACCACCTTCCTTTGAGCAATATAAGACTATGGGATAGATAGCTTTCCACCTGATTCCCATTGACTTCAAGTTTATGGCATCTTCTTTGCACATTACAGGTAGTTTTGCTATAATGTGATGATTCCACTCCTAAGAAACCTCACATTAGAGAAAATTGTGCTATTAAAGTAATTGTAGCAATGCTGAAAGGGGTTAGGGGATCAAAGGTTTTTGGACTCAACAAAACAAGTTATTTTTGCTGCAGGATTTTCACAATTAATGATCTTTTAAATAGAAAAGTCTATTTTTATAACTGCAAACTAAAAATGCTAACAGCTGTATGTTACATTGTTTAATAGTGTATCATTGCACAACAATCAATAGAAGTGATTGCTTGTCAATTTCAATGGTCACCCGCAGTTAAAGTAGCAGCTGAGTTCCTACAACATGCGGCCTACAACATCTTGAAGCCATGGTCTGCGGTGCTTCTAGCCGCAGCGCGGCGGGACTTAGATCTTCGACCGCCGGCCTGCGGCCTACATCATCTTGAAGCCGCGGTCTCCGTTAGGGAAGTACCGATTCGGGTCTTACCTTCCAGACGAGAGGGCCTGTACATCTGGCCGCCCACAGCGTCGTCTGCGGAGGTTTGTGGTCCCAACCACGGGGGAACAATGGAGGAGGACTGTCTGAACTTTGTGCCTTCCACCACAGTGATGAATGTTTTGTGTTAATTTTTTTATTGTGTAATGTGTGTTCTTTTTTTATTGTACCGCTGCTGGCAAATTCATTTCACTGCACTGCATTGTGTAAATCTAAGCATATTGGTTTGTGTTTATCTGCTAGTTACAACCTTAAAAATTGGCAAAGATTATCACAATTCCAGAAATACATGTTGACAATGGTCAATCATATTAGTTTCTATTTCCTTAATAACAAATTTCAGCACTTTCTCCGCTACTGATATCACGCTAGCTGGTGCAGGTTGCTTTGTTTTCTCTTTTCCTAAAAAGTGGCTTCACATTTGTTGCCCTCCAGTCTGTGGGAAACATTCCGGAATCTATGGAATTTTGTAAGAAGACAACCAGTCATCTGTTATCTCCATCACCACCTTGTTCAAACCTGCGTTGTAGGTCAACAGGCCAAGGGAACTTATCAGCTCCCTCTCCCTCATTAATTTCTGCAGTACTAGTTGTTCATCAATGCCAAATTCCTCAAGTACATAACCCGGACCCTCCGGGGCCCTTCTCCCTTCTCTCATCTACCTTGGTCCTCTCACACATCCCCTTTTTCCCACCTCACCCCACAGCCCCTTTCACCTTGTTCCTTTCCTCTTCTCCTCCATCCATTCCTCCAATTGTATCTTCTTCCCACCTACTGCTCACCCTTCTCCTCCCTCTGTTTTTCCTATCCACCACCATGCCACATTCAGTTCCATTTTCACCTTCCTTTCCTATTCAATTCCAGAATCTGCAGCCTTTAGATCTCCACATCAACTGCAACCCTCTATTGCCACATCTGCATCACTTTAGATCTCCACATCAACTGCAACCCTCTATCTCCACCTTTCCCTAATCAATCTGACGTTACTTACTTACTTACTGCCTATTATGCCACCTGGCATGTAGGGCAGCAACGATGGTCCTCCACTCCTTGTTGATTCCTTCAGCTGCTGTTTCTGTAACATATTTTTTTTACGAGACAGGGTTGTTAGCCCTGTGCTCAACCTCCAACCTGGAGGACCAGTGGATCGCTCTTCGTCTCGCCTCTACCCTTTGACCTGTCCAGCATGGGAGACCCTAACAGGAGACAAATCTCCCGTTGGCATAGCTCTAGGGGTCACTGAGAGACACAAGCTCCCTGACCACGACAAGGTTGCAACCCAACGTGGAGAATCCATCTGATGTATATCTGCTTAATCAACCCCTCCTCACTTGTCGCTTGTTAAATCCTGCCCTAATCTTCTCCCCACCTCTTTATACTGGTTACTTCTCCTTTCCACTTTCAGTCCAGATGAAGGGTCCGATGCCGGGTGCCGTTTTACCGGCAGCAGTTCAAATAACGCGCTAAATTTCCACACTAGCTACATTCACAAAAGGCAGGCCAACTGGAATTTGCTTCAGAATGAGCCTGGTTCATCTGTTTATTTCCAAGGGTGCTAGCAGACTGAGGCTGCTCCTAGCCATGAAAAGGCAAATATAAAGTCACAGACCTGGGTTCTCTGACAACAATAGTTGCTCTTCCCCTGATCATACAAGACTGTGGGGGAGGTTGGGAACATGCAGCTGATGCTCCAACCTTCATTACATAAGGGTCCAAGGGCCAGTAATGTTCAAGAGGGTCATACCAAGACCAACATATGATGGGTCAATTATTGGGGTTCCTTCCAGCGCCTTGTTTAGGACTGGAGGATGCCTCCCTACTATATGAAGGGAGTAGCGGGCAGATTGCAGCTGACCCTGATGCTGGTGTCCCTGCTTATGTGCAAACACCAGCGCGCACAAGAGCCACGCTCCGGGTGTCTCGGAAATGGCACTGAGTTGTTATTCCGGAGGGGACTGGTGAGTCAATGGAACAATCCCTTCCCAGCAGTATCAATTATGTAGTTTCTCACCAGTTCCAGCAAGATATGATGCACGTGACTGCAAACAAATATGAGACACCTGTTTAATGTGCATTACTGAAAGTGCGTATGGTGACCCAGGTTCTGGGCACCCATCAGTCCTTCTTTGACGGGACAGGAGGTTCGGTGTTAACACGTCCTCCAACTGATGGCTGTAGCAACTACTGCATTTGGCACTGTGGTCCAAGGGACAATCATTCCTCAAACTCACACAGATATGTTGGGTACTTTATGCAATGCATTTTTCAGGAAATTGCATCAGGGAATATCGCCATCAGGCCAACACTAAACCAAAAATTTGCTACTCTATGTAGGGCGACTGCTGTACAAATGCCTGAAATATGATTTGGAACGGACCTTGTCATGAACATTCGTGAAATTCATGATGAGGCCAAAGCAATTGGCTTCCTGTAGTCAAGCATTTCGAGGCCACCTATTCGCAACCCTGGGATAATACTGAAGGTCAGATCCAGGGGCTGAGTTCAGCAGGGGCAGGCCAGTGGGGCAACGAGGGTACCCACCGAGACAGACCGGGTACAATCCCAATATGAGCAGACAACAGCTTTACAGGTCAACTGTAGAGTTACAGGGACTTTTCTTAACAATAAAGTTCTGGTGGCCAATCTCCTATTGGAAGTTGACTACAATGTTTTCTAATGAATGATGCTGTATAATGTATGATATGTTTATACTAAATACTGTCTCAAGTCTCCCATTGAGTTTATCTCAGGGATAGATCCACCTCAACAGCACAAGCCTAATAAAATGTGGGTGTTTTCTGCTCCAGAGCCAGAACATATAGATAATGGTAATTGATAAAGCCATTAATCATCCTCCACAATTTTTTCTAATATTTCCCCAGATTTCAAAAAGATAGGTGTTGTAGAGTAATTTTCATCCTCAATTACTTAAATTCGTTACTGCTTAACACCTGCTATCACATGGCTATTATGTGGCAACTATTTGTTTGCAACATGTGTATTATTCGCTGCCAATTCATGCTCATTATCGCAGGTACTTGAATTTAATTGGATGGCACAGCTGTGGCAATACAAAGCATTGACTCTTGGATTAATTTCAGCACCCAGGCTATTTATTAAATTGTTAAAACCTGTGCTGAGGCTATTCAGTCCATCATCACATTGTAATGGGTTATTTAGCTGATATCGTAATTATCAGCAACACTAATGAGTCAGCTGAAGAATCGGTGCTTGAGTTATTAGGGGTTGCTCCATCCAACTAAGTTCAAGTTACAGCCAACCCAAAATATTGAGTATTTGGGGTTTCTTATTAATTCTGTTGCTATAACAGTAACATTACCAACAGCCAAGGTTGTCGATGATGATGATGTCTGTACTTGCCTCCCACAAATCTTTATCCCACCATCTGAGAAGACGCTAAGGACATTGGTAAATAGGGAGCAGGTTCCTGCAGTACATTCAGGCTTTTGCATTATCAACATTTGCAGAGAGCACGTGAACTAGCACTAAAATTGAATGCAGGCCATTTTCATCTGGTTCACCGGGAACCAACCACAGCTCTCGCAGAATCCAGTGGTGCATTGTTAATGTTAATCTAGCTACCAATAACATTTTGGGTACTAGACCCTTCACTAATCTTCCAGACTGATGTCAGCGCTCTTGGATGGGGGGGGGGGGGGGGGGGCTACGGCCACCGAGTCTAGCTGTGGGGGTAGCTGGCATGAACACGAAGGGTTGATTCGCCTCACACATGGGATAAATTCTTTCGCATTCTTGGGGGCATTTTATGGGTAAAGGCATATTGCTCCTCAATGAAGGATTTCCACATTCAACTCCAGATTGATAACACCACAGCAGTGCAATATATTAATCATATGGGAGGAGCACGATCAGTATCATGTATTAACTGGGTACCGTCATGTGCCATTGGGGTATGTCAAGGCATATCTGCGTTTCAGCCATTTATTCACCACCTATAGCTAATGTGGTGGCCGACCATAGGTCGAGTACGTTTCATGCCAATATGGAGTGGATGTTCAATTCTAAACTTTGTCACACAATTGTCATTCGATTTGGGTTGCCAGCCATTGATCTGTTCCATCAAGATTACATCACCAGTTGCCTAAATATGTTTCATGGGAGCCAGATCCAGGTGAAGTTGCCGTGGATGCAGTCTCATTACATTGGGGGCACTAAAATCTTATGCAATTTCTCCATTTTGTCATCCTGAACTGTCTCACCACAATAGAGCGAGTCTCCGCCACAGGTGTTTTGGTGGTCCCAGATTGCCCAACACAACCATGGTTCCCCTTCGTGTTTTAAATGATGGTTCAGTCATTCATGATGATTCCCAGCTGCAGAAATTCTTGGTGCATCCGGTTACATGAGAAAGTCACCGTATTAATTGTTGGTCTGCAGGTTCTGACCAGACAATTCCAAGGACTTGGATTGTTGAACAGGGCCATGGTGGTTCTCACTGCAGCTTGGCAAAATAGCACTCAAAACACACTATATGGTTCACATAAAGAAATGGGAACTGTTTCTGTGTACAATCCAATATGTCTTATCATAATGCAAGCATATGTGATGTGTTGGAGTTCCTTGCTAAGTTGCATTTTGATGAGCACCTGCGTTATGGTGACATTACCAGTGCTCGGAGTGCGTTGTCCTCTTATTGGATGCAGTCTTCAGAACAACATCCTCTAGGGTCTCATCCGTTAGTATCCCGATTTATGAGGTATTTTAATAAAAATCCTCCGAAACCTCGCTATACAGAAATCTGGGACATCAGTCCTGTTCTCACAATGCTTCGGCAATGGGCTCCAATTACTTCATTATTTACGCAGAGATTAACTCTTGCTGCGGTTATGCTAATAGCGCTGGTTTCAGCACAACATGTACAAACATTACAATTCTTACGAATACCTTGTATCCATTTGTCTGTAAATGACATTACCTTCTATGTTTATGATTTAATCAAACAAAGCAGGCCCGGTCTGGCTGGAATCAAGGTGACGTTTAAAGCCTATCTTGTTGACCAAATGTTATATGTAGTTACGCCATATAACTTAAGCCAATATATTAAGGTAACAAGGAGTCTCAGAGGTTCTGAGACAGGACTGATCATTAGTCACAAAAAGACATATAGAAGAGTGTCAGCACAAACTATTTCTACATGCTTGAAACAGGTTTTCAATTATGCTGGAGTCGACAATCCTGTCTTTAACTTTCACTCCACCAGGGTGGCATCAATCTCCACGGCGAAGGCTCAGGACATGCCGCTAGACCAAATCTTCGAGGCTGAAGGATGGTCTCGAGAAGCAACATTTTCTCAATTTTCTGACAAACCTGTACAGACCGTGCCACGGTTTGGGCATGCTGTTTTGGGTCACATTTAATTCTTTTGCTTTGTTTTCTATCATTGTTTGTAATTTTCCCCGAGACAGAGGGGTTATTCCTGGCTTTAGTATTATTAACAATAGTTATTGAATAATTTGAAGCAATGTTCAATATATTATTTATTCCCTACTGTGTCAACCAAAGCAGATTGTCGTATGGTGTGCATCGACGGCATGAAAATACAGAGCTTTGAAATCTTCACGTAGTCACTCATGTGACTCCGAAGTAAAATAGTAAGATTAAACGAGAACTTACCAGTTCAAAGTTTGATCCTTATTTTATGAGGAGTGACGTTGAGGGATTACGTGCCCTCCGCTCCCACCCTCATAATCTAAGAGATCATCTGGTAGTTCTAGTCTTCTACGAGCCTTACTATGTTACTTCGGCTATTTGTTTTCTGTGTTTTCACGCTGCTGCTATGAAATATGACGCGCATGCGCCTGGCGGGTCTTCTTCACGTAATCCCTCCACGTCACTCCTCATAAAATAAGGATCAAACTTCGAACTGGTAAGTTCTCGTTTAATCTTACTATTGTCCACATCTCTCCACAAATGCTGCCTGACCTGCTCAGTTCTGCCAGCTGCTCACCTTCGCTGCAGATTCCAGCATCTGCAGTGCTTTGTTTTTTTGGCATTTTTATAAACCTTTTCCTTTGATCTAACACTAACCTCATGTTAACCATGTCTGAACCACACTGTTCAGTATGTTTGCCTTAACATTTTATATATTACTTGTAAACAATCTATTGATTCTTCAAATGTTAAACATAGCTAGTTTACTGCCATCCGTTCAATATGATTTCCTAATCCACCATTCTTTCAAAGTTTGTTTTATTCAAACCCTGCCTTTAGTTTGAATTGAGATCTGGTATATCAGAGGTTTAGGGAAGACCTGATAGAAATATATAAAATTATGAACAGCATCGGTAGGTTGACAATTTTTTCCCAAATGGAAATGCCAAAGCTAGAGGACATAGGTTCAAGATGAAAGGGGTAAATTTTAAAGGAGAGTAGACTAAGTGGGACCCGTTGGGTCCCAGTCACATGGGAGGCCTGCTCCACCAACGCAACCTAATCCCCAATGCGGGGGGAGGGGGGAGTTGGGGAAGGGGGCTGTGTGGGGGGAGGGGGGGTGCGGGGGACGGTGTGTGTGGGGGGGGGGGGTGCAGGGAGGGTGTGTGTGCGGGTGATGGTGTGTGTGGGGGAGGGGGGTATGGAGGAGGGTGTGTGTGTGCGGGGTGAGAGCGTGTGGTGGGAGGGGTGGATCTGGGAGGAGGGGGTCTGTTGGGAGGGGGTGTGTGTGGGCGAGGGGGTGTGTGTGGGGGAGGGGGTATGGAGGAGGGTGTGTGTGCGGGGTGAGGGTGTGTGGTGGGAGGGGGGATCTGAGATGAGGGGGTGTGTGGGGGAGGCGGTGTGTTGGGGAGGGGGTGTGTGTGGGGGAGCGGGGGGTGTGTGGGGGAGAGTGGTTGTGTGTGATGGAGAGGGGTATGTGTGGGGGAGGAGGCTTGTGGGGGTAGGGGAGGGTGTGTATGTCGGAGGGGGTGGGGTGTGGTGGGGGGATGGGGGTGTGTGGGCTCAGCAGTTTCAGCTCTGACTGCACTCACTGGCTGCAGGACCCGGCTCCAGACTCACTCACTGGCTCCGGAACCCGGCGCCCATTGCACTCAGTGGCTCCCAGCCGCGGCTGCACTCATTGCCACTTGGCTCGTCATGGTGGTCGCCGCCCCTGCCCACAAACACATCAGCCCCCGCCTGCTGAAACACAGCTCCCGCCTGCGAACACAGCTGTCCTCGCCCGCACTCCGTTCCTTCAGCTTTATTCTCCCCGCGAATAACAGACCAATAACTTTTGTAATATTTCACCGTTTCACCGATCGGAACAAAACTTGATGCACATGCAGCCCAGGAGAATTGCAAGTAAGGTGGCGAAAAATCGTAGCGCTATGCGGATCGTTTTTGCTCAAATTTAAAAACAATGCAAACCGGAAGAGGACATGATGAGAATTTTAGTAATAGTATAGATAGATATAGATAGATGAGTGGGGCAGGGTTTTTTTACACAGAGAGTAGTGGGTGCCTGGAACATGTTGCCAAGGGTGGTGATGGAGGCATACATGATAGCGGAATTAAAGAGACTTTTTAGATTGGCACATGGCTATTGCAGAAAATGGAGGGGTGTGGATCACATGCAGGCAGAGGGTATTAGTTTAACTTGGCATCATATTCAGCACAGATATTATGGACCGACAAGCCTGTTCCTATGTTCTACATTCTCAATCACTTTCACTACTTAAGACTGTGTCAGGTTGTTGTGAAGGGCAGGTGCTTGCATCTGGATACTTTTCCCCATTCTCCATATCTGGACTAAAGAGTCTGGTGTTGAGTGATCTGAAAGGAATCACAACTGAGCATCATAAATAGACTCTGTGATGAGGTGCTGTTTGATATGCAGTTATTGATGATTGAGGATATGTTGAAGGGAGAGCTACGGGCTAGGCAGATTTTGTTCTGCTTGCTGTGAACAGAACAAACATGAGCAATTCTCAATCAGTGATGGCAGCTTCCCCACAGTCCGTCTTTTTGTCTTTGTTGTTATTTTTATTGTGTTTTAAAAATATGTGCTAATGTTCTCTGGTTTGTTTTATGTGAGGGGGTCAGAGAAACTTGTTTTCAATCACTTACCTCGCTGGAGATGCGATTGTTTTCTGGATCGTATCTCCGGTCGCTCTGCGGCCTAACATCATGGAGCTGGCGGCCTTGCTCGAGACTGACCTTGAGCCCCATCGCGGGGCTGCAGACTTACCGTGCGATCCCTTGCCTGGGATCGAACTCCAACCGCGGCCTGAGGATTTCAACATCGAGGAGCTCGCAGTCTCGACCCGGCGTCCGATCGCCCAGCGATGGGGAGCAGAGATCTCCCCGATGCGGGAGTTTGATCGCCACGATGCAGAGGGCTTGACCGCCGGCTGTAGGAGTCAAGATCGCCCTGACAGCGGAAGGTTCGAGTGCCCCGACCGTGGGAGAACAAAGAAGTGAAGAAGATTGAGCTTTTTTTGCCTTCCTTCACAGTGAGGAATGTGGGGAAGTCGCTGTGGTGGATGTTCATGTTAAAAATTTATTATGATTATGATATTATGATTATGTTGGATTGATATTGCTTTTGTAGCTCCAGCAGCCCACTCAGCTAGAGCTGGAGTACAGATCTTGTTCTTACCACCTTAATTTGAGTATAATATTATGCCATGTTATCAGGCATTATTTGATGCCTCATGGAATGATCATGGAATATATAAAGATTTTGCAGGTTTTGATCTCAAATATATTATTTCTATATCTCGGAGATTGTTGGAAATTAATACCAATGCATCTGCAATTTTTCATCCACATTTCAGGCATATGTCTGTGGCGGGCTAGGATGGTTATTAATGCCTGCAACTTGCTGCAAGGGGTCGAAGTGGAGGTATACATGATAGTGGCATTTTGGATAGGCATATGGATAGGCATATGGATATGCAGGGAAGGAAGAGATATGGATGATGTGCAGCTGATGAGATTGGTTTAACTTAGCATCTTGTTCAGCATGGACATTGTCTGCCGAAGAACCTGTTGATGTGTTTTTTAGTTTTGTTTAGTTCAGAGATACTGTGCGGAAACAGACCCTTCGGCCCACTGAGTCCGCGCCGACCAGTGATCCCTGCACATTAGCACTATCCTACACACCACTAAGGACAATTTACAATTATACCAAGCTAATTAACCTTCAAACCTGTATGTTTTTGGAGTGTGGGTTAACTGGAAATCCCGGAGAAAACCCACACAGGTCACGGGTAGAACGTACAAACTCCGTACAGACAGCATCCGTATTCAGGATCAAACTCGGGTCTCTGGTGCTGTAAGGCAGCAAATCTACTGCTGCTCTACCGTGCCACCTTGCACTGATGTACTGTTCTATGTTTTATATTCTATTTATCACATAGCAAGAATGGCATTGGCCTTCCTCCCTTTTGCAATTAACTCTATTATTTCCAAATCTTGGATTGAGGAATCTCAGAGTTAATGGTGAAATGGATGTTAAGCCATCAATTACCCAAAGGCAGAGCAATTTCAGAGCACCAATCATTGGTTCTGTGGGAAGGAGACATCTCTAATCCATTATTTAAAACATATTTTATTGTGGCGGGAATGAAAACAGTGGGAATCGGAAAGATAGCAAAAGTCAAATTCCAAGCTGTTGTTTCATCTCCTTTTAGTTTAAGCCAGATGTCAGAATGGGTGGTGCAGTAAATTTAAATGAAATGTTTACCCACAAATAATGCCATGGGAAATAAAATAGTGAATGTTTAGAAATTGTTTCATTGAAAGGGAATTTGCTGAATTGGCAGTATATGCAAAGCATGACTGCTCTCTTTCAGCAAATGAAGAAAATGTACACTCTATACAGGGAGACACAATGGTGCAGCGGTAGAGTTGATGCCTTCCAGCCCCCTTCTCCACGTCAATTGAAGGCCAAAAACTGATACTTAGGGTATTCCATTAGTTTCGTCCTTCTAACCTAAAGAAGACCCATTTATTCTGATTCTTTGTCTCCCATGTGATAACCTGACTTCAAACCATGCCAACACATTCCCCCAAATGGAGACACAAATTGCTGTGGAGCAGACGTTTCCTCAAATGGAAACTGCAATTGTGGGAATCTGAAGCACAAAGTATCCTAATGGAGGATCTCAATTGGTTGTGCAGTATCTATGAGGGACATTTTACTTCGGAGTCACGTGAGTGACTTCGTGAAGACCCCCGCCAGCACGCATGCGCGGCATATCATCGCGCGCATTTGCATCGGCAGGCTGGGGGGGGGGGGGGGGGGGGGGAGCGCGCTCTCTCCTCCGGCTCCTTCATAAAAGGCCGGCAGGTAAGTACTTACCTTCACTCCACAGGATGGACAAGGACAAGAGGAAGGCGACGCTGTCGAGGAGCCGAGCTGCATCCACCAGCCAACGGCCCTTGCCCCCGGAGCTGCAAGCACCACCGGCAGCTTCGAGGAATGTGGGGGCAGGAATGCGGAAGTCGGGCGCTCCCGCTACTTTAGCGCCCGACTCACCCGAGTGATTTACCGCCCCGGAGCTGGATGCAATGGATCCAGACTTTGAGCCCCCTTCCCCCAAGAAAAGAGGGGGAAAACAGGAACGTGCAAAGGGGCCTCGCTCCTCACAAGCGACCTCTCCCCGAGTGGTCCGATGTTGGAAGCCCCAGTGAGTTCGCAGGGCCTGGGGAAGTCGGCTTGTCTGCTGCAGATAGCAGGGACGGTCGCATTGAGTGGTTGGAGCTCTTAGTGGAGCGGGACCGGGAACGGGAAGAGCGGGACTCGCGGGCATCCACTAGCCGTGCGAGGAGCCCACTCAGCATCTCATCGTCTCCAGCCAGAAGTGCTAGCAATTGCCCAGCTGCTGTGTTTGAAGACGAGCCGGGACAGCCAGTGACCGCTGAGCCAGAGCATGAGGAGGATATGCTGGATGTGGTGGGTAAGTTTGCCGCTACCACGCAGACAGGTGAACCTCTGCACCACAAATTGGCGGGCACCATTGATTACCTGACTACGCACCAACTTCAGAGTCTGGTTCTCAATGATACCTTGGAGAAAATAAAAACCGCCCGAGAACTGCATCAACCTCAGTGTGCCCTTGGTTTTTGCCCAGATCTGGGGACATTTGAGTACGGCCACCAGGATGCAGGATGTCCGCCTCAAGCGTATCTTAAAGGTTCTCTCCACGGGCGTTTGCTAGGACCCGGGACAGGGATAATGTGTCCAGTGAACAGCAAGATGCACTGGCACTCCTATGCAACTCCCAGTATGAGATAAACTGCCTACGTAAGAGCTCCATAAAGCCCACACTCAACCCCAAATTCACAGGGTTGTGCCGACTATCAACCGCTCCACCGCCACATCAGTTGTTTGGAGACCTGTCCAAACAGGTGAAGGAACTGGACGAGGAGGCCAAAACAGCTGGCCTCATGAAAACTCCGTCGGCCAGACTTCACCCATACCACCGGCAACAGCCAAACACAACCTGGAAACCACGACTGCCGGACAGGACACAAAGGTCCTATCCACCTCCACTTCCGCAAACACAACGACCTTTTTTAGGGCAAGGCCAACAGCGGCCTGCATGGAAGATGCAGCCGCCACCCCGTCAACCTCCACAATGCCCAACCAAAACACCGTACGTACGGAACCGCCGCTAACCATGGAGCTAAGGGGGTCTGGTTCTTCTCACGCCGTAGCATCCCCTCCTGCACGAATAGGTGGGCGATTGCGGGCTTTCTTGGACATATGGAAAACTGTCACCACAGATGAGTTTATTTTACAAATTGTTCAAGGTTATGTTATAGAATTTATTGGAGGTATAAATCCCCCTACCCAGCATTCGCCTCGTAGGAAGTTTACTCTATCCCAAAAAGAGGTGGAGGCAGGACATGCTGAAATTATACGGCTAGCAGCAAAAGGGGTAATTGGTAAAACCAAGCATGAACCTATTGAGTTTGTATCTAACATCTTCACCAGAATTAAAAAAGATGGGGGATGTCGGATTATAATAGACTTAACTGAGCTGAACACTTTTGTACAATATACCCATTTCAAAATGGATACTTTTGAAACAGCCAAGCAGATGCTTTACCCAGGGTACTTTATGGCATGCATCGATTTGAAAGATGCATACTATCCGGTGCCCATCTCTGTGGCTCACAGGAAATTCCTAAAGTTTGTCTGGAAGGATCAATTATGGGAATACAAGGCATTGCCCAATGGAATCACCACAGCTCCTAGGCTGTTTACAAAATTGGTAAAACCTATATTGGCCCTGCTCCGACAACAAAACTACATGGTAATGGCATAGTTGGATGATATCTTTATAGTGGGTCAGACCCTCCAATTGGCAACACGGGCAGTGACTGCAACTAAGGCCCTCTTTGAGAATCTGGGGTTTGTAATCCATCCAGACAAATCAAAATTGCACCCGGTAAGGGTCATGGATTATTTGGGGTTCACCATAGACACTAATTTAATGAAGATTACTATCCCAACCAACAAAGCTACTGCTATAATAGAAGAGTGCCACAGTCTTACTTGCGCCAGGGTACCAACCATTCGGCAAACAGCAAAAGTTATAGGGAAATTGGTAGCTACATTCCCAGCTGCACAATTCGGACCACTATACCACCGAAATTTACAAAGAACAAAAATCACTGCATTAAAAACAAATGCTGGGCACTTTGATCGGCCAATCCGGTTACCAGCAAAGGCTAGAAACGAGCTACAATGACAATATTAGTTGACAATATTAGAGAGTGTCACAGACCCATCATATTAAGCAACCCTGACGTTGTGCAACAAACTGACGCAAGCGCACAAGGCTGGGGAGCAACTGATACGATGTCCAGTTGTGGTGGCAGATGGAACTCTCATGAATCTACATTCCTGGAGTCACATGGGATAAACTATATAGAAATGCTGGGGGCATTTCATGGACTGCGGGCTTACTGTACTAAATCACGGGATTTACATGTCCGCCTTCAAATAGATAATACTACAGTGGTGGCTTACATCAATCATATGGGTGGTATCAGGTCGCTATCTTGTGATGAATTGGCTAACGCAATTTGGCACAGCAAAGGAATATTTGGATTACGGCGACCTATTTGCCTGGGAAGCTTAATACAGTGGCGGACACCAGGTCACGAGTATTCAATGACTACATCGAGTGGATGTTGAATCCCCAAATTTTTGGAGACATTATAGCTCACTATGGGACACCAGATATTGACCTATTTGCGTCCAGGCTGAACCATCAGATACCAACGTATGTGTCGTGGGAACCAGACCCTGGGGCAATAGCAATGGATGTGTTTTCTATCCATTGGGGGAAATGGTTTTGCTACGCATTTCCCCCATGCTGCCTCACCAGTCGGGTATTGCAGAAAATTAAACTGGACTCTGCAACTGGCATATTGGTCATTCCCGACTGGCCTACACAACCATGGTACCCGATGGTCGTTAAAATTTTAAAACAACCGTGGATGGCGATTGGGAAACACCCCAAATTGATTACTCACCCCATTACGGGGGATAGTCATCCTTGCCATGGTCACTTAAACTTGTTGGCCTGCAGGTTCTGAAAAGACCACTCATCCAGGCGGGCATCTCATCACGAGCCATAGAACTTATCGCCGCATCATGCCGAGAATCAACTCGGAAACAGTACCTCACCCAAATCAGGAAGTGAGAGGCATTCTGTGCTCGGACCAACAAGACTTCCAACTCGGCAACAATACCTGATGTCCTGGAGTTTCTTGCTGGCCTCCATTCGATGGTGGCCTTAGCTACAGTGCCATTAACAGCGCCAGGAGTGCGCTGTCCTCATGCCTGGATATAGGTATCGGCTCCAACCACCTGGTGTCTAAACTAATGAGGGGAGTGTTCAACACCAACCCTCCGCGACCCAGATATGCTGTAACGTGGGATGTGGGGATCGTGCTGACCCTACTGAGGAGCTGGGCTCCAATGAATGAGCTACCACTGAAACAGCTCACCCTCAAGGTGGTGATGCTGATGGCACTGACTACAGCCCAACGAGTCCAGACGTTACAAAACTGCGACTGGACAGCATGGTGGCCACCCCTGGCCAAATCAATTTCTTTGTCCAAGATTTATTGAAGCAGCACAGGCCAGGGGCGCATGGGTTGCAGTTGGAGTTTCGGGCGTACCCTGTAGATGCCACTCTCTGCATAGTCACTCATCACCACCACTACATCAGGGTTACAGGAGTCATCTGGATGAAGGAACAAGGGCTCCTCATCAGCCACAAACCTCCGCATCATCGGGTGACTGTACAGACTATCGCCAGGTGGCTCAGGGTGGTGCTGGATGCAGCAGGAGTTGCTACTAACATTTTTAAGTCTCA
Source organism: Okamejei kenojei (assembly GCA_035221665.1). Classification (NCBI taxonomy): domain Eukaryota; kingdom Metazoa; phylum Chordata; class Chondrichthyes; order Rajiformes; family Rajidae; genus Okamejei; species Okamejei kenojei. The sequence continues at coordinate 97,528,975 of CM069136.1, read as the reverse complement.
TTCCACCAGGGCTGCATCCACATCAGCGGCGAGGGCCATGGAGGTGCCCATGGACCACATCCTCACCATCGCGGGCTGGGCCAGTGAAGAAACCTTTCAACGGTTCTACAATAAGCCACTGGTCACCCCTGCGACATTCGCAGAAGTTGTCCTGGGAACCGTTCAGTGAATGTCTGTCCCCGAATTAGGGGTTATTGTTGTTTATTTGATTAATAAATTGTGTTGATTTTTCAGCCAGTTTCGACTGAACTGCATTAACAGCCTTCCTCCATCAGACTTGTGGCAGTGTGATAAGCATGGACGTTGTCCAGGGCGTGAAATCACAGAGCTTTGAAATCTTCACGAAGTCACTCACGCGACTCCGAAGTAAAATAGTAAGATTGAACGAGAACTTACCAAGTTTGAAGGTTGATCTGTATTTTACGAGGAGTCGCGGTGAGGGATTTCGTGCCCACCGCTCCCACCCTCTATCATAAGGTCAACCAGGAAGTTCTACGTTCTTCATCTTACTATTTTAGTCATGATGTGTTTCTGTGATTCCACACCGCTGCTTTGAAGGATGCCGCGCATGCGTGCTGGCGGGGTCTTCACGAAATCCCTCACCGCGACTCCTCGTAAAATACAGATCAACCTTCAAACTTGGTAAGTTCTCGTTTAATCTTACTATTTTGGGTCGAAACCCTGCGTCAGGACAGTGTGGAGAGGGAAGATAGCCAGTAGAAAGAAGAGATGGAGGGACCAGTAAGTAATTGGTAGAATGAGGAGGAATGAGGGATGATGAGTAGATGGAGTCAGGTAGCGAGGGAGAGGGGTGAAATTGGGGGACCAAGGCGGTTGGATGATAGAGGGAGACAAAGTAAAGGCACGTGGAACCAGCAGAGGAACAAGAAGAAAGTGGAGACATATAGGTGATAAGCAGGAACACAAAGAAGGGCTCCCGCTCTCCTTATATTGTTTATTTTCACTCTGCACTGTCATATTGTAGGGTTCCTATTCCCCCCACAGATGCTGTTCAACCCATCAAGTTCTTCCAGCACATTGTTTGTTGAACTTCCCTAGATATTATGAGCTCTTAATAGAGAGGGTGCAGGTGACCTCCATGCTCCTCACTTGGAGCATGGATACGCTGTAGGAGCCAACACCCATTCTCTATGAAGTAAATGTTCCATTCTAACTTTAACTGTAAGTTCCTATATGAGATTCGCAATGACAAACTATGATGCAAATTACTCCTATTGGTGGAATGAACCGAAATGTTCCAGGAACATCGCTTATCATATAAAGATATCAAAGAGTATAATAAACCTATCAGTAGCAAATATGGGCCAGCACAATAAGTATGCATTTGAAAAGTAAGGAGGTGTAATTTATCTGAAGCTAAATGACCAACTGGAACCATTTTGGCATTTCTCAGATCTCTGGTTGTAGATGATATGTGTATACACCTTTAATTGATAGTGACGATGTCCATGCTAACCACTCCCCCACCACACACCCCTAGCTCTCTCTCTGGTGATCGTGACAGACCACGTACAGCTAGGGCAATAATGTATGATTAATAAAGTAGTAAAGATCCAATGACATCCGTGTATCTTCTTTACATGGTGTCAGAAGTGGGATAGGCGGCAACGTTCCGACAATCCTTTAGCACTGTGGACCGCGCGCTCGGCCAGTCCGTTGCTCTGCGGGTATTTCGGCCTGCTAGTGCAATGACGAAAGTTCCATCATTTGGCAAAAGCGCGGAACTCGGCACTGGTGAACTGGCTGCCGTTGTCCGATTGCAGGCTGACCGGGGACCCGAAGGTGGCAAAGTGGCGGCGCAACTTCTCAATGACCACGGAGGAAGAGAGGGAGTGGAGCTGGTCAACTTCAAACCAGCTGGAGTAAGAGTTGACAAGCACCAGAAGTGCTTTCCGTGCCATTCGAAGAAGTCGGTTGCCAGCGCAGACCAGGGCAGGTTAGGAGCTGGTGCTGCAGGAGCGGCTGCCACTGCTGCTGCGGAGCAAGGCTGTTGCAGGTAGGGCACGCGGAGACTCTATCCCGGAAGTAGCGAGGCATGTCAGGCCAGAAGAACTGACTCTGAGCGATGGAAAGGGTTGCTTTGGCCCCGGGATGGCCACGATGAACAGTTTCGAAGTATTGTTCTTGGAGTGCTGCGGGCACCACCACCTTGTGCCCTTTCACAATCACACCATCACGCAGCACCAACTCGTCATGAACCAGGAAGTAAGGCACCGCTGTGGCCGGCAGGGAAGAATGGCGGTTTGGCCAGCCCTGCTTGATGATCGCGGCCAGCTGTTGCAGCGAAGCGTCAGCCGCCGTGTGCTTGGCCAGGGACTTCAACTGACAAGAGGGCACAAAATTGACATTTAGGACTATCAGATCGGACGCCTCGTATGGATGTCGGGTTGAGAGAGGCGCCCGAGACAGCGTGTCAGCAACAAACATGTCCTTGCCCTTGCGATAAACCACTGTGAAAGTGAAGCGTTGTAGGTGGAGCATCATGCGCTGGAGCCTGGAGGAGGCCACGTGTATCGGCTTGTTGAGGATGGTGACCAGAGGCTGGTGGTCCGTATCAATAGTGAAGCAGTTGCCCAGGATATAGTCCTTGAATTTAGAGCAGGCAAAGACAACAGCCAGCAGCTCCTTTTCAATCTGGGCATAGTGTTGTTCAGCGGTCGTCATTGTGCAGGATGCATAGGACACAGGCAGTTGCACCCCGTCATGGATCTGCAGGCAGGCGGCCCCGAGGCCAAATTTAGATGCATCACATGTGAGAACGATGGGGCGCTGGAGGTCAAAGTACTTCAGCGTTGGCATGCTGATCAGCTTGGATTTGAGGGTGTCGAATGCTTTCTGGTGTTGCAGGAACCAGGCCCAGGCAGTGTCCTTTTTCACCAGGTCCCTCAGAGGGGCGCTCAGTTCACTCAGGTCGGGGATGAACTTTCCCAGGTAGTTGACCATGCCCAGGAAGCGCTGCAGGCCAGGCACGTCAGCAGGTGCAGTCGGATATTGCGGCCATCTTCTGCGGGTCGGGCTTCAGCCCCGATGCTGTGAAGACATGCCCCTTGTAGGTGACCTCAGGGACCCGGAATCGGCACTTCTTCGGGTTGAGCTTCAGGTTGACTTTTCGGGCCCGCTGCAGCACCTGGCGAAGGTGGTGGTCGTGCTCAGCGACATTCTTCCCATAAACCAGGATGTCGTCGACGACGATGGCACATGGAAGCCCGGAAAACAGTTATTCCATGGTTCTTTGGAACACCTCGCTGGCAGGGTTGATCCCAAACGGCATGCGGAGGAAGCGATACCTGCCGATGGGCGTGCTGAAGGTCGTCAGGTGTGAGGATCGCTCGTCCAGAGGTATCTGCCAGAACGAACTCTTGGCATCAAGAACCGAGAACACGGTGGCAGGGCCGACCTGTGCAGCAACATCCTCCACCGTCCGCATAGGATAATGCGGGCGCTTGATGGCCATGTTCAAGTCCTTGGGGTTGATGCAGATCCGTAGTTCACTCTTATTCTTCTTCGCAGCGACAACCATACTAGAGACCCACTGGGTGGAGGCCGTTACTGGCTTCAGGATGCCCGTGGCCACCATCTCGAGAAGAGTAGACTCGACCTTGCCCATCACGGCGAAGGATACACGGTGCGGAGGATGGACAACCGGCATGATGTCAGGATTGAGGGCAATCTCGTATCTGCAGGGCAACTTCCCCAGCTTCGAGTCAAAACGGTCTGGGTATTCGGCCAGCGGGCTCAGGGGTGCCTCTACCAGGTGGACATCGCTGTGGAAGCTCACCAATCCGAGCTTAACAGACCACATGTAATATCAGCCACTTTGAACCACTTCAGTTTCAGCCCTATCGTTTATCAGAGATTTGGGAGATCATACTGTACCTTCTATAATTTCCATTCCTCATTAATTACATCAAAATAGGAACCAAGCACAATCCATGGTGATGGACTCATAGCTGCACAGAAATTATGCAGAACCTAGGAATACTTGTGATTGTATAGTTTAGTTTTGTTAAGAGATACAGTATAGAAACAGACATTTCAGCCCATTGAGTCCATGCTCAATGCCGATCACCGTACATTAGTTCTAGGTTATCCCAGTTTTGCATCCCACACGCCAAGGGAAATTTCCAGAAGTCAATTAACCTACAAACCTGCACGTCTTTGGAATTAGGAGGAAACTGGAGCAGCCAGTTTCCTCCTAATTCCAAAGACGTGCAGGAAACTGGAGCATCCAGAGAAACCGTACAGAAACATCCAGAAATTGCGTACAGTTTTGGTCTCCTAATCTGAGGAAAGACATTCTTGCCATAGAGGGAGTACAGAGAAGGTTAACCAGACTGATTTCTGGGATGGCAGGACTTCCATATGAAGAAAGACTGGATAGACTCGGCATGTACTCACTGGAATTTAGAAGATTGAGGGGGGATCTCATAGAGACTTACAAAATTCTTAAGGGGTTGGACAGGGTAGATGCAGGAAGATTGATCCCGATGTTGGGGAAGTCCAGGACAAGGGGTCACAGTTTAAGGATAAGGGGGAAGTCTTTTAGGACCGAGATGCGAAAATCATTTTTTGACACAGAGAGTGGTGAATCTGTGGAATTCTCTGCCACAAACGGTAGTTGAGGCCAGTTCGTTGGCTATATTTAAGAGGGAGTTAGATGTGGCCCTTGTGGCTAAGGGGATCAGAGGGTATGGAGAGAAGGCAGGTACAGGATACTGGTACAGGATACTGAGTTGGATGATCAGCCATGATCATATTGAATGGCGGTGCAGGCTCAAAGGGCTGAATGGCCTACTCCTGCACCTATTTTCTATGTTTCTATGTTTCTAACCCATGCCGTCACAGCGAGAACGTACAAACTCTACAGACAGCATCCGTAGTCAGGATCGAACCCAAGTCTCTGGTGCTGTAATATCTGCAGATATCTATTTATTTAATAAGGCATATTGTGCACACGATGCACTTGATTCCCCAGTATGCCACCATACTGTAAGCCTTTGGAATGGCCTTAAATTAAGGCCTTGCTAAAATCTACACATCCCAAAGAATCAATAAAACAATTAAATAATGCCACAAGTAGCTCTCTGTTACTGTACCCGAGAATGAAAGCCTTGGATTTTTTTCAGAAAACCTAGTCTATCTTGGCCCATTTGAGAATAGACTGGAAGTGGGAAGTGATAGCAAATAGCTCTGATATCACCTTCAAGGACACCAATGATATAATGGGATTATGGGATCAATGGATATGGGGAACAAGCAGGAACGGGGTACTGATTTGAGATGATCAGCCATAATCATATTGTATGGCGGTGCTGGCTCAAAGGGGCAAATGGCCTACTCCTGCACCTATTTTTCTATGTTTCTATGTTTCAGTTTTACTGCTAGAATTCTTGACAAAAATAATCTGTTATCCATGACATAGGATACATGTGAATGATTTTACGTGAAGTTATGTGAATCCAAAATCTGAAAATACAACTCCATCTAGCTGTTCACAAGAAAAACTTCTATATTCCAACACAAGTTGCAATAAAATAAAAACGATAAATATGCCATGCTTCTCTGCTCATTTTCCATGAACATAAAACTATTTATCTAACTCCTCTTGTATTTTTTTTATTGGCCAGCTGTCTTCGGCTTTCGTTACCGGCCAAGAAAATGGAATGCACACTTAGAGGCCAAACTAAAAACCATTATTGATTCCTTCGATGGTGTGTTTGAGGAGATTTACATTAAAAACCTTAAAGTTCAATTGAGTACTTTACGAGTCACAGTGAAATTCTTTGCTTGCATACCCAAGATATGCAAATAGTCGGCACGTAAAGGTCGCTAACAATGTTACAAAGTATCCGGCAGCAGGTCCACCCTTGTTTTCTCCCCCTTCCCCTCCCGGCGGTTCCCCCCATGCCGGGTCCACCTTTGTTATATGATTTCCCTTATCTCAATTGCCACCTCAGGACAGACATCAATGCCAAAACCTTCTCTGCCTCTTTCTGTGCCTCGACCTCTGCCACCTGTAGAAAAAAATGATCAAAAAACCAATACTTCAAATACATATTGAGCAGCAGTGATACTTGCCCTTCTAGAGACTTGGACATCTTACAAAAAGCACTTCAAAACATTGCAGAATATTCACAAAGCTGCTTCCATATATTTCTCCAACTCCATTAGCAGGCTAGGCAATCCCATGTCAGACCAATATCTGTAGGAAAGAACTGCAGTGCTGGTTTAAATTGAAGGTAGACACAAAATACTGGAGTAAGTCAGCGGGACAGGCAGTATCTCTGGAGAGAAGGAATGGTGACGTTTCAGGTTGGCACCCTTCTTCAGACTGATGTCAGTAGCCCTGACATCAGTCTGAAGGAGTGTATCTACCCGAAATGTCACCCATTCCTTCTCTCCAGAGATTCTGCCTGGCCCGCTGAGCTACTCCAGCATTTTGTGTCTACCTCAGACCAATATCTTCGTCATTGAGGCTCAGATTATCGGTGGCTCAGCAAATGCCTGTTCCCTGACCACTGAAGCAGGCACTGAAGTACTGATGTACTCACCCGCCCACAGACAAATTAGGGACGACGCCAACACATTAATTCAGAACTGCTCTTAATATTGCCCTTTACTGTTAATAAACCTTTTCATGTGAGCTCAGTCCACCACCAGTGTGTCAATATGATAATTGTCCACATGGATTCATTCCTGCACCCCAAAACGTAGACTTTAGACTTTAGAGTGTGGAAACAGGCCCTTCGGCCTACTGAGTCCATGCCAACCAGTGATCACCCCATACACTAGCACTACACACTAGGGACAATTTACAATTTACAGAAGCTGATTAACCTACAAATGTTTACGTCTTTGGAGTGTGGGAGAAAACGGGACGACCTGGAGAAATCCCACATGGTCACAGGGAGAATGTGCAAACTCTGTACAGACAGCACCAGTAGTCAGGATCAAACCAGATCTCTGGCGCTGTAATGCAGCAAGTCTATCACTGTGCCGCAGTGCTGACGTATTTGGAATGATATGGCTGGCTTTCGCATGATCTACCTAGTGTGAAGGAATATAGATAGTCCAGTCAAAGAAAGACTTGAAAAAAGCAGGCTTTACTCTACATTAGTGGACTAGATGGAGTGATTTAACTAATAGAAATATATAATACTAATCAATGTGACAAACAGGCCCAAATCACCATAGACCTAATCACAGTGTTGGCTTAGAGCAATCAGGGCTATATCATTGTACCAACTCTCCTCTCAATCCCAAGGTATAGAAGGCTATAGACTTAATGCAGGTAAATGTGATTAGTGTAGATTGGTACCACAGGAGTCATCAAAGGCCAGAGGACCTGTTTCTGTGCATAACAAGGCTCTGACTCCTTAACTACATTTTTCTTGCTGCAATATTGTACCTACAATAAATGTACCTCCTATGGAAATAATCTGCAGGAAGAATGGGAAAAACATTCAACCTCTGCACCCACCACTCACTGCAACCAAGATCACTCCAACTTCAGATGTTGAAGTGCATCTTGTCGATGCGCAACTCCCAAGGCTGAGCTGCAACCCATAATTTGCTCATTCGCAGAGACTGAAGATAGAAAGGGCCATTCAGGATGAACTACCTTTGGCCATCTGTGGAAAAACTCTATTGAACCATCCGCAACACAATTGGCAGCTCAATGTTGCAGGATTTTTATGTTTCAGATGTGATAGAGAAGAAAGTAAAAGGGGTGGAGGAGTACTGGAACAGTAATTTAAAAAGGAACAACAGCTGTAATATTTTTTATCATAATCGGCTCCTTTGCATTTAGTAACTGCAACCACATTTTTAATGTACAGTGGAATAGTACACAACGTCTGGTACCACATTTTCCATATCTCTGCAATTGTTTCCAGCATAAAAGCTCCCTGGCATATTTAGACTCTCATTTCGGTCTCTTGATCATTCCCACGTCATCAGCTGTGTCTTCAGATGCTCTCATGGCAGTAAGCTTTGTAATCCCCCCTCTAAATCTCTTCCTTCCTTTGAGACACCCTTCGGAACCTAGCTCCGTGATCAAGTATTTTCCCAATTGTTCTAATATTTATTATTTGTGTGATGTTGTCAAATTTAGTGCAAAATACTCCAGCCCAATTAATCGGGATGTTTCTCTACATTGTTCTATATATTTATATATATATATATATATATATATATATATATTTTTAAATTAAGCTCTTACAAATCTTTTCCTATTTGATTGCTGTCTTATCTTATCATTCACTGTAAATCATTCACAGAACCAGTGGATCTAACAGGCAGAATACAACTCATTATACAGTAGGTTACATTTTTCAGTGTATAAGTGCGAATGATGTTTTATGTTCATACTTCTTTTCACCAACTAATGACAGAGTGCAGAGTGATGCTGTCCCTGCCTCAGGAATGTTGTCTGGGTTGGACTAATGCTCTTGTTGTTTGTTCTTTTTGCTTCTTGTTTGCTTCTGTTACCAGGGGAAACGTAACGATACTATGTATCATCTGATATGTAGCAACTTGCTCTATAAATTGATCCAAAGGAAATGCAGCAATCATTTTGACATAAGAGGCGTTTTGAAATAAAATCAAGTTCCAACGTACTCATCTTTCAGGCTACTGAGGTGTTGACCCATTGAAATCATTGACTGGATCACGCAATGGAGCTAAGACATTTAATTGTACTGCGCTTAACTGGTACAGAGGCACATGGTTGGACAAGAGTGTCCTGGGTCGATTAGCAAGACCCTGTGTGAAATCAGAATCTTGGGCAGTCTTTTCTGGTTATGTGGGCCGCTGAGAAAGCTGCTGTGAAAAATTTTGACAGGTGGCAAAGCCATGACTGACCTTTGTTATCAAGTGTTTGGATTGCTTCCGCATGTTACTGGCATTTAGAATAATTTAAAAACAATAAAAGGACAAATAATTTGACCATCTTAAATTATTAAAAATATTAAAATTACATGAAATATTTAATGCCTTTAAATGACGTCAAGTAATATTGCAAACAGAAATAATTTTAAACAATGCTTGTTTTTTTCTTGCTTTTCTCCATTGCAATTGTAAAAATCACCATTAAAATGAGTAGGATCACTGATACTGTGTCTGGTTTTATCCGGTGATGAATGTGTGAGAGATTTCCTAGCCTAAGTGCTGGGAAATCTCATAAAGTTCATGCTCTTGCCACTGGACTCCATGGGGAATGTACTGACAAATTTGACGGCTGGAATCTGTCAGCAAGTCTGGGACTTCTGTGTTCTGACACAGATGCTTCAAGATCCCGAATTTGCTGGGATTTCCGTGGCTTGGTGTTGGCAGCTCTCTGTTACACTGCTGGCATCACCCAGTTGAAGATTCAGTCAATTATTTTCAAAGCATTCATTGATTGATTTCCCCTATGTTTATTCCAAACTTTTTCTGGACTTGAAATCATTTTATATTTCCACCGGTATTAACACAGAGGAAATAAAACAGGAAGGTTATCATTAATATTGGGTGATCAAATAAGCAACTATAGTACCCTCAATCTAATGGGATTATTCTGTATGTCAGTCAGTTTGGCATATCTCCAACAGGAGTAATGAAATAGCCTGAAGGACTAAATGAAAGGAAGGAAGTTTCAAAGGAAATACTTCATTTAACAAACACTTAACATGCATGTAAAAGCCTATTTGATTAAAAATAAATCTGGAAGTGAGAAGACAGATTGGATAGAAAATGAACTGAACAACAAGAAGTAAAAGCTCACAATAAGGCTATCTGCAGAATATGTGGCAAACTCTTCAGGATCAGGAATATACATGATTGTGAATGCTGACTCTGTTTGTCTGTGAGGAGTGTGATCCTGAAATTACACCAAAACAGTACTTGACAGCGCTGCAATTTATGGCCCACCTTACTCACCGTTGTCCAGTGGTGTGGTGTATCAAGTTTTGTTCAGATTGATGGTATATTTTACAAGTTATTTACATATTAAACTTTACAAAAACACTGACAAAAATCTCTTCCATCTGCACTGCCCGTTAGCAGTGTGCGATATCACAATGGGATCTCATTTATATAAATTGCCCATCAGCAGTGTTCCACCCCACAATGACATCACAAGGGGATATTATTTACACAAAAAAAATCAGTTTCAAAAAACAGCAGCGTTCCACCTTTACATCACAATGGGATCTCATTTAAATGTTAAAATATATCTGTTTCATAAACACAGCAGCTTCTACCTCACAATGACATGAATGGGGATAGGGAGGAAAGAGGGGTTATGGAGGGAGGGAGTGACTGAGGGTAGGGGAAATGAGAGGGAGGGAGGTGAGGGAGGGAGTGAGGAGGGGAGGAGGAGAAGGGAAAGAAGAGGGAGGGTATAGAGGAGGGGGAGGAAGTGCTGGGGATGAGTGGGAATGGAGGAGGATAGGGGTAGGGAGAGGGATGGCGAGGCACACTTGGGGAGGGTTGCTGTGACTTGCGTCACAACGGGGATCACTGGCGTCACAAGAGGAACCCATCAGCCATGCCTGCTTTTCCTTTTTTAATTTCAAAATAGACTTTATTCGAGAAATAAATGAACACAATACTTGATCCTTACAAAACTCCACCCAACATTCTCGGAGGCAATACATATATACAATCCAGATTCCCCAAATCACAAATTTATCCCCCCACCCTTGCCACTCATGTGGCTCACTGGCGTGGAATCCCTTCCCTTATTTTGAGAGGTGTCTCCACCAGTCAGCCACGTATGCTTTTTTTTCTTTTTTTAATTTCAAAATATACTTTATTCAAATGATAAATATGTACAATACATTAACCTTGCGGAAAATCCTTCCGACATTTTCGGAGGCTGTACAATAGATCAATACAGTTTAGACATTTCTTTTCCCCAAATTTCCACAAATCAGTCCCCCACTCGTGCCACAATGGCGTGGGATACCTTCCCTTATATTGAGGGGCGTCTCCACAATACTGTACCCCCCCATGTCCAGCAGCGGAAGGGCGTTAGACTGTGGCCCTCCCCCACCGAGCCTTAGCGTTGGCTGCACCGAGCTTCAGTGCGTCCCTCAGCACGTACTCCTGCAGTCTGCAGCGGGCAGTCGGGCAACATTCCCTGACGGACATCTCGCTCTGCTGGGTGGTGAACAATGCTCGGGCAGACCAAAGGGCGTCTTTTACCGAGTTGATGACCCTCCAGCAGCACGCGATGTCAGCCTCTGAATGTGTCCCTGGGAACAGTCCGTAAATCACCGAGTCCTCTGTGACGGAGCTGTTCGGGATAAAGCGTACCAGGGACCCTTGCATTTTTCTCCAGACTCTTTTAGCAAACCCACACTCTGTAAAGAGGTGGGGCAACCGTCTCCTCTCCATAGCAGCCGTCCCGAGGGCAGCGTGCGCTGGCAGTGAAGTTCCGACGGTGCAGGAAGGATCTGACTGGGAGGGTTCCCCTCACCGCCAGCCAAGCCAGGTCTTGGTGCTTGTTGGTGAGTTCTGGCGATGAGGCATTTTGCCAGACAAGCTGGGCAGTCTGCTCAGGGAACCACGCCACCGGGTCCATAGAGTCCTTTCCCTGCAGTGCCTGCAGGACATTCTGTGCTGACACACTGCCCGATGGACATGTGGTCAAAGGTGTTGGTCTTGAAGAACCCTTCCACCGACGACAGATGGGGCGGCAATGTCCAGCTGACTGGCACATTGCGTGGCACCTGCGCCAGGCCCATCCTTCTCAACACCGGGGACAGGTAGCACCTCAGCAGGTAGTGACACTTGGTGCCCAAGTGCCTTGGCTCTACACTCCGCCTGATGCAGCTACACACGAAGGATGGCCATCAGAATGAGGGCAACGTTGGGCACGCTTTTACCCCCCGTTGTCTGCCGACTTGTACATTGTGGCCCGTCGCACCCGGTCCATCCTCGACCCCCAGATGAACTGGAAGATGGCCCGGGTGATCCCTGTGGCGTATGAGGGAGGGACAGGCCACACTTGTGCCAAGTACAGCAGCCCCGAAAGCACCTCACACCTGATGACCAAATTCTTTCCCGTTATGGAGAGGGAGCGTTGCCTCCACAGCTCCAGCTTCCTCCTCACCCTGGCTATCCGCTCCAGCCAATTTTTGTTACATGCCTCAGCCCCCCTGAACCAGATCCCCAGCACCTTCAAGAAGTCAGGCGTGATGGTGAAAGGGACGGAAGATCTGTCAGGCCAGTTGCCAAAGAGCATGGCCTCGCTCTTCCTGCGGTTCACCCTGGCTCCCGTGGACGACTCAAACTGGTCGCAGATACTAATCAGTCTGCGAACCGACCCTGGATCCGAGCAGAAGACAGCGACATCGTCCATGTACAGGGAGTCTTTACTTGAATGCCCCCACTGCCTGGCAATGTCACTCCTCTTTTGCTGAATCCTCTTATGATGGATTCAGCAAAAGGTTCAATACAGCAGACAAACAAGACAGGAGAGAGAGGGCAACCCTGCCTAACTCCAGATCTTACAGGGAAACTGTCTGATTCCCACCCATTGATTTGGACTGCACTACGGATGTTGGTGTAGAGCAGTTTGATCCAATTCCTGATTCCCTCCCCAAAACCCATTTTGGAGAGCACGTCCCTCATGTACGTGTGCGAAATCCTGTCGAAGGCCTTCTGGTCCAAGCTGACTAGGCAGGCATCCACCCGTCTGTCCTGCACGTAGGCGATGGTATCTCTCAGCAGCGCTAGGCTGTCTGATATTTTCCTGCCAGGTACAGCACAGGTTTGGTCCGGGTGGATCACCTGTCCCAGAGCAGGACTTGACCCGGTGGCGATGGCCTTGGACAGGATCTTGTAGTCTACATTCAAGAGTGTTATGGGTCTCCAATTCTTTATGTCCTTCATCTCCCACTTCTGCTTGTAGATTAGGGTGATGTTTCCCTTCCTCTTGGAGTCTGACATGCTACCAGCTAGAAGCATGTCGTTGTACTCTTCTAGCAGGTCCGGGCCCATCCAGTCCCACAGAGCCAAATACAACTCGGCCGGTAAGCCATCGCTTCCGGGAGTTTTATTCGAGTCAAAGGAACGGATGGAGCCAGTCAGCTCCTCTAGGGTCAGTGGTTGGTCCAGACTCTCCCGCTTGCTGTCCTCCAAGACCTCCGTGATTGAGGACAGGAAGTTCTGGGAGGAGGTACTGTCCTATGGTCTTTTGGTCATACAAATCAGTGTAAAAGGATTTGCAGATCCTCAGCACGTCTGTCTTGAGGATGCTACCAGTGCCGTCCTCCTCCCTAAAAGCTGTTCATCACAGAGCTCCCCCTGTGAACCTTATGGAAGAAGAAACGTGAGCACGTCTCATCCTGCTCCACATGGCGGACCCTAGATATCGGAAGATGATCTTGAGGATTCAGAGGTGAAGAGCTGAGCTTGCCGGTCCTTCACCTCTCTAAGTTCCTCCCTCACATCCACCCCTCTCAACTGCAGAAGGAGCAGTTGCTGCAAATCTGTCTGGAGTTGGCACAATTCCCCCTGACTGTCCTTGCTCTCTGAACCCCCTTTAATTATGAAGAACCTCTTAATGTTTCTCCTTGGTTGCTTCCCACCAGAAGAGTGTGGGGGAGTCAAAGAGGGGCCTCACCGTTCTCCAACATGCGTAGTCCCTCTTTAGCTCCTCGACATTCTCTGGGGTCAACAGCTTCATGTTTAACTTCCACGTCCCTCTGCCTGCCTTCCGGTCCCTCCCGTAGGTGACAGGAAGCCTGAAGAGGCAGTGGTCGAGAAGAACACTGGTGTGAGGTCAGTGTGAACTCACCGTGACGGCCTTCGTCGTGAAGTACAAAGTCTATCCGAGATCGGGCTAAACCGTCCGATCTCGACCAAGTGAACTGCGGCTGGGACCCGCCTGCAGGGTCGCTGAAGGCGTCACGCAGCTTTGCGTCTTTTATACCATCTCCATCAGGAACTTGGACGTGCTGTCCAGTCTGCTGTCGCACTGCCGGATCGTCCAGCCGCATCAAATGCAGTTTGAAGTCACCGGCCAGAACGAGCTGCCGGGACGTGGCCAGCAGCACTGGGAGCTGCTGGAGAACGGCCAACCGCTCGCTCTGCGTGGGTGAGGCATACACATTAATCAGCCGGAGCGGAGAGCCACGGTACATAACATCCACCACGAGGAGACGCCCTCCAACCACTTCCTTGACCTCAGTGATGGTGAAGTTCCCTCCCCGCAGCAAAATCCCCCAGGCCGGAAGCACGGTAGTCATTCCCCCCGACCACACAGACAGTCCGTGGGGCCACCATCGCGACCACCTCCGATAGCAGCGGAGGTGTGGCGGCCCGCACTCCTGAAGAAAAGTCACATCTGCCTTGACCTTGGCCAGGTACTGTAAGGCATTAACACATCGCGCAGTGCTCTTTATACTGCGCACGTTTAAAGATGCCAGTTTGAGCTCCATTGTCTTTTGAGTCACTGACCATTTCCATGTCCCCTCATTCCCACCGCTTCGGTGAATTGCCTCAGCTTTCCTGGGCTCAGAAGTTGTCATTGTGGGGAAACTTCTCGTTCCACCCCACGTTTTAGCCACGTATGCGCAGTTGGGGGCCATGGGGGAGTGGCGGAATATTGTGTTTGGGGACCAGCCCTCCCGTGTGACAGGGACTCAACGGGTCCCACTTGGTCTAGTATGACAATAAAACTGTCTTGACTCTTAACCTTGTGTACAAGGTTTTTGGCACATGAAGCCATTCCTTTCTGCAGAGCACCTGTACTTAGTAATATTTGTATGTTCATTGATTTCATGTTTGGTATCATTTATGCTCATTGAAATGAAGGGGGTTTGCCAAATGGAGCAGTTTCTATTTTCCATGCAAATGCATCTGACACTTCCGTTCTTCTACTAGCCACTTTGCCCAAGGACGGTAGGTTAACCAGTCAATGTTTACGTTCTGTACATGGCTTCTTAAATTGGATTGGATTGATTTCAAATAGTCACCCATCCAAGAATCAATCCTTTCTTCTTTCAGTTTCTTCAGAGTGATTTGGAGTGAATCAGCATAAAATTAGGACCATATAATCCTGTGGAACCTTTGCAGGTAACCTGCTTAAACTTGCTCTCACATGTTTTTGATACGCATAATAATATTTAATTCACTTTGTTTACTTAAAAGAATCATACCCAAATTTTCTTCCTTTCATAAATAACAAAGTTCAACATTAAGTACATATTAGCTACGTTTCTTGTTGCAGCATGTACCACATGTACCACATTACACCAGTCCACATTGCAGAGACCATTTGCACAAGGAGGTTCTTTGATGGACTCTGTAAGTGCTGGTGAAGAAGAAATATCTGTTTTCTAGTGTTGAATTTCCCAGTTATCAGAGAGCTTGAAATGCATGTCTTCTTTTCTTTCAAAAGCCTCTTTGATCTCAAATTAAATGTAAATGATTCCTAGATAATAGACTTCAACCAAAACTCGACTGCTTGTTCTAAATCAGATCGAAGCCTTTGAACCATCACTCCAATCCATTGACTGCAGATTAAATAATATCTTGATTTTAAAATTTGCACCTCATTTTACAAATCCGCCCATAGCTTATCACCACCCGAACTCTATAATCTCTCTGAACAACACACATTTCTGAGTTATTCGTGTTCCACTAATTTTGGTCTCTTGATCATTCTTGCTCCACCTATGGAACCAGGATAGAGTTTCACACCTTTTACCCCACCTGCTTTTGCATCCAGCACATCATTGTCTGACATTTCCACCACCTTCAATGAGATCCCACCACCAGTCACATCTTTCCATCCCCACCTTTTTTCCGCTTGCCATGGAGACAACTTGCTCCATAACTCCTTGGTTCCGTTATCCTTTCCCACCCAGGTCACCCGTTCTCCAGATACTTTTCCGTGCAACCGCAGGCGATATAACACCTGTCACTACAAGTCCTCCCTCAACTCCCTTGGGCGACCCCAGCAGCTCTTCCAAGGAAACAAAGGTTCACATGCACTTACTCAAACAACTGCTGTATTCAGTGCTCCCGATGTGGCCTCCTTGACATCAGTGAGACCAAGTGTGCACTCGGCAACTCTTTTGATGAACACTTGCCATCTTTCTGCCAAGGTCTGCTGGACTTCCTGGATGCTAACCATTTTAACACCCCTTCCCATTCCCATACTGTCCTTTCTGCTCTGAGCCTCCATTATTGCCATAGTGAATCTACAAGCAAATTGCTGGAACAGCATCTCATAATAAGCTTGGGTGGCTTACAACCCAAACCAAAGAACATTGAATTCTCCAATTTTAAGTAATACTAGACTAAGTGGGACCCGTTGGGGACCAGCTTCACAGCTGGTCCCCCAATGCAATATTTCACCTCCACCAATTCCAATAATGCTGGCCAGTGGGGGGGGGGGGTGGCTTTCTGAGTGCTAGTATTGTGTGTTATGGGTCAAAGGACTGGTTTCCGGGGGGGGGCGGGGGTGTGGGGAGGGGGGGCTTTCTGGAGCTCCAGTATGTGTATTATGGGTCAAAGGGACTGGTTTCCAGAGGGCTAGTATGGACATTGTGGGCCGAATGGATTCTTGGGCTGGCAGCTCAGTCACTCAGGCCAGGCAGCTCAGTCACTCTGACCAGGCAGCATTTTAGAACCAATAGACACTTTTTGCAAGTATTTGAGAACCAATAGAGACACTTTTTGCAAGCATTTTAGAACCAATAGAGACACATTTTGCAAGCATTTTAGAACCAATAGAGACACATTTTGCAAGCATTTTAGAACCGATAGAGACACTTTTTGCAAGCATTTTAGAACCAATACACTTTTTGCAAGCATTTTAGAACCAATAGAGACACTTTTTGGAAGCATTTTAGAACCAATAGACACTTTCTGCAAGCAGTTTAGAACCAACAGATACTTTTTGCAAGCATTTTAGAACCAATAGAGACACTTTTTGCAAGCATTTTAGAACCACATTAAGGGCACTCACAGTTGAGTAGACATGTGGTCAGTGCTATTCAGAGCTCAGAGAGATGCGACCCTCTGGCTTCCTCTATCTTGCAGAGACTGAGTGCGGCACACCACTTCCTGGTTCCCCCATAGTTCCCCCCCCTCCCTCCAGCAGGGGCAGCAGAGAGAATGGTGAATTAAAAAAAAAAATTAATATCCCTCTGATTTTTCATCGATTGGAAATGTCCTCTGGTCCAGGAAGGCGGAGGGCGTCTCTGAGCGAGCTGGCCAAAAATGACGGCCGTAGGTGGCGGCGTACTCTCGGAAATCACACCACAGTGAGCCAAAAGCGGTCAAGATCAGACTTTTAGTAATATAGACTAGACTAAGTGGGACCCGTTGGGTTCCTGTCACACGGGAGGCCTAGTCCGCCAAAGCAACCCATTCCACAACGTAATATTCCATCACTCACCCGTTCCCTCAATACAACCAATTCCACCAACACAATATTCCACCACTCACCCATAGCCTCCAACTGCGCAGGCATGACTCATTTCCCCATATCTCCCAGCAATCCTTCCCCCTCCTCTTCACCCTCCCTCTTCTTCCCCCCTTTCCTCCTCCCACCCTTCCCCACTGCGCCTCCCTCCCTCACCTCCCCTCCTCCCATCTCCTTTCCCCAACCCTCAGTCACAACACCCTCCCACCCTCCATAACTCCTCTCCTCTCCCTACCCCCTCCAATACCACTATCCCCCACCTCCCTCACTCCTCACCCCTATCCCCCCCACTATCCCTCCTCACCTCCCCCACTGCCCTGTCCCTCTACTACTGGTCCCCCTCCTCACCCACTCTCCCTCAACAACTCCCCCCACTTCCCCCCCTCGCCCTCCTACCCCTCCTTTCCCTCAATCCCACGTACTCTCCGCCTCCTCCTCACCTTCCCCATATCTCGAGGCTACCGCTCCCTTTCCCTCCTTGCTATGCCCAGTGCAGCAGCGCCGCCGCGCTCAGCGCCCAGACCTCAGATCTCGGCGCGGCAATTCTCGACCCCGCCCCCGAGCCTGCCGCACGGACCCCCCGATCAGCATCAGCCGTTGGCCTCAGTACCAGCCTCAGCATCCAGGCCCCGGAATGCCTCACAGCATCCAGTCCTCCACGCCTCCGGAGCCGCTGTCGCCACCCACTGTCGCAGCCCCAGCGCCAAGGCGGAGATCCCCACGGGCCTGGAGCAACAATAATCTTTACCCGTGTCGCCGCATTTGAGAAACAAATGTGGGTAGGGGTGGGGTGGTGGGGTTGACGTATAGGGGGCAGAGGGTAGGGGGAGGGGGGGGGGAGGGGGTTTTGTTGGGTGGGAGGTGTGGGTGGGTTGGTGGTGGGGGCCGATGGGGGAGGGGGTGTGTGGGGAGGAGAGGGGGTGAGTGGGGAGACGGATGGGGGGATGTGTTTGGGAGGACGTGTGTGTGGGAGGGGGAGTGGTGTGTTTTGGAAGGATATGTGGTAGGGGGAGGGGTGTGATTGGGAGGGGTGTGTGTGTGTGGAGGCGTGTGTGGGAGGGGGGAGCGGTGTGCTTTTGAGGGTATGTGTGTTAGGGGGGCAGGGGTGTGTGTGGAGGGGTGTATGTGTGTGAGGCGTGTGTGTGGGAGTGGGTAGAGCAGTTTGTTTGGGGAGGGGGGAGGGCTGAGTGTGTGTAGGGGGAGGGGTGTATGTGTGGAGGAGACTTGTGTGTGGTTGGAGGGGGGAGGGGACTGTGCGGGAGGGGGAGCGGTTTGTGTGGGGGGTTTTATTTGTGTGGTGGGGGAGGTGTTGTGAGTGGGAGGGGAGATGCCACGTGTGTGGGAGGGGAGGGGTGTGTGTGGGAGGGGAAAGGGGTGAGTGTAGGAGGGGGAAGGGTGTGTGTGGGAGGAGGGGAGTGGTGTGTGCGGAGGGGTATTTGTGGGAGGGGTGGCCCCGGCTCCCGGCCGCACTCACTCCTCGGCTTCCGGCCGCAGTCACTCCACGGGTCCCGGCTGCACTCACTCTGCGGCTTCCGGTTGCCCTCACTCCAAGGCACCCGTCTGCAATCGCTCGCCGGCTCCCAGCCTCAATCACTCCCTGGCATCCGGCCACACTCACTCACCAGCTCCCGGCCGCACTAACTCAGTGGCTCCCACTTGTCGTGATTGCCGACGCCACTCGCTCTCCTCACTCCGCTCCTTCAGCTTTATTCTCCTCGCCGCCGGTGATTGACAGCGGGTGCCGGAAGGGGCGGTTTCTACGATATTTAAACCTTCATAACTTTTGTCATATTTTACCGATCAGAACAGAACTTGCTGCACTTGCAGCACAGGAGACTGGCGAGTAAGGTGGCAAAAAAAATCGTAGTGTTATCGCGTACCTTTTGGTGCAAATTTAAAAACAACGCAAACTGGAAGAGGACAAGATGAGAGTTTTAGTTAAGTATAGAGAAGAAGAAGAAGAAAATAGAGATAAATAGAGATAGATGGATAGATAGATAGATGGATAGATGGATAGATAGATGGATAGATAGATGGATAGATAGATGGATAGATACATAGACAGACAGACAGACAGACAGACAGACAGACAGGCAGACAGACAGACAGACAGACAGACAGACAGACAGATAGATAGATAAAGTGGAACCCATTGGGTGCCATTCCCCCAATGCTGAGGGGTTCCCATTGTGATGCCAGAGATCCCCGTTGTGACACCATTTGTGACGCGATTCCCATTGTGATGCAAGCCCTTCCCCTTGAGGCTGGGCTGTCGGGGGGGGATGTTCTGGAGCCAGGGGAGGAGGAGGGCTTGAAGCAGGGCTGTTGGGGGGTGGGGTGGGGGTGAGCATCCTGGGGGGCGGGAGGGGGGAGGCTTATTCAGTAGGTGGGCTGTCGGGGTGGGGTGAGTGTCCTGGGTGCCTTAAGGGGGAGGGAAGGGGAGGAGAGGCTTCTCGGAGAGGCTGGGGATGGGGACTGGCATGGCCTCTCCCTGTCCCCAGTGCCCTCACCGGCTCAAACCCCAACCCAGGGCCCAGGGGGCAAAATTAAAACAGAACTGAAACTTACCGTTTGGTCGCCGTTGTGATGGGAAAAAAAGATGCCGGTCTGAAATTGTGCAAAGGCCACGCTGAGCACCTGTGGGGTGTCCTTTATGACCGCCTGTCAAGGCGCACTGAGGACCCGTGGGGTGTCCTTTGTGACGCCTGTCAAGTAAAGACGGCATGTGGGACGGGGCAAGTGGTGGCAGGGCAAGTGGGGACGGGACAAATGGGTGTGCTGTTTCTTTTTTTTTTAAGTTTTAAAAGTCAATGACATAAAATATACCATCAATCAGAATGAAACTTGTTTAATTTACATCACAGGACAATGGTGAGTAAGGTGGGCCAAAAAGTGTAGCGCTATCGTGTACCATTTTTGTGCAAATACAAACCAGGCAAACAAACAGACAAACAAACAAGATGAGAGATAGATATCTCTTAACCCTCTTTCTTTCCTGTGTCCCCATTTCTCCCAATTCTGGTGCACACCCATTTCTCTCACTATCCTGTCCCACCATCCTCTTCCCCCACCATCTCCTTAATCCACCTGTATCTATTCCTCTGACATTACATTTCACTCTTCTTCTCTCTTTATTAGACATTCTTTTGTCTCTGTTTCATACTATCCTTTGTCACTTACTCCACAATCTGCTCATCAACTCTCCCTCCCCTCACCTGTAACCACCCATCACTTGCCAGGCCATGTCCCACCCGCACCTCCTTTCCAGCTTTCTCCCTTTCTACTACTATCAGTCTGAAGAGGGATCCGACCCAAAATGTCGCCAATTTATTCCTTTCAGAAATGCTGCTTGACCCGCTATTACTTCAGCATTTTGATATCGCAGATTTAGATGAAAAGAGATAGGATGAGGGTTGAATGGAACATAAATACTTGGGCCAAATATTTTGTTTATTTTCTGCATATCTTATGTAATCCTAATAGATGGTGTAGAATAAATAAAAGAATGATGGAGACCAACTGAATCCTGATCTTCTGGCTAGAAGAAAGACAGACGTACATGTATATTTACATATTACTTTTCCTGTCCCATTTAGGTTGTCCTGAAGGGCTTCACAGACAATGAAGTACTATTATAATATAACTGTTGCAATATACAGAAAAACAGCTAACTTGTATGCAGCTCGCTCTTGTCACCAACATTTTAGTAATGGTCAATATGACAACAGGCAAGTGATCTACTTTAGTAATGCTGGTTGGGGATAAATAATGGAAAGAGCATCAGAGATAATATCAAGGGTTACACAAAAAGCTGGAGAAACTCAGCGGGTGCAGCAGCATCTAAGAGGCGAAGGAGATAGGCGACGTTTCGGGTCGAGACCCTTCTTCAGACTGGTCAGGGATCAGGGAAACGAGAGATATAGACAGTGATGTGGAGAGATAAAGAACAATGAATGAAAGATATGCAAAATATAGATAATATCAATGCTCCTTTTCAAAATAATAACAGGGGAACTTTTATAGCTAATTGAAAGAGGGTGGCTCTTGTTCTGCAGTACCCTCTCACTATTGTTCTGGAATCTCATCCGAGATTTTTTGTTTAAATTTTGCAGCACAACTTAAACCCATTACGATGTGACTCAAGGCGAGGGTGCTGCCAGATGAGTCAAGCTGACACTGACAAGCACACTGAATATATCTCGTTTCTGAGCACACTCATTCAATTAGCTGGATCTCTTTAATTTTGCACTGAAGCTTGCTGCAGGACAACAGGTCAACTTGTGTGCTTGCAGTGCAGGGACAGTACCACTAGCAGTTGGCAAGATCACTGCGGATATCAGTCATCAAACCGTTGGCTCATTCTTAAGTGAGATGAATGTATTGAATGGGCCAAAAATGTGACTGAAGATTTCATACCTATAATAAGCACCAGTAGAGCTGCAGCCTCACAGCTCGGCAGCCCAGCTTAATCTCAATCTTCAGTGCTGTCTCGGAGAGGTATATGCATTCTCCCTGGGACTGCATGGGTCTCCACCCACAATATAACAATATGAGGGTTGGTCGGTTTATTGGCCACTACAATTATTGTGTAGGTGGATGATGGAAGCTGGGGGGAGTTGCTGAGAATTGTAGTAAATAAAAACGGTATTAATGTTGGCTTAGTAAATGGGTTATTGATGGTTGGCATGGACTTGGTGGGCTGAAGGGCATGCTTCTGTGAATTATAAGTCCATGATTCATTTTCTTTGGATGCAAGAATTAAAATTAGCCCATATGCTTTGAATAAATATGCTGGCTCTCTGCAGGTTAGGATGTTGCTATGCAGGATATACCGTGATAGCAAGATACAAGGAGAGAAGTTGCCTTGAGCGCATCGTGCATGTAGAGAATCATGAATATTGGGCCTTCACCAGGTTTTTTTCCCAAAGCTGCTCAGGAACGGGGAACTTGAAAGCCTTACCACCTGCCAAGGCGGCAGATTGTAAAGAAGCAGTTTTCAATGGAAATCAACAATTCAAATACAGGGCAGTGGATTTTGAACAGGTTTTGCTTAAGCATGTCTGTTGCACAGTTTCAGGACACCATCTGTCTTATACTACTTGGAAAGCCCTGAACCGCCTCCGCACTGGAGTGGGACGTTGCGGACTCAACCTGAAGAAGTGGGTCTTCTCGGACTCTGACAAATGCAACTGTGGAGAGGGACAGACTGACTTGCGGTGGAGAGGCATGCACTCTGGACGATCTTCGCAGAGGCACAGATGTGGCACTGGCTGTGGCAAAGCGATGGCAGAACGTCGTCTGACACATGAGCGAGCGAGCGAGTTTCAGGATCCCAGTTCATTCTAAACCTTGGGTACTACATGCATTTCTCCTGACATCATTGCCTCTCCCGACAGGTAGTTTGGTTTCCTCCCTTGTCCATAAGACTTTCTTTGAGGTTAATTTGGCGCTGAACAGCACCCTCTGATATAGGTAAGTGTCAAAAGAACTAAAAACCAGTGGATGCACATGTAAGGGAGAATATTTTGTTGGGATTCAGTGAAATAAGGAGAGAGTGATGGGACCAATTGTGTTGTACTCCCCCCTCCCCCCTGGGGGAGGGAAAAAGGGGGACCGCATAGATCATATGAAATTAGAGTTCTCTAATTACACCGATGGATTATCGAGGGTATCCTGCTGCATGGGACACTGATGAATCAGGGGACATTGTGTTACCTGAGGGGGCTACATGGTTCAGATCAAGTAGCTGTCCTTTGTTCCTCACTTCTCACATCACTAGAAGGTTGGACCTGTGACATTTGGCCCATCACTAGTATTTGGATGTTTTAGCTTTTAAATTAGTCCTCTGAAAGGAGCTCATGAACGTTACAAATTGGATGAACCTGGTTAACAGTGCCAGGTTTTTTATTCTATTAAGACTTGGCCCTTGTCGGGAAGTAGTCCAATGATTTCTGCAGTGGCAACACTTACAAATAAACATCAAATACATGTATGAGGCCACCGAGAAATGTCACACTGTGAGTCCTTCTTGAGTGTGTTACATGCATGGAAGAATGCACACAATTTGTGTGGGCTGAACAGAATTACAAAATTGCTGTTAGTATAATTAACCTTTGGCCTCAAAATTAAAAGCCATGCATGAATAGCATGCATTATGTATAAAACTTCAAAACAAATCAATTTAATTCATTCATTTTTTGTCCTTGCATTCAATAACTTTATATAACCTTTTTAACTATTATTAAAAATATTCAAATATTATTTCTCTTAATAAAGCCTTTTCTATTTACTGTCTCCCTAGTTCTTCATTCGAATTCTGGTTTGTCATTAATAAGATTCAACAATCTGGAATATTGAAACAGAATGCTCTAGATCTGTACTTTAATTTGCAATTTTAATCTTAGAATCGTTTGATTTTATATTGTCTATTGGTTGCTTGGTTTCATTTTGGCTTAGCATTATATTTTACATTAGAAGACACACAATGGGATTACTTATTATAAAATGGAGACACGAGGACCTGCAAATGCTGGAATCTTGAGCAAAATATTGTTAGCAGGCCCACAGTAGCACAGCAGTATAGATGCTGTCCTTATACACAGTAGCCAGAGACACAAGGTTTGATCCTGACCCATAGGTGCTGTCTGCACGAGTTTGTACATTCTCCCTTGTGACGCATGGGCTTTCTCCCGGTTTCCTCCACAACTCCAAATACGTACAATATGTACTTTAATAGACTATCAGTAAAAATTCTAAATTGGTCCTAATCTGGTAAGATAGTTGGTACATGGTGATTGCGGTCAGCACAGATCCATTGGGCCGAAGGGCCCTGTTTCCTTGTTTTATATATAAAGTCTAAGGGTCGGGGGTGGAGTCTAAAGTTTAAAACAAAAAGCTGAGAGGAAATCAATGTGTCAGAAGTGCATCTTGGTGGAAATGGACAGATAATGTTTATGAGTCCTGAAGAAGGGACCCAACTCAAATTGTCGTCTATCTATTCCCTCCACAGATGCTGCCTGACTTACTGAGTTGTCGTCCCAGCACTTTGTGTTTCACTTGTATTCAATAAATTTTTGGGTAAACAAGTCAATAAATAACATAGGGGAAAAGAGAGAGCTTTAGATCCCACACAGATTTTCTGGCAGGGACTGGAAGCAGTAAGAAATGACTCCTACTGTTTTCTCCTTGGGTGATCCTGGCTGCTGAGATAATGACTTTTGGGATTCTCTGTTGTTGTGTGAAAAGAGCCCTCACAGTCATTGGCAGGTATATTGCTCTAGATGTTTTATTAGTGAGCAAGACAAAATGGAAAAACATTATTTTTATCCTGGATGCTGCAAACCTGCCTGAATTTGCTGGTGGATTATTGGATCTGCCATAATGGCTCAAATGAATTCTTAATCTGTGAAAGCAAGATTAAAGCTGTGATTTAGCAGGGAATTCTAGATTGATTATTCCCAAGAAATTGCAGCAAGTTCATTTTTAGCATTAGAATATTGCAATTATCTATGTGCTTTTTCTGTATTACACTGTCTTAAGAAGGGATCCCTTTAAGGATAAATTATATCTCTTATCCACAATAGTTTGAGTGATATTGGAAAGCATTAGAAGAAACTTTGAGAAAAATGGTTTAGGAGGAAGTGTTTGTAAAGTAAAAAAATATTAATATTATAGTAAAAGGAAAACATGATGTAAACATCGTTGATTAAAATATTTCTTTCAAAAAATGGGTTTGGGTAGATTTTCCCTACACAAAAAGAAAATAAGAAATTTCAGTGTATTATAAAAAATGCAAATATAGTCCCATTCTGGTTTATACTGGAATATTATACAATAGCAATCTGTTTTGCAACTAATGGATACGATGTTTAATATAGAGTGTGCATATAATTCTATATCTTCATGGGCTCAATCAACTAAATAATTTTGGAGTGTATTATTTGTGCTTGTCAATCTATTGGTATCTTTACCTACCTACAGTATAGTAAGACCAACGTGGTTTATGGAATGAAGTTGATTGTGAATAAGGATTTCAAAGAGTTTACAGGTTTTCCTTCCTCTACTGGTGCAGGGCACTGACATTTGAAACTACCCCATGCTGAGTGTGCCCCGTCCCAACTGGCTCCTGCTGTTTCTTTTCCCATTTCGGGTCAATGCAGGGCGGGAACCCATACCTACTGTTAATCTTGCACAGCCATTACAAGAAATTTTAGATCCACTTATGCGTGGTAGATGGATTCACTTCAATGTTTTGGCAAAATACTGAATAACATCATACCTTGCTAACATGGAATGTGTGAGCTGCAGACCACACTCTTGCAAGCCGGTTTTACTCTTCTGAGGCCCTGACTTTGCTACATCCTCCTCACCGTCAAAGCACAGTATGGCTACTCTGTCTGTCACAATCAAGGCAAAGACATTTCGAACATAGTAATTACAGAGTGGCACTCCAATTCTGATGGCTGATGCAGACTGCCTGTGGCAGGCTCATTTGCTGAGAACATGTATCTCCAGTATGCTAATTTATCTCACTTAACCTAACTGACGGATAGTTTTGCACTCCTTACATGGGGATGCAATACTAATTTACCATGGCCAAAAAAAAAATGTTTACAACAGAGTTTCACCCTGTGCAGAAATCTGAGAATCCTAAATTGCCTGAGCTATTGCTCTTTGGTTTGTATGCTTTTCTATGTACAATTTAGGTGTTGCAAGTTTAAGAATTCTTATTAAAATTAGGTAGCCTAGTCCATCGCACAAAGCAACCTCCCCCTATTGATTCCATTTACACCACATTGCCATAAGACAGCAGCCAACATAATCAAGGGTCATTTATATCCCAGCCATTCCCCCTTCATTCCCACCCCATTGAAAAGAAGATTCAAAGACTTGCAAGCACGTACCAGCAGATTCGGGAATGGGTTATTTCCCACTCGCTTTTAAATCAAACTACCAAACTATCAAACTCTCATAAGGTTCGCGGGTTTTTGCATTCATGATCTCTGACCCTACCTCAATGCGTCCCTTGCACTTTTTTTATCTGCACTTCCTCTGTACCTGTAACATTATAACATTGTAACACTATATGCTGCACTCTGGTATTTTTCTCTGTGCACTACCTGTTCTACTTGGAGTACTGTGTGCAGTTTTGGTCTCCAAATTTGAGGAAGGACATTCTGTCGCATATTGAGAGTGCAGCCGTAGGTTCACAGAGGTTAATTCCCGGGATGCGGGGCTGTCCATATGCTGAGAGAATGGAGCGGCTGGGCTTGTACACTCTGGAATTTAGAAGGATGAGAGGGGATCTTATTGAAACATATAAGAACATTAAGGGATTGGACACGGTAGAGGCAGGAAACATGTTCCCGATGTTGGGGGAGACCAGAACCAGGGGCCACTTAGAACAGAGATGAGAAAACACTTTTTCACACAGAGAGTTGTGAGCCTATGGAATTCTCTGCCTCAAAGGGCAGTGGAGGTCGGTTCTCTGGATACTTTCAAGGGAGAGCTATATAGGCTCTTAAAGCGAAAGCGGATTCAGGGGAATATGGGGAGAAAGGCAGGAGAAAAAAAAAGGGGGGGGGGGAAATGGGTACGATTGTGATGATCACCATGATCACATTAAAGAGGCGGTGCTGGCTTCAAAGGGCCGAATGGCCTACTTCTTACACCTATTGTTCTATCAATATGATTTGACTGATATCCTGGATCACGACCCCATATGATTAAAGACTAGGATAATTTGGCTGTACTCGCTGGAATTTAGAAGATGAGGGGTGATCTCATAGAGACTTACAAAATACTTAAGGGGTTGGACAGGCTAGATGCAGGGAAGATTGTTCCCGATATTTGGGGAAGTCCTGGACAAGGGTCACAGTTCAAGGATAAGGGGAAGTCTTTTTAGGACCGAATGAGAAAATCGTTTTTTCACACAGAGAGTGGTGAATCTGTGGAATTCTCTGCCACAGAAGGTAATTGAGGCCAGTTCGTTGGCCATATTTAAGAGGGAGTTGGATGTGGCCCTTGTGGCTGAAGGGATCAGGGGGTATGGAGAGAAGGCAGGTGCAGGAATACTGAGTTGGATGATCAAGCCATGATACATATTGAAATGGCGTGCAGCTCGAAGGGCCGAATGGCCTGCTCCTGCACCTAATTTCTATGTTTCTATGTTTCTATGACTGGGTAGCATACAAATAAAGCCTCTCACTGTATCACGTGACAATAATAAACCAATACCAACACCAAACTGATGCGAGAAACAGATGACCAAAACTTTGTAAAATCTTCCTGCATCTAGCCTGTCAAACTCCTTAAGAATATTTGTAAGTTTTCTATAAGATCCCCTCTCAATCTCCTAAATTCTAGAGAGATATAAACGAGTCTATCCAGTCTTTCTTCATAAAACACTCCTGACATCCTCAGAATTAACATCTGGTGAACCTTCTCTGCACTCCCTCTAAGGCAATATTGTCCTTCCTCAGATTTGGAGACGAAAAACAGTACCAATACTCCAGGTGTGGTCTCACCAAGACCCTGCACAACTGAAGTAGAACCTCCCTGCTCCTATACTCAAATCCTTTTGCTATGAACGCTAACATACCATTCGCTTTTTTCACTGCCTGCTGCACCTGCATGCCTACTTTCAATGACAGGTGTACCATGACACCCAGGTCTCGCTGCATCTCCCCTTTTCCCAATTGGCACCATTTAGATAATAGTCTGCTTTCCTGTTTTTCCCACCAAAGTGGATAACCTCACATTTATCCACATTATACTGCATCTGCCAAACATTTGCCCACTCACACAGCCGTTTACGGAGGAAATTCAGGATTTATGACCTTGGCAGCTAAAGACAAAAACGCCAGAAGTGGAATGATTAAAGGTTGGGATGATTCATTGCTGGAGTTGGAGGAACATAAACCCCGCAGAGTTTTGGGGGAGATTACAGAACATGAAGCATTGAGCCAAGAAGGATTTGTAAGCAACAAATGGAATTTTAAAATCAATGTGGCCATAATATCTATATTACTAAAACTCTGATCTTGACCACTTACTGTTGTTCTGATTATTGATTTTAGAAAAAACACTGCCACTTACGGCTGTGATTTTTGTAGCCAGGAGTACCCCTTCCGCTGCGCAGGACAAGAGAATTTTTCCCATCGATGAAAAATAAAAGAGTTATTAGTGTTTAAAAAATAATGAGATTTTCTCTCCTGTAGGCCACGCCCCTTCCGGAGGGACTATAAAACCCGGACGTGTTGAGTGCCTCAGTCAGTCTCTGCAAGAGGGGGGAGCAAGAGGGTCATGTCTCTCAGTCTGTGCGGTGAATAACACTGAATACATGTCTACTAAACTGTGAGTGGGTTTTACTGACCTGTCAGTGCCCTTAATGTGGTTTGAAAATATAGTTTGGAAATGCTAAAATTGTGTTGCCTTTGGTTTAGAAATGCTAAAGCTGTATTGCCTTTGGTTTGGAAATGCTAAAGCTGTGTTGCCTTTGCTTTGGAAATGCTAAAGCTGTGTTGCCTTTGGTTTGGAAATGCTAAAGCTGCATTGCCTAATTAAAGTTGCCTTGCCTTCTATATAATTTAAAGTCTAATCTTGACCACTTCCTGTTTGCACTTTATATTGATTTTAGAAAAAGTGCTACCACGTACGGCTGTGATTTTTGGCCATCTTACTCAGAGTCCTCCTCCACTCATCAGGTGCTGAGGATTTTTCCCATCAATCAAGAATAAAATAATTATTAGTGTTATAAAATGTTGAGATTCTCTCTCCTGTCAATCACGCCATGAAGGCCACGCCCCTTCTGGTGGGAGGGGGAGGGTCTATAAAAGGATGGAGTATGCAAGATGGAGGAGGGAGAGGTCACGACCCACTTCTTTAGTGGCCTTGCACCCTGCTTGAAGTGGTAAGAATAAGAGAAGAAGACTGCACTTGAATTTGGTGGCCTTGCACCCTGCTTGAAATGGAATTTCAAGGAATAGCCACGATTCATTTGCCAGCCCACCAGCCATGAGTGAGTGAGCTGCCAGCACAACAGGCTTGAGTGACTGAGCCGCCAGCCCAAGAATCCATTCGACCCAA
This sequence comes from Okamejei kenojei, assembly GCA_035221665.1. Lineage (NCBI taxonomy): Eukaryota > Metazoa > Chordata > Chondrichthyes > Rajiformes > Rajidae > Okamejei > Okamejei kenojei. The sequence goes on along the minus strand of CM069136.1, from coordinate 97,499,442 downwards.
AATAAAAAGAACCCCCCCCCCAAACCCACAATGTCCCTACAGGCTCTCTGGAAACCGGTCCCTTCAGCCCACAACATCCATACTAGCACTCCAGAAAGTCCCCCCCCCACCCCACTGGCCACCAATATTGGAGGTGGAATATTACATTAGGGGACCAGCCCTCCCGTGTGATGCTGGGACTCAACGGGTCCCACTTAGTCTAGTATTAAATAAAGTGCATAGTTTTCAGCCATGAAATCTTGCTTCATGTCCTCAGTTTTTTTTCTCACAATTTTACTGCTAACATGTTTAAAAATAAAACTATTTTAATCTATTTTATATGCATACTCAATAATTTTAAAAAATCCTTAAAACTGTCATGCTGTCAATTCCTACCAGAGAATACTTGGAATGGGAATACAGAACAACTCGTTTGCTCAGTCCACTTGCTTCTTAAATGTATGCAAAGTTAAAGTATTGCAGAAAAATAATGATAGAACATTTTGATTCTTTTGCACAACATTGAGCATAGAACAGTGCAGTGCAGGAATGGGCCCTTCAGCCCACAAGGTTTGTGCCAAACATGCTGCCAAATTAAACTGATCTCATCTGCCTGTACATGATATATGGCCCTCTATTCCCTGCACTTCCATGTGCCCATTTAAAATAACACTTAAACACCATAAGGCAATGAAAATCTCAAACTCGACTGGTAAATATGGCTGTGTCCCTTGGCCACAGATCACATCACTCACGCCACCATCATATGTTGGCTCTTTTTGCCTCAGCTGCATCCTTCAATTCTGCCTCATATGTTCTGTTTCCTCTGCTGCCTCCCTAAACCCCCAACTCCCCACTCTGTGCTCTTTGATTCTCTCAACCCAGCCTTTGCCCAAGATTTGCAACCTACATCATTTGCTTTGGTAACAGTGACAGTGGTGGAAAGGCCTTTGTGTCTTAGGCCTTGTGTGCAACTCTTGCATAAGCCTGTATGAGGCTTCTATACAACACCAACATCCAAGGTCCAGAGGAAAATCTGGCCAGTGCAACGCATGCCCATCATACTTTACCAATTTGCAATGATTATGACAATAGACAATAGGTGCAGTAGGCCATTCGGCCCTTCGAGCCAGCACCACCATTCAATGAAATCATGGCTGATCATCCCTAATTAGTACCCCATTCCTGCCTTCTCCCCATATCCCCTGACTCTGCTATCTTTAAGAACCCTATCTAGCTATCTCTTGAAAGCATCCAGAGAACCTGCCTCCACCACCCTCTGAGGCAGATAATTCCACAGATTCACAACTCTCTGTGAGAAAAAGTGTTTCCTCGTCTCCGTTCTAAATGGCTTACCCCTTATTCTTAAACTGTGGCCCCTGGTTCTGGACTCCCCCAAAATCGGGAACATATTTCCTGCCTCTAGCGTGTCCAAACCCTTAACAATCTTATGTGTTTCAATAACATCCCCTCTCATCCTTCTAAACTCCAGAGTGTACAAGCCCAGCCGCTCCAATTCTCTCAGCATATGCATGTTGCATTGCAGGCCAACGAACAGAGGGTGATGCTGTTGTATCCCATTTCCCCCAAATTCTTCAAGCCAATATTCAGCCTTTTCCTTGCTCCACTTCACCCTACTATTTACCTACCATCCTGAGACTAACTTCAAGCACATACTTTTCTCATGTAAACTGAGTGGATCAAATTACTGCAGCCTTCTAGTCTGCAGGTGACAAAGGCATGGCTGATAATTTCAACAGCAGTTAGTCTGAGACATGAACGAAATAATGGGCAGCATTGCAGAAGAGGTTCTTGGAACTTTTGTGATAGAGGGGAAGTTGTCTCATTACTTAAATTGGTGTCCAAGTATGCAAAAAGTCTCACTCAACTAAGACAGGCTGATAGAAACAGAGGCAAGGGTTTCATTCAAACAAACCTCCCAGGACCATTTACAAGTGCTACTGTAATCTACCACAAAGAAAAATACAAATCACAATTAGCAGAAACTACTTCTAAATTATTTTTTGATTAATCATGCAACTTCTATGTTAAAATCATAGCATTCCAAATGTTTTCATCCAAATTATTCAGTAGCATTTTAGCAGTTTAATTTTCAAAGATCAGAATTTCCTTCAAAGAAACTTCCAGAGGAACATATTGATTTAATTTTACTCAAGTGCTTGGCACATATCTAATCCATTCACCCTTCTCGCGTTCACTTTTATCGTAATACTTTGGAAGAAACCGTGACCTGCATGCTATAAAGGAGTTGATCCAAAGCTACTGGCAGTTTGACAGACCTGAAATCCTAAATGATTCTATTTTTGTTTAAAAACTTTATCAGTATAAAGCCTGAACAAATGCCCCATACACATTGTTTATTATCTTGCTTAAGTTTCAACAGAAAATTAAATGAGAATAATACCCAATGATTTATGTCAGTGCAAATCTCAACTTTATTCAATTGAAAGACATTAGTCATGAAAGAAGACTTGAAACTTTACATTCATTAGCTTTCACTTAATGGCTTGCTTAAAGCTGTTGCAAGTATTTTGTTTATTCATTTATGGTATCAGTGGATTTATTGGCAAGGCATTTATTGCCTATCATCATCTGACCTTTGGAATGTGGTGTTTAGGCACTTCTTAAACCAATTCTATTAAAGGTACTCATCCAGTTCTGTTGGATAGGGAACGCCATTTATTTCCATGTTAGAACTGTACCTGAAGTGGAATATATGGGTGATTGTGACTCCTTGTGTCTTCTGTCTTTTCTTATTCAGGTGGGTATTAAGGTCAAGGACATAGGAAGTACTGTCTAAGAAGCAATATACTTTCACATTATTCTCCTGATAATTTGAAAACAAAAATTAGAGGAAAAAAACATGAATTCCAATATCTGAAAATCTTAAATTTGAAAACATCTGAAGCAGTAAAATTTGTTCATTGAGCTCTACATATGGAATTTGGCTCCATTGAGATCAAGTGAACTAAATTCCAATATCAACAGTTCAACGCACAGTCATTAGAACATGTATTTAGATCATAGAAACAAGGGCAGCCTTCCTCTACTGGAAAATGATTGATGGTCCCTTTCCATAAGGTATACATCAAATCCTGTATATTTTCTGTTTATTTTTCTTCCCTCTATTAAATTATCAGACTAACTTCTAAAATATGGTAATGTTATTTGGTTAACAGAATGTGCAAAGCCATTTTGAGCGATAACAGTATTGGCTCCATCTATGTGTAATCTAGTCTTGCGCAAATAAAAATTGTCAAGATGAATTCACAGACTATACTATTTATGCTTTAGGACATGTTCATATTATTTTTGAAAAGGTAAATATTTGGCACAGTTTCATATGAGGTTGTGGCAATTTTAAATATGAAAATGGTGCAGAATAAGTTTATTTAATTGTGGGAAATGAAATGTGGAACCGTTTGTTGTTGCTTCACCGGGCTGGTCAATGACTGAATAAAAATGCTGCACATTTGACCTTGGTATAGATTTCTTCAGTAGAATTTCATCTTCCATTGAATGCACTGTAGAAATGTATGAAGGTTGAACTTTGGTTTTGAAAATTTGTTTCCATTGACTTCAATTTCAGAAAGTGGATTGCAAAGTGTTGAAATTATTATGTTGTGCATATGGTACTTACGGCAAGGAACCAATTTTATTTATCACTTGCTCAGAAAAAGGCAGAGACAGAGAAGTGAGAGTAGGAAGGAAATCCAGATTTGGTTTATTCATTACTGAACTAATGTTTCCAGCCCATCACAATTGTGAGAAAATGTGGAGCCAGGGAAAATAAATTTCTCAGTGTCATAGAGTCATAGTGAGAGAGACAGGATGGTCACATGCTCTTTGGCCCATTGAGTCCTGGTCGCCCAGCAATCTCCAATGTACACTAATCTTTCAACTGCCTATCACACATATAAATATTAGGGGCAATTTACAATGGATAATTAACCTACCTATTGCACTGCTTTGAGAACCTGGAGGAAATTGGGGAATCTGGGATAAATCCACACAGTTTCAGGGAGAACCTGCAAACTCCACACAGAGAGCAGAGGTCAGAATTGAACCTGGGTATCTGGTACTGTGAAACAGGACCCTACTAGTTTAGTTTAGAGATACAGCACGGAAATAGGCCCTACGGCCCACTGAGTTTGCACCGACCAGCGATCCCCACACACTAACACTATCCTACACACAATAGGGACCAATTGCATTTATACCAAGACAATTAACCTACAAACCTGTACGTCTTTGGAGTGTGGTCCAAAACCGAAGATCTCGGAGAAAACCCAGGCAGATCACGGGGAGAACGTACAAACTCCGTACAGACAGCATCCGTAGTCACAATTGAACCCGGGTCTCTGATGCTGTAAGCGCTGTAATGTAGCAACTCTGCTGCTGCACCACCATGCTGATGTTGTGTTGCCTCTAGGTTAGTATTGTAACATTTTCTTTCATTAAGAAAATTAGGTGAAGGGAAGGTTTGTTAGCATAGGGTATGAGCAGATGGTGAGGAGAAAGAAAGGCATTGCAACATGTCTTGGGCAATACAATGCAGCAGCAGTTACTATTGTTGCCACATATCTCCAGTGAGCTGGGTTTGATACTGGTCAAAGATATTGTGTGGAGTTTGTACTCTCCCAGCAACTGTGTGGGTTTCTGCTGTAAATTCCTCCCATGGCCTAAAGATGTGCTGATAGCTGCTGCAAATTCCTTTACGTGTAGGTGGGTTGCAGGAGAATATGTAAGTGGGCTTGATAGGCATGGCAGCTAAAAGGAACACTTAACAGACCATTGTGACCTGTTGATCAGCTCCTTCCTGATCTTTTCTATCACCACCTCCCTCCAACAGTCCCACTGCTTACTAAAAAAACACTCTGATTTTTGTTCAGTTTTTCTCCCTCCATCTGCACAGTTTCACCTGTTGGGCATGTCCCACAGCCCTGCTGTTAGCAACGCAAAACAGAGACTAATTACTGCCACACCAACTCATCTGGTCATGCCAAGTGTGTCTCTTTTCAGAACCATTTGGGGTTGTCTCTGTGTATGAAGGAACTGCAGATGCTGGTTTGCACCAAAGATAGACACGAAATGCTGGAGTAACTCAGCGGGTGTGGAAGAAAAATTAATATCCTTCCTTATTTAATTTTCATTGGAATTGAACAAGGTAACGAAAGGGTGTTTTGGATGTGAAAATTGGCAGCTTTCGCTTGACCAGGTGCAGAAACATAGAAACATAGAAAATAGGTGCAGGAGTAGGCCATTCGGCCCTTCAAGCTTGCACCACCATTCAATATGATCATGGCTGATCATCCAACTCAGTTTCCCTTACCTGCCTTCTCTCTATACCCCAGGTACCATACCATACCATTCCATACCATAGAGGTTGTGTGAATCGGCAAAGTAAGATTAGATGTATTACCTCTTATCTGGGAATGTGTTGAAGGGTGGACGGTAAATGTAAACATGAAATAGTAGTGCAGCTAACAAAACTTGTTTTAACTTTCTGTGAGAAGTTACAGTAGATTACCCGCGCCCCCTACCGCTAGTAACGTAGACACGTCGCAGTAAATGGGAGGCTTATGTTTGGTTCGGAGAGGGGATGGTGGCGTGAGCCGCCAGAAAGGTGACAGAATAATGTCAAGATGCCCTTGTATTGTGTTTGACTTGTATTAACCATCTGCTGTTGAATAAGATTAACATAAGCGAAAAGTATGTTATGACTAATGAAAGAATTGGTGCCCATGGTGATATTGGTGATAGAATATTTTTGTGGAGTGGTATCTAACACAAGTAAACAAAACTTGTTTACTGCACAGTATAACTGTCGGCTAATTCTGCTGTGAAGTCAGAGAACTGGTGAGCAATTCACTGCAGCCATCTCTTCATGATATCATGCAATAAATCTCGAAGCAAATCTGTGAAGTCTCCGCTTTTCATTTTCCATTAATTTCCCTCTAAATTACCTTTTTCCACAGCGGGACAGGCAGCATGGTGTCCTATAGTCTTTTTCAATGAAAATGCTAAAAAAGAGCATAAAAGCTCAGAAACAACAGCCAGAACAAAAATTAATATTGTTATCAATCTCTTTCTAATGCTGGTTCAATTTGCTGTATTTAATTGTCATGAATTACAGCATTATATGTCATTAAAACTTGGTATGAAACCGTGAATTGACTGACCAGCTGTTTGCTTGTTTTCCCTACATTACACCATATCTCAGGGAACCTAAAATATCAGTTTGTGTCTCACCGTTTTCTTTGGATCCCAGTAAGTAAATATCCTGCTTATTCTTTACCCTGATTCGCCACCTCTGTTGTTGCAGACAATGACTCTATTTACCAGAAAATTTTACTTCGGAGTCACGTGAGTGAAGACCCCGCCAGCACGCATACGCGACATTGAACATCGCATGTCTAGGCTCCTCACGGGTTGGTGGACGGTTGCACTTGTTTCGGGATGCATGGAGCACTTTAACTACTGATCCTTTCATGCTGGAAAGTATTCAGGGATATAAAATTGAATTTGTTCACAAACTCCCTTCCCCTGTTCAGCATACGCCTAGTCGGAAATACGTACTTCACAGAAAGAAAAGACAGAAGGTCATGCTGAACCTCTAAGACTAAATTCGAAAGGGGTAATTGAGAAAACTAAAAGAGAGTCTCATGAGTTCGTATCGAACATTTTCACTAAAACTAAAAAAGACGGCGGATGCCGCATCATCATAGATTTGACTGAACTGAATACTTTCGTGCAGTATGTCCACTTCAAAATGGAAACCTTTATCACGGCCAAACAACTAATTGCCAAAAGGTACTTCATGGCTTGCTTCGACCTAAAGGATGCATACTATTCAGTACCAATAGACAAGGATCATCGCAGATATTTTAAATTTGTCTGGATGGGGCAGCTCTGGCAGTATAAAGCACTACCTAATGAATTATCATCAGCGCCCAGACTGTTTACCAAATTATTGAAACCAGCTTTAGCGTGTCTCAGGAAACAAAGCTTACCTCAATGATATTTTAATCGTGGGAAAAACTTTGGAGCTGGCCAAACTGACCGTTTCAGCCACCGAGCACCTATTTCGAAAGCTGGGATTTGTCATTCATGCTGATAAATCAAAATTGATGCCTTCTACTACTATGGACTATTTGGGGTTCACAATTGACTCTGTTCATATGTCTGTCACTTTGCCACCAAACAAAGCGTCAGACTTGATAGAAGCATGCAACAGCCTTACTAGCATCAGGAAACCATCTATTCGGCAAGTAGCCAGAGTGATTGGGAAGTTAGTGGCTGCCTTTCCAGCCACACAATTTGGCCCACCACATTACCAAAACTTACAAAGGGCAAAAATAGCAGCTCTCAAGCACCATGCGGGCCATTTTGACAGGCCAATGCAATTGCCAGGGAAAACAAAATTAGAATTACAATGGTGGATAGACAATGCACAACATTGCTCTAACCCCATCACTATCATAAATCCCTCGGTTATACTACAAACTGATGCCAGCGCAAAAGGTTGGGGAGCAACTAATACCACCTCCAGTTGTGGTGGTAGATGAAGTGCACATGAATTAACTCTACTTCCGGCATTAGGAATTAATTATCTAGAAATGCTGGGAGCATTTCATGGACTCCGAACTTACTGTTCTGACATGCACCATCTGCACGTACGGTTACAGATTGACAATACCACTGTGGTGACTAATATCAATCATATGGGTGGAATAAAGTCAATATCCTGTGATGAATTGGTCAACACAATCTAGCACTGGTGCCTAGAAAGGAACATTTGGATATCAGCCACTTACCTTCCAGGTAGGCTAAATACAGTGGCGGACACCAGGTCATGCAAATTTAATGACAACACCGAATAGATGTTGGACTGAAAAGTGTTTGCCGACATTGTAGATCGGTATGGAACACCTGATATCGACCTTTTTGCATCCAGACTCAATCACTAAATATCAACATATGTTGCATGGGAACCAGACACTGGGGCAGTTTCTCCCTACACTGGGGGATTTGTTCTTGAGTTCTTGGCAGGATTGAGGAGGAGGCAGCAATCTAGGAAGAAATAACCGCATATTCTGGAACTATATGTGGTGGTCAGTGGTTTAATATAAATAGAGAATAACAGCTGGGGGGATTTGTTTTTCTATGCATTTCCCCCCTTCTCCCTCATCAGTCGGGTCTTGCAAAAAATTAGACAAGACTCCGCATCGGGTATTCTGGTTGTTCCCGACTGGCCTACTCAGCCATGGTTCCCTGTGGTACAAGACATGGCCACAGAACCTTGCATCCCAATAAATAAACATCCGAGTCTATTGGTACACCCTGTGACAGGAGAGATTCACCCGTGCCATGACCGGATAAACCTGTTGGTTTGCAGGATTTGAAAAGGCCACTTCTGGACTATGGACTCTCCGATTGAACAATCAATGTCATCACAGCATCGTGCAGGGAGTCCACCAGAAGACAATACCTCACATACGTGAAGAAATGGGAGGTGTTTTGCTCAAAAACGAACACCACGTATGGCACAGCCACCATCACGGAAGTGCTGGAGTTCCTGGCAAGCCTTCATTTTGATGAGGGTTTTGAGCTATAGTGCCAGCAACTGTGAGCCCTATCTAACTATCTTTGGCAAGGGTGCGATTTCCTTGCAGTGGGATCTCACCCTCTGGTGTCAAAATGAATGAGGGGTATATTTAATTCAAATGCCAGACTTGGGATATCAGCATTGTATTAACCATGCTCCGAGGGTGGGCACCAATAACTGGCCTTTCATTGGATAAACTGACCTACAAAATGGTCATGCTGATGGCACTCGTAATGGCACAATGGGTCCGGTCCCTACGTAAGCTAAGGATGGACGCCATGAACATATCCAATAGCAAGGTAACTTTCTTTATACAGGGTTTACTCAAGCAAGACAGGCCTGGTTCATCTGGCTAAAAATTGGATTTCCTGGCCTGTCCCGTAGACTGCCGTCTATGTATCGTGACCCACATATTACGCTACGTAGAGGTCACTAAGAGTCTCGGGGGCATGAAATCACAGAGCTCAGTCCCTCGAGCCTGATGTGCTGGCAGCTCACTCATGACTGGTGGGCTGGCAGTTGACTCACGGTTATTCCTTGAAATTCCATTTCAAGCAGGGGGCAAGGCAACCAAATTCAAATGCAGTTTCATACCATGTCATGCAGGATGCAAGGCCACCACATTCAAATGCAGTTTCATACCATTTCAAGCAGGGTGAAACCATCATAAAATCATATTTAAACCACACAAAACACCACACTCAGTTCAGTAGACATTCAGTGTGTTCAGTTGATTCACAGCTCAGATAGTGTCATGGCCTCTCCCTCCCACATCATGCAGCGACTGAGCCACACCCACACTTCCGGGTTTTATAATCCCTTCCCCCTCCCACCGGTAAGGTGTGGCCTCCATGACGTGATTGGCAGGATAAAAATTCTCAACATTTTAAAAACATTAATAACACTTTTAATTTTCATTGATGGGAAGAATCCTCTGCACCTGATGAGCAGAGGGGGTCTGAGTAAGATGACCAAAAATCACAGCCATAAGTGGTAGCATTTTATCTAAAATCAATATACAGTGCAAACAGGAAGTTGTCAAGTTTAAACCACCAACCATTTGCAGTGCTTTTTCTTCAACCTGAACCCCCCCCAACCATTTGCAGTGCTTTTTCTTCAACCCGAACCCCCACCCAACCATTTGCAGTGTTTTTTCTTCAACCCGAACCCCCACTCAACCATTTGCAGTGCTTTATATTCAACCCAATCCCCCACCCAACCATTTGCAGTGCTTTCTCTTCAACCCGAACCCCCACCCAACCATTTGCAGTGCTTTTACTGCAAACCAAACACATTTTCATTTTTAAACCACATTAAGGGCACAAGATTAAAACCACACTCACAGATGAGTAGACTGAAAGAAATGACTCTCTCACTTCCCCCATCTTGCAGAGGCTGATTGAGGCACAACAATTCCAGGTTTTATAGTCCCCACCAGTAGGGGCAGCAGAGAGAATGTCAACATTTTTTAAACATTAATAACTCTTTTATGTTTCATCAATGGGAAAATCCTCTTGTCCTGAGCAGCGGAGGGGGAATCTGAGTAAACTGGCCAAAAATCACAGCTGTAAGTGGCAGCGTTTTTACTAAAATCATGAAACAGGAAAACAGGAAGTGGTCAAGATCTTACTTTTAGGGATATAGATGTTATAAAGGAGCATGCAAACACTGCAAATAAAATGCTGTAGGTTTTTGCAGTAAATAAAACCTTTTTTTAGAAAATGGTTTGTGTGTTGATTTGATTGCCTGTTACTGTTCGACTGTGTTAGTGTGCACACATTAAAAATATGATGCAAAATGAAAGTCGCAAACTATAGAATACATATTTTTCAGTATTGTTATCAAGGAAAAGAATGCAGTTCTAATTGTTTGATATTATTAAAATTGAGGAGAAAATATAGTTGGTCTAAAACCTACCTTAATTTTGCAATCTCACTAAAGATAATCCCCCTTTCCCTCGCCCCCTCCTCCTTCCTCCTCCCTCTACCTCCACCTCTCTCTCCCTCCCCATCTCTCTCTTCCCATCCCCCCTTCCCCCTCTCTCTCCCCCCTCTCTCGCTCCCCCTCCCATCCCTCTCTCTCCCACCTCTGTCTCAAACCCCCCTTTCTCCCTCTCACATTCCCTCCTCCCTCTCCCTCCCTCCCCCTCTCTCTCCTTCCCATGCAGCGAGGCTCCGACTCCGCGCCGCAGACACCACAGCCTCCCCCCGGCCCGGAGATGCGGGCATTCTGCAACGCAATATTCCACTACTTACCTGGAGTAGACACCTAGGATCTTTGGTAGACACGAGGCATTGAGGTGATTGTGTGGAGTGCAAGTGGAGATCTGAACCCGCCCAGGCCCATTGCGCATGCGCGAAGAGACAGCGTCATTTTGCATCACTACTGCGTCACCGGCTTCCCCCAACTGGGCAGGCATGGATGGTCGCAATTTTTTCCCCCAAAACTTCCAGCGGGCCGGAACCAGAATTTCGGGTAATTTCCATGAAAGTGGAAATGCTGATAGTGCTCCAATTTCTTTCCTCTCGGGATTTTTTTTACTCTGGGAAAATAACACCTTGGCCGGAGGCCTCTAGATTTTGAGGCCCTAGGCTTCAGCCTATGAAGCCTCTAGGTAAATCCAGCCCTTCCCAGGCCCCCCTAGATCTCTAGGCGCTAAGCTTAAGCTTGTGAAGTTTATATGTAAATCCGGCCCTGCCCACCATTCAATTTCATCACAAATCTATGCAGGCCTTAACTCTTCTTCTATGCCAAATCCTACAGCCATCTATTCCTCTATTCCCTGACCTCTCAAATATATATCTATTTCCATCTTAAATATATCAAGTGATCTGATGTCCATGACCATCTGCAGCAGAGAATTCCAAAGATTCACTAGCTCTGAGTGAAGAATGTTCTTCACACTACCCATTTAAACGATTTGTCCTCACTTATAATCATATCCACTATTTGTGACTCTTCCAAAAGTGAAAACATCTCAACATCTATCCTCTTAAGCCATCTTTGAATCAATTATGTTTGATTAAGGTTATTCCTCATTCTTCTAATCTCCAAAGCATAAACTCCAAGGCATACAAACTGTCTAGCTTTTCTTGATAGAAATAAACACACATAGAATCATAGAAACATAGAAAATAGGTGCAGCAGGAGGCCATTCGGCCCTTCAAGCCAGCACCACCATTCATTGTGATCATGGCCGATTGTCCCACTCAATAACCTGTGACTACCCTCTCCCCATATACCTTGATTCCACCAGCCCCTAGAGCTCTATCTAACTCTCTCTTAAATCCATCCAGTGACTTGGCCTCAACTGCCCTCTGTTGCAGGGAATTCCGCAAATTCACAATTCTCTGGGTGAAAACGTTTTTTTCTCACCTCAGTCTTAAATGGCTTCCCCTTTATTCTAAGACTGTGGCCCCTGGTTCTAGATTCGTCCAACATTGGGAACACTTTTCCTGCATCTAGCCTGTCCAGTCCTTTTATAATTTTATATGTTTCTATAAGATCCCCCCCTCATCCTTCTAAACTCCAGTAAATACAAGCCTAGCCTTTTCAATCTTTCCTCATATGACAGTCCCGCCATCCCAGGGATCAATCTTGTGAACCTACGCTGCACTGCCTCAATCACAAGGATGTCCTTCTTCAAATTAGGAGACCAAAACTGTACACAATATTCCAGATGTGGTCTCACCAGAGCCCTATACAACTGCAGAACCTCTTTAATCCTATACTGAAATCCTCTTGTTATGAAGGCCAACATTCCATAAGCTTTCTTCATTGCCTGCTGTACCTTCATGCCAATTTTCAGTGCAAGGCCACCCAGGTCTCACTGTACCCCCCCCCCCCCCCCTTACCTAACCTAACGGTTTTTGCCGCCAAATTGGACAACCTCCCATTTATCTATATTATACTGCATATGCCACGTATCTGCCCACTCACTTAACCTGTCAAGGTCACCCAGCAACCTCCTAACATCCTCTTGACAGTTCACACTGCCACCCAGCTTTGTGTCATCCGCAAACTTGCTAGTGATGCTCCTAATTCCCTTTCCAAATCATTAATATACATGGTAAACAGTTCCCTCTTCCAAATCATTAATATATATGGTAAACCGAGCCTTGCGGCACTCCACTCGCAATTGCCTGCCATTCTGAAAAGGACCCATTCACTCCTACTCTTTGCGTCCTGTCTGCCAACCAATTTTCTATCCACGTCAACACCCTACCCCCAATACCATGTGCTCTAATTTTAGTCACCATTCTCCCGTGCGGAACCTTATCAAAGGCTTTCTGTAAGCCTGGATACACTACATCCACTGGCACTCCTTCATCCATTTTACTTGTCACATCCTCAAAAAATTCCAGAAGATTAGTCAAGCATGATTTCCCTTTCATAAATCCATGTTGACTTAGACTAATCCTTTTACTGCTATCCAAAATGCCCCATTATTACCTCTTTAATAATTGACTCCAGCATCTTTCCCACCACCGAAGTCAGGCTGACTGGTCTGTAATTCCCCGTTTTCTCTCTCGCTCCTTTCTTGAAAAGCGGGATAACGTTAGCTATCCTCTAATCCACATGAAACTAATCCTGAATCGATCGAACATTGGAAAATAATCACCAACGTGTCCACTATTTCTGGAAAATAATCCCAGGCCACCTCCCTGAGGACCTTGGGATGCAGACTATCAGGCCCAGGGCATTTATCATCCTTCAGTCCCATTAGCCTACCCAATACTATTTCTCACCTAATGAAAATTTCTTTCCATTCCTCTACCCCCTTAGATCCTCTGTCCTCCAGTACATCTGGGAGATTGTTTGTCTTCCTTATTGAAGTACCTGTTCAACTCTTCTGCTTGTTGCCCATAATAATTGCACCCGTGTCTGCCTTCAAGGGACCCACATTTGACTTTGCTACTCTTTTTCCCTGAACATTTCTAAAGAAGCTTTTACTGTCCTTCTTTATATTCCTGGCCAGCTTCCCTTTGTACTTCATCTTTTCAGCCTGTATTGCCTGTTTTTTTTCCTTCTGTTGTCCTATGAAAGTTTCCCAATCCTCTGGCTTCCGGCTACTCTTTGCTGTGTGAAACATCTTTTCTTTTAGTTTTATTCTATCCCTAACTTCTCTTGTCAGCCACGGTTGCCTCCTACTCCCCTAAGAATCTTTCTTCCTTTTTGGAATGGAATGATCCTGTGTCTCCCGGATTATGCCCATAAATTCCTGCCATTGCTGTTCCACCATCATTCCTGCTAGGATCCCTTTCCAGTCTACCTTGGCCAGCTCCTCTCTCATGCCGTCATAGTCCCCTTTGTTCAAGTGCATCACTGACATTCCTGATTTAACCTTCTCCTTCTCAAATTGCAGATTAAAACTAATCATATTATGATCACTACCTCCAAGCAGTTCCTTTACCTCGAGTTCTCTTATCATATCTGGTTCATTGGACAACACTAAATCCAGAATTGCCTTTTCTCTGCTCGGCTCCATTACAAGCTGCTCTAAGAATCCATCTTGGAGGCATTCTACAATCTCTCTTTCTTGGGGTCCTGAACCAACCTGATTTTTCCAGTCTACCTGCATATTGAAATCCCCCATCATCACAGTGGCATTACCTATGTTGCATGCCAGTTTTAACTCCTGCTGCAACTTACACCCCACATCCGGGCTACTATTTGGGGGTCTGTAGATAACACCAATTAGTGTCTTCTTGCCTTTACAATTCAATCCACAGTGACTCTACCACATCAGTACCTATTTCTTCCCTCGCAAGGGACTGAATTCCATCCCTCAACAGCAGAGCTACCCCCCTCCTCTGCCCACATGCCTGTCCTTTCTATTGGACGTATAACCCTGAATATTAAGTTCCCAGGCCCGATCCTCCTGCAGCCACGTCTCAGTAATCTCCACAATGTCATATCTACCAACCTCTAACTGAGCCTTAAGCTCATCCACCTTACTTCTTATACTTCGCGCATTCATATACAATACTTTTAATTCCTTACGCTCCTCAACTTTCACATCGATCCCTCTTAGAAACATAGAAACATAGAAATTAGGTGCAGGAGCAGGCCATTCGGCCCTTTGAGCCTGCACCGCCATTCAATATGATCATGGCTGATCATCCAACTCAGTATCCTGTACCTGCCTTCTCTCCATACCCCCTGATCCCTTCAGCCACAAGGGCCACATCCAACTCCCTCTTAAATATGGCCAACGAACTGGCCTCAACTACCGTCTGTGGCAGAGAATTCCACAGATTCGCCACTCTCTGTGAAAAATCGATTTTCTCATCTCGGTCCTAAAAGACATCCCCCTTATCCTTAAAAACTGTGACCCCTTGTCCTGGACTTCCCCAACATCGGGAACAATCTTCCTGCATCTAGCCTGTCCAACCCCTTAAGAATTTTTTTTTAAAGAAGGAACTGCAGATGCTGGAGAATCGAGGGTACACAAAAAGCTGGAGAAACTCAGCGGGTGCAGCAGCATCTAAGGAGCGAAGGAGATAGGCGACGTTTCGGGTCGAGACCCTTCTTCAGACTGGTCAGGGATCAGGGAAACGAGAGATATAGACGGTGATGTGGAGAGATAAGGAACAATGAGTGAAAGATATATGCAAAAAAGTATCGGTGATAAAGGGAACAAGCCATTGTAAGCTGTTTGCACCAGCTTCTCATTTTCACACCACAAAACAGCATACAATGGCTTGTTCCCTTTATCACCGATACTTTTTTGCATATCTCTTTCACTCATTGTTCCTTATCTCTCCACATCACCGTCTATATCTCTCGTTTCCCTGATCTGGTTCCATCATGGCCTAATTCTGCTCCTATGCCTAGGCATGATGAAGATTGCAAAAAGTTGTGAACACTACCCAATCCATCATGACTACAGACCTCCCACCATCGAAGGGATATACAGGAGTTTGTGTCTCAAAAAAGGTAGCGAGCATTGTCAGAGACCCACAACAACCTGGCCTCACTCTCAATTCTGTCCTGCCATCAGGAAGAAGGCATAGGGGTCTGAAAATTGTAATGTACAGGTTTAGGAGCAGCTTCCCGACAATGATCAGGCTATTAAACACTACAACCTCCAAATAAGTTTAGAACTCCATAGACTTGGAGGCACAGTCTTTGTCTTTACACTATTATATTTTGTTTGTTTTTATATTATGCTAGACCAAGTGTGAAGTGCTACATCTTGGCAGGACAAATCAAAATAGGACGTACATGGTAAATGGTAGGGAATTGAGGAATGGTGTGGAACAGAGGGATCTAGGAATAACTGTGCATAGTTCCCTGAAGGTGGAATCGCATGTAGAATAGGGTGGTAAAGAAAGCCTTTGGTGTGCTGGCCTTTATAAATCAGAGCATTGAATAATAGGAGTAGGGAAGTAATGTTAAAAAATTGTACAAGGCATTGGTAAGACCAATTCTGGAGTATGGTGTACAATTTTGGTCGCCTAGTTATAGGAAGGATGTCAACAAAATAGAGAGAGTACAGAGGACATTTACTTAGAATGTTGCCAGGGTTCCAGCAACTATGTTACCCCTAAACTTCTGAGAAAGGTTGAACAAGTTAGGTCTTTATCTTTGGAGCGCAGATGGTTAAGGAGGTGACTTGATTGAGGTCTTTAAAATGATGAAATGGGATAGACAGAGTTGACGTGGATAAGCTTTTTCCCATTGAGGGTAGGGAAGATTCAAACAAGAGGGCATGACATGAGAATTAAGGGACAGAAGTTTAGGGGTAACGTGAGGGGGAACTTCTTTACTCAGAGGGTGGTGGCTGTGTGGAATGAGCTTCCAGCAGAAGTGGTGGAGGCAGGATCGATTTTAACATTTAAAAGTAAAGTGGATAGGTATATGGACGTGAAGGGAATGGAGGGGTATGGTCTGAGTGCAGGTAGATGGGACTAAGGGAAAACAAATGGTCGGCACGGACTGGAAGGGCCGAGAGGGCCTGTCTCCGTGCTGTAATTGTTATATGTTATATGGTTATAATGGTTATTATGCTAGACCAAGTGGGACCCGTTGGGTCCCGTCCCCTCAAAGCGCGGTTGTGTGTGGGGGGGGGGGGGGGGTGTGGCCTGTGGCATCACACACACACTGACCATCGGGGGGGATGTCAGCTCCCCCGCGGTGGATGATCAAACCTCGCGTCGGGGCTTGTGAACTTTCCGCGACGTTGGAGCTCCCGACTCGGCCTCACCCGAGACTGTGAGTCTTTGATGGTGATTCCGCTGTGGCCATGGTGGGAGCGATCCCAGGCAAGGGATCAGCTCTGATGTTAAGTTCGCGCCCCGCGGTGGGGCTCACGACAGTCCGAGGAGGCTTCCAGCTCCAGCGTTGCTAGGCCGCAGAGCCCGGAGAATGCGATCCGAAAATTGATCATATTTCCGGGAAGGTAAGACCTGAAAAAAAGTTTACCCCGATCCACTCCCCCATCCCCTCTCCCCCCTCCCCCTCCTCCCACATAAAACAAACCGCAGTACATTAAAACAAAACTTTTAACAAACTAAAAAATAACAAAGGAGTGAAAAGACGAACAGACTGCCATCAAGATATAAAGCATGACATTTTCAGATAAGTAGGTTTTGGACTCAACGAGAAAAATGTCAACCGGAATATGTAAAAATGTTATCGTTACCGCGAATATCTAATAACACACAACAAATAAACACACACACACATATACACATACGAGATCAGACTTTTAATAGTTACTAGACGGTGGGACCTGTTGGGTCCCGTCCCCTCAACACGCGGTTGCGGGGGTGGGAGGGAGGGGTGGTGGCCTGTGGCGTCACACACACACTAACCAACCCCCACACATACTAACCACCTCCGCACACACACTAAACACCCCCCCTTGATATTATATTAATATTATTCATTTGCTCCTTTTACTCCATCCCCGCTTATCCACTCACGCATAGCCCCCAACTCGCAGGCATGACTAGGGAGGGAGAGGGAGGGGGTAGAGGGCGAGGGCAGAGAAAGAGGGGCAGCGAGAGAGAGAGAGAGAGAGAGAGAGAGGGGGAAGAGAAAGAGGAGCAGAGAGAGAGCAGGTAGGTAGGTAGGCAGGTAGTGCAGGAGTCACCGGCGGTCATCTCCCTCCTAAACAGGTATACCATTTTGGATACTGTTGAGGGAGATGGCTCATCAGGGGAATGCAGCAGCAGCCAGGTTCATGACACCATGGGTGGCTCTGCGGCACATGAGGGGGGAAAAAAGAGGGGAAGGGCAATAGTAATAGGGGATTCAATTGTCAGGGGAATAGATAGGCGTTTCTGCGGCCGCAAACGAGACTCCAGGATGGTATGTTGCCTCCCTGGTGCAAGGGTCAGGGATGTCACTGAACGGCTGCAGAACATTCTGGAGGGGGAGGGTGAACAGCCAGTTGTCGTGGTGCATGTTGGCACCAACGATATAGGTAAAAGAAGGGATGAGGTCCTACAAGGTGAATTTAGGGAGCTAGGAGATAAACTTAAAAGTAGGACCTCAAAGGTAATAATCTCTGGATTACTACCAGTACCATGAGCCAGTCAGAGTAGAAATAGGAGGATATTGCAGATGAATACGTGGCTTGAAAAATGGTGCAAGGGGGAGGGATTCAAATTTTTAGGGCACTGGGACCAGTTCTGGGGGAGGTGGGACCAGCACAAAAAGGATGGTCTGCACCAGGGCTGGAATGGAACCAATGTCCTTGGGGGAGTGTTTGCTAGTGCTGTCAGGGAGAATTTAAACTAATGTGGCAGGGGGGTGGGTACAAGAGCAGAGAGGCAGGTGGGTGTAAAATGAGGGTAGAAGCTGTAGGTAGCAAGGTGAAAAGTAAAAGTGGCAGGCAGACAAAACCAGAGCAAAAATCAAAAAGGGCCACTTTTCAGCATAATTGTATAAGGGGTAAGAGCGTTGTAAAGACAAGCCTGAAGGCTTTGTGTCTCAATGCAAGGAGTATTCGTAATAAGGTGGACGAGTTGAACGTGCAGATAGCTATTAATGATTATGATATAGTTGGGATCACGGAGACATGGCTCCAGGGTGACGTAGGCTGGGAGCTGAACATCCAGGGATATTCAATATTCAGGAGGGATAGAGAGAAAGGAAAAGGAGGTGGGGTAGCATTGCTGGTTAGAGAGGAGATTAACGCAATGGAAAGGAAGGTCATTAATTTGGAGGATGTGGAATCAGTATGGGTAGAGCTGCAAAACACTCTGGGGCAGAAAACGCTGGTGGGTGTTGTGTACAGGCCACCTAAAAAGTATCAGTGAAGATGGGGATGGTATCAAACAGGAAATTAGAAATACGTTATAAAAACAGTTATAATGGGTGACTTCAATCTACATATAGATTGGGTGAATCAAATTGGCAGGGGTGCTGAGGAAGAGGATTTTTTGGAATGTATGCGGGGTAGTTATCTAAATCAACATGTAGAGGAACCAACGAGAGAGCAGGCATGGAAAATTGGATAAGTAAGTATGCAGATGATACTAAGATAGGTGGTGTTGTGGATAATGAAGTAGATTTTCAAAGTCTACAGAGAGATTTGGGCCATTTGGAAAAGTGGGCTGAAAGATGGCAGATGGAGTTTAATGCTGTTAAGTGTGAAGTGCTACATCTTGGCAGGACAAATCAAAATAGGACGTACATGGTAAATGGTAGGGAATTGAGGAATGCTGTGGAACAGAGGGATCTAGGAATAACTGTGCATAGTTCCCTGAAGGTGGAATCGCATGTAGATAGGGTGGTAAAGAAAGCCTTTGGTGTGCTGGCCTTTATAAATCAGAGCATTGAATATAGGAGTAGGGAAGTAATGTTAAAATTGTACAAGGCATTGGTAAGACCAATTCTGGAGTATGATGTACAATTTTGGTCGCCTAGTTATAGGAAGGATGTCAACAAAATAGAGAGAGTACAGAGGACATTTACTAGAATGTTGCCAGGGTTCCAGCAACTATGTTACAGAGAAAGGTTGAACAAGTTAGGTCTTTATTCTTTGGAACGCAGAAGGTTAAGGGGGGACTTGATTGAGGTCTTTAAAATGATGAAAGGGATAGACAGAGTTAACGTGGATACGTTTTTCCCATTGAGGGTAGGGAAGATTCAAACAAGAGGGCATGACATGAGAATTAAGGGACAGAAGTTTAGGGGTAACGTGAGGGGGAACTTCTTTACTCAGAGGGTGGTGGCTGTGTGGAATGAGCTTCCAGCAGAAGTGGTGGAGGCAGGATCGATTTTAACATTTAAGAGTAAAGTGGATAGGTATATGGACGTGAAGGGAATGGAGGGGTATGGTCTGAGTGCAGGTAGATAGGACTAGGGGGAAAACAAATGGTCGGCACGGACTGGAAGGGCCGAGAGGGCCTGTTTCCGTGCTGTAATTGTTATATGGTTATATGGTATGAGACGTGAATTGGCCAAGATAGACTGGCAATTGATTCTTGAAGGGTTGACGGTGGATATGCAATGGAAGACATTTAAAGACTGCATGGATGCACTATAAAAATTGTTCATCCCAGTTTGGCAAAATAATAAATCGGGGAAGGTAGTGCATCCGTGGATAACAAGGGAAATCAGGGATAGTATCAAAGCAAAGGATGATGCGTACAAAGTAGCCAGAAAAAGCAGCATACCAGAGGACTGGGAGAAATTCAGAGACCTGCAGAGGAGGACAAAGGGCTTAATTAGGAAAGGAAAAATAGATTATGAAAGAAAACTGGCAGGGAACATAAAAACTGACTGCAAAAGTTTTTATAGATATGTGAAGAGAAAGAGATTAGTTAAAACAAATGTAGGTCCCTTGCCATCAGAAACAGGTGAGTTGATCATGGGAAACAAGGATATGGCGGACCAATTGAATAACTACTTTGGTTCCGTCTTCACTAAGGAAGACATAAATAATCTGCCGGAAATAGCAGGGAACCGCGGGTCAAAGGAGGAATTGAGTGAAATCCAGGTTAGTCGGGAAGTGGTGTTGGGTAAATTGAATAGCACTCCTCAGCAAAGATCATGGCTCGTGAGCCTCCCCAACACTTGAGTTGAAAAAATTATATCAATCCCCAATTGCAATACCAATTGACCCTCCCCCTCCTGTCCTGCCTGAGCGGGCTGCGGGATCCATGGTGAGCGGGCTGCGGGGCCCATGGCAAGCAGGTTGTGGGACCCATGGCAAACTGGCTGAAGGGCCCATGGTGTGTGGGCTGCGGGGCCCATGGCGAGCGCCAACCAAATGATTGCAAGTCGGGGGAGGAATGACGTCACTCGCAGCGCGTGGAAAACAATGCACAGCAGGCTGCGCGTGGAAAACAGTGCGCACAGGCCGCGCGAGCAGACCCACCGTGACGTCATCACCTCTTTATTTTTTAAGTTATTTGAAATTTTTGAACATTCTCATAAATAACTCGAGAAATAATGCATGAAATTTTCAGATAAGGCGATTTTTGACCACAGCATAAATCTCAATCAGAATATGTAAAAACTTCACCTTTAGCGTGTCGTGTTTTCGAGGAGATGTGAATCGCACACGAACATCACACAAATAAATACACATCCAACATCAGCTTTATAAATATAGATATGATACAATATATATGATTTAGATATGATATATATTATATCATATAATATATAATATAACATCACATATATATATTTATATATATATAGAGCAAAACTATATATAATTATATATATACTATATATATCATTGTTTGTTTTATATATGTACAGAAATATATTTAAAAAAAGCAATAAAATATATATTTGTGTATATTGTGTACCTGGTTTATTCGGTTTGCATATTTGTTATGCTGTTGCAAATAAAACCCTCTTGAATGAATACTCGACTCTTCTTTTCCCAAGGAACAGTGGATCTGTGGAACATTGCAGAGATTAATTCATTGCTTTGTTTCAATAGAGATCCGGACATATCCCTAGCTGGACATAGTTTACATCATGTCGCTGCGGTCTTCTGGACTAGTTTTAATCACCCTAATAAATTGGAGAGATATCCTCAGTCTACTCTACTAACTGACCATGGATACCCTCCTCATACAGTAGATGAGAATTAGCTCTACTGACCCACGCAGCCCTGTGTAACAGGATAAGCCTATTATTCCCAATCTGGTGCTTTTAAGTATTTGTAACAATTTAAGCTTTTTTTCTGGCGGTTCCAAATCAAGAGTCTAAATGGCATGAACTCCCTAAATTAAGTGAAGGAGGACAGATATTTTTTTCCTCTCATTTGTAACAAAAAAGGAGAGAGATTTTATGGAATTTTGAATGCTTATATGGAGAAGATGTTTATGTGCAAAACATTCCACATCTGTGACGGTTAATTGACATGGAAACTACTTATTACTACAATTGCTGGAAAAAAGGTTATAGTTTAACAATCAGATCTGCATTGCAGTCAAAGATAATTAAACTTCAACTAGAATTTCTAACTTATTTATAGTGAGTCATCTGATTAGGAATAGTGTCAGCAGCCAAATCTAGTCTGTTGACAATATGGAGCAAAGGCATCTTCATAACCGTATATAGAAACTATGCCCGTGCATGTACAAAATAGGTGCATATATTGCTTACACAAATACACTGTAAAGGTGTAGTAACTGTTTATTTTATTCTAGATTTGAGCTAATTTAAATAATCTAGTTGCCATGTTCACACATATAAAAAGTGTAATTAAAGTATATTTTGATATATTCAGAAGCAGAGAAACGTAAATGTGCATTTACAGATCAAGGTTTCATAGTAGTCTATGGACAATGCATCCAGAGCTAACATTATCTGTGCCTGGTGACTTTTAAACCTAATTAGTTTCCATGATTAAAATCAGGTTAATATGTGTGTTATTTTAAAATTGTTATTTTCATATTATCCAGTATAAGATAATGTTATGTAATGTTGGGTAACATTTTAGCAGAGGATTAAGCCTCCTGATTTCACAAATATGAAACCAGTAACTGTAATTTTACTCTGGAGTCACGTGAGTGACTACGTGAAGAAGCCCCGCCAGGCGCATGTGCGTCATTACGTCCGCGCATGTCGCACTGAACGGGCTGGAGGGCACAGCTCCACCAGCGGTAAGTAGGAACTTCTAAGGTAAGTGTTTTTACAAACTTTACCAAGAAGTATTTCCACTCCGTAAAGCTGGCTCGAGCAGTCAGTAGGAGTGGAGAGTTGGAGCTGTCACTTCGGAAAATCCGTCATAGCATGGGTCCAGGGATTCACGAATTTGATCGGGTCGGGAGATAAGCGCGGCAACGCCGGTTCCGATGCCGGGTGCCGTTTTACAGGCAGCAGTTAAGATAGCGCGCTAATCTTCACCACTAGCTCCATTTACAAAAGACAGGCCAACTGGAATTTTGATTCAGAATGAGCCTGGTCCACCTATTTATTTTCCAAGGGTACTAAGCAGACTGCGGTTGCTGCTAGCCATGACAAGGCAAATATAAAGTCACAGACCTGGGTTCTCTGACGACAATGGTGACTCTTCCCCTGATCATACAACAATGTGGGGGAGGATGGGAACATGGAGCTGATGCTCCAACCTTTGATTACATAAGGGTCCAAGGGCCAGTGCTGTCCAAGAGGGCCCATACCAAGAACAATATATGGAGGGTTTCCATATATTGGGGTTCCTTCCAGAGCCTTGTTTAGGACTGGAGGATGCCTCCCTACAATATGATTTGGGAGAAGCAGGGCATGATGCAGCTGACCCTGATGCTGGTGTCCCTGCTTATGTGCAAACACCAGCGCACAAGAGCCATGCTCCGGGTGTCTCGGAAATGGCAATGAGTTTTGCTATTCCGGAGGGGACTGGCGAGGCAATGGAACAATCCCTTGCCAGCAGTATCAATTATTTAGTACCTCACCGGCTCCAGCAATATATGATGCAAGTGACTGCAAACAAATACGAGACACCTGTTTAATGTGCATGACTGAAAGTGTCCACGGTGATCCAGGTTCTGGGCACCCATGAGTCCTTCTTTGAGGGGACAGGAGGTTCGGTGTCAACACGTCCTCCAACTGGTGGCTGCAGCAATTACTGCATTTGGCACTATGGTCCAGGGGACAATCATTCCTCAAACTCACAACATATATGTTGGGTATTTTATGCAATGCATTTTTCAGGAAATTGCATCAGGGAATATCGCCATCAAGTCACCACTAAACCAAAATATTTGCTGCTCTATGTAAGGCGACTAATGTACAAATACCTGAAATATTGTTTGGAACGGACCTTGTCATGAAAATTTGTGAAATTAATGATGAGGCCAAAACAATTGGCTTAATGTAGTCAAGCATTTTGAGGTCACCTATTCGCAACCCTGGGTTAATACTGAAGGTCAGATCCAGGTGCTGGGCTCAGCAGGGGAGGCCAGAGGGGCAATGAGGGTACCCACCGAGACAGACCGGCTACAACCCCAATATGAGCAGACAACAGACTTACAGGTCAACTGTAGAGGTACAGGGACCTTTGTTAACGATAAAGTTCTGGTGGCCAATCTCCTATTGGAGGTTGCTTACAAATGTTTTCTAATGAATGGTGCTGTATAACGTATGATATGTTTATACAAAATACTGTCTCACGTCTCCCATTGAGTTTATCTCAGGGATAGATCCACCTCAACAGCACAAGCCTAATAAAATGTGGGTGTTTTCTGCTCGAGAGCCATTGGTAAAGCCATTAATCATCCTCCACAATTGTGTCTAATATTTCCCCAGATCTCAAAAAGATGGGTGTTGTAGAGTAATTCTCGTCCTCAATCACTTAAATTCTTCAGTTCAGTTCTCTACAGGAATTTAAACTCGACATCTTTGTTACTGCTAAACAGCTGCTATCACAGGGCTGTTATGTGGCAACTATTGATTTGCAAGATGTGTATTATTCACTGCCAATTCATGCTCATTATCGCAGGTACTTGAAATTTAATTGGATGGGACAGCTGTGACAATAGAAAGCATTGACTCATGGATTAAGTTCAGCACCCAGGCTATTTATTAAATTGTTAAAACCTGTGCTGGTGCTATTGAGGGCCATCATCACATTGTAATGGCTTATTTAGCTGATATCTTAATTATCAGCAACACTAAAGGGTCAGCTGAAGAATCGGTTGCAGCAACCAAAAAATGTGCTTGGGTCATTAGGGGTTGCTCCATCCAACTAGGTCCAAGTTACAGCCAACCCAAAATATTGAGTATTTGGGGTTTCTTATTAATTCCGTTGCTAAAACAGTAACATTACCAACAGCCAAGGTTGTCGATGATGTTGATGTCTGTACTTGCCTCCCACAAAAACTTTATCCCTCCATCCGAGAAGTCGCTTAGGTCATTGGGAAATGGGTAGCAGGTTTTCCTGCTGTACATTTCATTCCTTTGCATTATCAACATTTGCAGAGAGCACGAGAACAAGTACTAATATCGAATGCAGGCCATTTTGATCAGGTTATGCAGTTCCCAACCACAGCTCTCGCAGAATTGCAGTGGTGGATTGTTAATGTTAATCAAGCTACAAATAACATTTTGGGTACTAGACCCTTCACTAATCTTCCAGACAGATGTCAGCGCTCTCGGATGGGGGGGCTACGGACACCGAGTCTAGCTGTGGGGGTAGCTGGCATGAACACGAAGGGTTGATTCGCCACACACACGGGATAAATTATTTCGCATTATTGGGGGCATTTTATGGGTAAAGGCATATTGCTCCTCAATGAAGGATTTACACGTTCAACTCCAGATTGATAACACCACAGCATATATTAATCATATGGGAGGAGCACAATCAGTATCATGTGTTAACTTGGCTACCGTCATGTGGCATTGAGGGCCATCATCACATTGTAATGGCTTATTTAGCTGATATCTTAATTATCAGCAACACTAAAGGGTCAGCTGAAGAATCGGTTGCAGCAACCAAAAAATGTGCTTGGGTCATTAGGGGTTGCTCCATCCAACTAGGTCCATTTCAAGGCATATTTGCGTTTCAGCCATTTATTTACCACCTATAGACAATGTGGTGGCCGACCATAGGTCGCGTACGTTTCATGCCAATATAGAATGGATGTTGAATTCTAAACTTTGTCACACAATTGTCACTCGATTTGGGTTGCCAGACATTGATCTGTTGCATCCAGATTCCATCACCAGTTGCCTAAATATGTTTCATGGGAGCCAGATCCAGGTGCAGTTGCCGTGGATGCAGTCTCGTTACATTGGGGGCACTAAACCTTTATGCAATTCCTCAATTTTTTCATCCCAAAATGCCTCACCACAACAGAGTGAGACTCCACCACAGGTGTTTTGGTGGTCCCAGATTGGCCGACACAACCATGGTTCCCATTAGTGCTTCCAATGATGGTTCAGCCATTCATGATGATTCCCAGCTGCAGTAATTTGTTGGTGCATCCGGTTACAGGAGAATGTCACCCTTTACATGACCATATTAATTGTTGGTCTGAAGGTTCTGACCAGACAATTCCAAGGACTTGGATTGTCGAACAGGGCCTTGGAGGTTCCAACTGCAGGCTGGCGAAATAGCACTCAATAAACAATATATGGTTCACATAAAGAAATGGGAGCTGTTTCTGTGTACAATCCAATATGTCTTATCATAATGCAACCATATGTGATGTGTTGGAGTTCCTTGCTAAGTTGCATTTTGATGGGCACCTGTTATAGTGCCATTACCAGTGCTCGGAGTGCGTTGTCCTCTTATTTAGGGGACTCTTCTGTTAGTATCCCGATTTATGAGGAATTTTTAATAAAAGCCCTCCGAAACCTCGATATACAGAAATCTGAGATATCAGTCTTGTTCTCACAATGCTTCGGCAATGGGCTCCAATTACTTCATTATCTATGCAGAGATTAACTCTTCCTGTGGTTATGCTAATAGCGCTGGTTTCAGCAGAACGTGTACAAACATTACAATTGTTACAAATACCTTGTATGCATTTGTCTGTCAATGACATTACCTTCTATGTTTATGATTTAATCAGAACAAAGCAGGCCAGGTCTGGCTGGAACCAAGCTGATGTTTAAAGACTATCCTGTTGACCAAATGTTATATGTAGTTAAACACTTAAGCCAATATATTAAGGTAACAAGGAGTCTCAGAGGTTCTGAGACAGGACTGCTCATTAGTCACAAAGAGTGTCAGCACAAACGATTTCTAGATGGTTGAAACAGGTTCTCAATTATGCTGGAGTCGCCAATCATGTCTTTACCTCTCACTCCACCAGGGCGACATCAACCTCCGCGGTGAAGGCTCAGGACGTGCCGCTAGACCACATCCTCGAGGCTGCAGGATGGTCTCGAGAAGCAACATTTTCTCAGTTTTCTGACAAACCTGTACAGACCGTGCCACGGGTTGGGCATGCTGTTTTGGGTCACATTTAATTCATTTGCTTTGTTTTCTATCATTGTTTGTAATTTCCTCTGAGACAGAAGGGTTATTCCTGGGTTTGTTATTATTAACAATAGTTATTGAATAATTCGAAGCAATGTTCAATATATTATTTATTCCCTACTGTGTCAACCGAAGCAGATTGTCGTATGGTGTGCATCTACGGCATGAAAATACAGAGCTTTGAAATCTTCACGCAGTCACTCACGTGACTCCGAAGTAAAATAGTAAGATTAAACGAGAACTTACCAGTTCAAAGTTTGATCCTTATTTTATGAGGAGTGACGTGAGGGATTACGTGCCCTCCACTCCCACCCTCACAATCTAAGAGGTAATCTGGTAGTTCTAGTCTTCTACGAGCCTTACTATGTTACTTCGGCTATTTGTTTTCTGTGTTTTCACGCTGCTGCTTTGAAGTATGACGCGCATGCGCCTGGCGGGTCTTCTTCACGTAATCCCTCAACGACACTCCTCATAAAATAAGAATCAAACTTCGAACTGGTAAGTTCTCGTTTAATCTTACTATTAAAGAATTGAATTGAACAGAGAGTCTCCAAACAAGAATTTATTTCTAAAATGTAACATTCACATTAACAAAGTGACAGGAATGTTAAACACCTCCAATAAATCATATGAAAGGACTAACATTTAAATTTTTAATTATTATAATCCTTTTATATTAATGATCTGGATGAGGGAATTGAAGGCAATATCTCCAAGTTTGCGGATGACACTAAGCTGGGGGGCAGTGTTAGCTGTGAGGAGGATGCTAGGAGACTGCAAGGTGACTTGGATAGGCTGGGTGAGTGGGCAAATGTTTGGCAGATGCAGTATAATGTGGATAAATGTGAGGTTATCCACTTTGGTGGCAAAAACAGGAAAGCAGACTATTATTTAAATGGTGGCCGATTAGGAAAAGGGGAGATGCAGCGAGACCTGGGTGTCATGGTACACCAGTCATTGAAAGTAGGCATACAGGTGCAGCAGGCAGTGAAAAAAGCGAATGGTATGTTAGCTTTCATGGCAAAAGGATTTGAGTACAGGATTTGACCACACCTGGAGTATTGCATACAGTTTTGGTCTCCAAATCTGAGGAAGGACATTATTGCCATAGAGGGAGTGCAGAGAAGGTTCACCAGACTGATTCCTGGGATGTCAGGACTGTCTTATGAAGAAAGACTGGATAGACTCGGTTTATACTCTCTGGAATTTAGGAGATTGAGAGGGGATCTTATAGAAACTTACAAAATTCTTAAGGGGTTGGACAGGCTAGATGCAGGAAGATTGTTCCCGATGTTGGGGAAGTCCAGGACAAGGGGTCACAGCTTAAGGATAAGGGGGAAATCCTTTAAGACCGAGATGAGAAAGACTTTTTTCACACAGAGAGTGGTGAGTCTCTGGAACTCTCTGCCACAGAGGGTAGTTGGGGCCAGTTCATTGGCTATATTTAAGAGTGAGTTGGATGTGGCCCTTGTGGCTAAGGGGATCAGAGGGTATGGAGAGAAGGCAGGTACGGGATACTGAGTTGGATGATCAGCCATGATCATATTGAATGGCGGTGCAGGCTCGAAGGGCTGAATGGCCTACTCCTGCACCTAATTTCTATGTTTCTATGTTTCTATGTTTTGAAATAACATTACTTTGTCAAGTCTCTGAGGCTTCCCATTTGTTTTTAGATTGTTTTCAGGTTGCATAGTAATCATGACCGAATTTCCACCTGATTTTGCCTCCCGGGTTATTCTTTGGGCTGTGTTTGCTAAGGTTTCCTATCTCTCCCTGGTACCTTGTTGCTCAAGTAGCTCGAGAGACTCCTCATATCCGGCAAACCAACAGACTCCATGGTGACTGCATGAACAATTGCAATAATGTGACAAAAGTCATAAAATGTCTGTTTGTATTGGGGCGGATATTGAGGCACCTTCAATATCTGAATACACAGGTAAGTGTGTGCAAACATCCCTTTCAAGCCCACAGACAAGGAAAGCTTGAAATGTGCATGGTTACTTGTCAACTTTATTTACTAATGCGTAAGGCAGGATGGCAGGAGGTGAACTGAAACTAATTTTTTTTCCATTCAGAGTTTATCTGCGGGCAGTGGCACTAAATGTATTATTTAAGACAGTCAGCACATTGTACTCTTGCTTTCCAAGTTCATTCGGTTGAAGTCAATGAATTTTTGGTGGCAGATTTACAAAACCTTTATTGCCATCAAAGTGATGAATTTCTGACAAAAGAGGCAAAGGTTTTGGATTCCACAACATTACCTGACGTATTGGATGAATGCTTGGAGAGTGGTGTGCACTGGTCTACTTAATGATTATATATTAAGCCTTGCAATTATTTTTATATTCTTTCCTAAGATGTGGAAAGTCAGTAGTTATTGTTCATTTCGAATTAACAAAGAGCAGGTGATGATGAACCTCTTCCTTGTCAATGGAGTAACTTATTAGATCATCCTGAAGGCAACTTAAGATTGCGGAAGAACTCTTCATCCTCCATCTGAACATGTTGCAGTCACGTTTTACTTCAGAGATACATTGCGGAAACAGGCACTTTGGCCCACGGACTCGGAGTTGATCAGCGATCACACTAGCACTATCCTACATGCTAGGGACAATTTACATGTTTTACCAAAGCCAATTAACCTACAAACCTGTACGTCTTTGGAGTGTGGATGAAACCACAACACCCGGAGGAAACCCATACAGTCACAGGGAGAATGTGCAATCTCTGTAGAGACAGCACCTATAGTCAGGATCGAACCTAGGTCTCCGGCACTGTGAGGCAGCAGATCTATCGCAGTGGCACTGTCCTGCCCAATCAGATTCAATCGCAAAATTTCCTATTTTGGGTAGCTCGCTCATTCTGTGTAAGTGAGAACTTCCATTGATGCTAGGAACCCATATGTAGTTTTGACTCATTTGTTCCACTGGTATAGCCTGTCATGCTGGGCCTGCAAATAGCAACATACAACACAACAAATAAGCATTAAGTGTTTTAACTGTCACACTAACCCATTGTGGTCTCACCTTAAATGAGATGTTCCCTTTGTATAGCCTAATTCTAACCCTCTTCTCCCCAGCTTTTCCATCACTGAAATCTAACTTGTTTTCTCTCTTACCCAGTTCTGACAAAGGGTGTCAGATCTGAAACATTAATTTTTTCCACGAATGCTGTCTGATATACGCATTTTCAGCATCTTTTGGTTTTAACATCAGATTTCCAACATTTGAAATGTTTCCGATTAAGATTTAGATTATGATCACACAGATTGAATTATTTGCAAGATACAGCATGGAAGCAGGCCCTTCGGCCCACTGAGATCATGCCAACCATCGATCACTCATTCACACAAGCTCTATGTTATCCCACATTCACATCTACTCGCTGCACCCTGGGGCAATTTATAGAGGTGAATTAACTTACAAAACACACATCTTTGGAATGGATCATAGGTGATTGGACCATTAGGAAACAACTGTCCCCAATCACAAGCCACAGCTTCCATACATTATATGGTGGGACCGTCATATGAGGAAAGATTGAAAAGGCTAGGCTTGTATTCACTGGAGTTTAGAAGGATGAGGGGGGGGGGGGGTCTTATAGAAACATATAAAATAATAAAAGGACTGGACAAGCTAGATGCAGGAAAAATGTTCCCAATGTTGGGCGAGTCCAGAACCAGGGGCCACAGCCTTAGAATAAATGGGAGGCCATTTAAGACTGAGGTGAGAAAAAAAGTTTTCACCCAGAGAGTTGTGAATTTGTGGAATTCCCTGCCACAGAGGTCAGTGGAGGCAAAATTACTGGATGGATTTAAGAGAGAATCAAGGGAATGAAGGGATATGGGGAGAAGGCAGGCACGGGTTATTGATTGAGGACGATCAGCCATGATCACAATGAATGGCGGTGCTGGCTTGAAAGGCCGAATGGCCTCCTCCTGCACCTATTTTCTATATTTGTATGTTTCTATATTTACCTGGGTAAAATGCAGAAGGCCTTTACATCCTCAAATCCAGTGGCAAGACCTGAATGGTCTCTGCATTTGGGTCAACGGCCTTGATGTTTGGAGACCCCATCTCTTGAATGTCCACAGGTGGGTTTTTTTCAGGTGGGAACTTTATAAATCACTTGAATAGTTTTAAAATATCTTTGATATTATAATTGGAGTAAATATTTTTTTTAATATGATTTAGTCATTTTTTTCAAAAATAGCAAATAATTAATCAAGACAAGTAGAAACATTTCAGATTAATTAAAAAACAGCAAACTGTTGAAGAAAAATGATTCGCAAATAAATTGATTACTCCCCAATGGTACCATAGGGATGTGAATGATAGTATCTGGGGAGAATAAAATGGATGAAAATAGGATGAGTAATAATGCGTGTTTGTGGTCAGCACAGTCTTGGTGGGCTGAAGGGCCTGTTTCTGTGCTGTACCTCTCTATAACACTATGACTTTATGATTCTCCCAGGTTTGGCAGTAGATCCCAGATTCATTGTAGGCTTGGGTAAGGCCTGCAACTACATCTGTCTGAGTAACTAAATCTAGCTGCTCCAGTCAGATGCATTAGTCTTCATATGATTATAATCATAGAGCTGTACAGCATGGAAACAGGCCCTTTGTCCCAACTCATCCATGCTCATCATTGCCTAACCAAGCTAGTCCCACATGTCTGTGCCTAGCCAATATCTTTTTAAACTATCCCTATTCATGTACCTTACCACTGTCTTTTAAATGTCATAATTATACTTGCCTTTACCATTTCCTTGAACAGCTCGTTCCATATATCTATCACTCTTCATGTGAAAATGTTGCACCTTATGTCCTTAATCCTTCTTTACCACTCTAACTACTTATGTTGCCACTTTGATGGATTTATGTACTTGGACCCAAGGATTCCTCTGAACACCCAATGCTCTTAAGGGTCTTGCCATTAATTGTATATTCTACCTTTATGTCCCTGTCCCACTTAGGAAACCTGAACGGAAACCTCTGGAGACTTTGCGCCCCACCCAAGGTTTCCGTGCAGTTCCCGGAGGTTTAAGTCCTCCGGCAACCACCTTTAACTAGCATCGTAACCGGCTTCGACTAAAAAATTACCGATTTTTAAAACTGAAACCACTTTTGACCATTAGGGAGACTGACAAAAACCTCCAGGAACCATGAGGGAGCCCACCTCATTGTGACGTCATTAGTCAAAGCTTAAAAGGCAGTTTTGTCTTTTTTTTTAAACTTTAATCACCAATGTCGTGAAATATAGCATGAAATCTTAAGTGAAGTTGATCACTGCTTAAAGGGGGAAAATGTGAGTCAAAATATGTAAATTTTTTATCGTTACCTTGTAGCGTTTTGGCAAAAATATAAAGACACACACATTTACAAACACACACACATACAAGATACAAGAGTTATAGAGATGACCTGCAGTGTACAGATATGACCTACTGATTGTCCCTAATTAACCCATCTTGATTCATCATTGCCCTTGCCAATGGTCTAATTTCTTGCCTATGTCCCTTTCTGCCTTTCCTAGCCTCAACGTCCATAGGATAGTTTGTGGCTGAATCCTCCTCTACTTACTACCTATATGCACTCCCACCAACTGACTGCATGTAAAAATGTTCTCAGAGTGAATTTGAATTGTGAGGACTTTATTCGGAACAAGATGTACAGTTGGTGCTCTGGCTTAATAGAAGATGTTTCATTGCTGCGCCTCCACTTCGGAAAACATCTATTGCCTGTAATTTGCTGCTTATTGAAATTGGTTTTGGTTGGATATTCATGTGAAGACTCATTTTGTGTTGCTAATTTGCCAGCAATTGTGAAATTGAAACTCTTCTACATCTTGAACGTGATGAATTCCAATCAGAATGTTCCAGAAGGCAACTTGTGAAAACCAGGATTTTTTAGCACAACCTGCAGACAAAGAACAAGGGAGTGGGGGTGGTGACTGTGATTGTGTTTTTGAGCCCAAAACAAGGAACTTTTCTGCTCTTACTATTGTCATTACTCCTGGATGTCTGAAGAATGTGCGTCCTTCAATTCACTTTCTCATACAAAACTGGGAAAGAAAGAGCAGATGGAGTTTAATCTGAGTGATTAAACCAGATGGTGAATTGCAGTGTGCACAGGTATAGTGTGTACAGTATACAGCATGGGTGGCGTGGGTGTGCAGGTTAAAAGTCAATGTTAAACTATCCATATCATTTAGATCTCATGGCAACTGGGTTGTTTACTTACACATGCATTTAGTTCCTTCACTGAATGATCAAAAATGTTTGGAGGAAGAAGTCCCAATCATCTTATTATTCCTAAATATTTTACATGAAAGTGCACTGAATAGAGGTGGTATTTTAATTTACACAACAGTATAATTCTGTCTGCTTCTGCAATAAAACTAGAAGTTGCTTCTAAGGGGTACTTTTTTTTTCTGGTTTAAACAGAAGGTCGATTGGTTCTTAGTGAGATGCTCCAAAATGAACCTGTTATAAAATTGTTGGCCGAAGGATATCTCACCATGGGCAAAGAGTTGCATGTAATTTAGTTGACAATTTGCTTAAATGTTAAACAAGCAATCTTGGTTCTTAATAGAAAATAGAAATAATGGAACCATGCAGTCAGTCAGAAAAAGAGTTAGAGTATTTGTTCGATAAGTCAAAGGCGGTATGGTGGCTTAGTGGTAGAACTACTGCCTTACAGTGCCAGAGAGACAGGTTCGACCCTGGTGCTCTCTGTATGGAGTTTGTACGTTCTCCCCGTGACCTGCGTGGGTTTTCTCAGAGATCTTTGGTTTCCTCCCACACTCCAAAGACGTACAGGTGTGTAGTTAATTGGCTTGGTATTAATGTAGATTGTCCCTAGTTGTGTGTAGGATAGTGTTAGAGTGCAGGACTCACTAGTCTGTGCAGATTCGGAGGGTGGAAGGGACCTGCTTCTGCGCTGTATCTCTAAACTAAACTAAACTAAACTAAATGGTCAGAATTCCAGCATCTGTAGTATTTTTTGATGTAGAATTTTGATCGGTGTAAACGAAAAGAAATTTCAGAGAAAGTTAGAATTTGTGGCAGAACCAAACACACCTGTTTTACACTTTGGTAAATTATCAAAAGTTATCCAAAATTAGAAATAGCCTAATCTTAAGCGTTGTTTTCAACATCAGATCTGCTTGTATAACAAACAGTACATTTGGTCAGCTGAGAGAATGTAAACCAGTTCAGCTCAGAGATACAGTGCAGAAACAGGCCCTTCAACCCACCGAGTCCGCACGGACCAGCAATCTCCTCACATTAACACTATCTTATTAGGGATAATTTACATTTATACCAAGTCAATTAACCTACAAACCTGTACGTCTTTGGAGTGTGGGTGGAAACCGAAGATCTTGGAGAAACCCCATGCAGGTCACGGGGAGTACGTACAAATTCCGTACAGACAGCACCCGTAGTCAGGATCAACCCGGGACAGGCTGTGTCTGGCGCTGTCAGGCAGCAACTCTACCGCTGCGCCACCAGTTGCTTCATTTTGGATAATAATGTGCATATTTCAGAATGCTTCTTATTCTATTTTTCAGAATTACCTTTTGAAATATGACGTAAGTCCGAGTAAATAAAATGTGTTATAAACAATGTTCTTTTATTATGAGATCCCATTTACCAGATTGCACCTCATGCCCCGAAAGTACAAATATTTCGTCTTGCCAGCATTAAACTGCACTGACATTAGTTTGTGTAGGAAAGAACTGCAGATGCTGGTTTACAACGAAGATGGACACTAAATGCTGGAGTAACTCAGCGGGACAGGCAGCAACTCTGGAGAGAAGGAATGGGTGACGTTTTGGTCGAGATCCTTCTTCAGACTTCAGAGGTACTGCTGAGTTACTGCAGCATTTTGTGTCGAACATTAGTTTACTGGATCACATTGGAAGAAAAGTAGAATCAAAATTATTTTATGCTTCGTGTAATACTTTATTACCTTCCTGACATTTGAACCATTACTTACGACACATGCATCTGGTAGCATATTTATCCAAGGCAGCTGTTTCTACAATAATAGTTGTCATAAAGATAAACAAAAGTAATGAAGTCCCCTGTTATTTGGATACATACTCAGTTTATTCTACCTACATTGCCTCTTTGTTATTTTATTCTATTGACTTTGCATGATAAGTTATCTCGAAGTAGGAATATAAAATAACATTGATATCATAGCATAGCATAATTAAATACATTGCACTAATATTAGCTTAAACATGGCATATAATTCAAGTAATAAAAAGTAGGTGTGGGATAACAAAAGGAATGTCCGGAATTCATTCAAGTGAGGCAGTATATGTGGCAATAAGCATTGACTACTTTAGATAGCTGCTAAGAAGAACAGTTTGGATGCTAATTAAACTTAGCTCATAACACATTTACCTCTATTTAGACTTATTTTAGAAGAAGAATTGAAAACATAGGAATGTCTAATATGTTGAATCATCTAAATTTGACAGATTGCAGATTATTTGGGAATAGATTAATTTGGCCAATTTCCTTTTAGATTATCCTTCTGAAGACTTTATTCAGATATGATATACCATTCCAAATTGGTATCATGTTTTAAACTACCATGATAATGGAGTGAACAAAGAATTAATGTTTTGGCTAAACTATCCTGAACATTAAGGGATCTACATTAATTTAGAAAAATTGAAAGCCACTGAAATCATTTCTGCAAATGATAGTGTACATGAGAGCACTGCTGTTTAACACGATAATTATTGGATCACTGGGTGGAGCTGCTTTTATTTATTCTTGCAACTCTGCTGCTAATAAAATACAAGGAAATTGAAGCTACTTTGATAGAATTGAAATCGTGATAGAATATCATTTCAATAAACTGAAGATTGCTTGTGAGGCGTGAGAGGATTGGAATGACCAATCATTTTCATGTTTAAGAAGGATACTGGATAATCCAACAGATGCTGGATAATGGAAGGTAGACAAAAGTGCTGGAGAAGCTCAGCGGGTGCAGCAGCATCTATGGAGCGAAGGAAATAGGCAACGTTGGGCTGAGGGAGAGCTGAGAAGGGGAGGAGACAGCAAGGGCTTTCGGAAATTGGAGAAGTCAATGTTTATGCTGCTAGGTAGCAAACTGCCCAAGCGGAATATGAGGTGCTCAATCATTTTCATGTTTCCTCCCACATTCGAAAGATATGCAGGTTTGCAGGTTAATTGGCCTCCGATAAAATTATCCCTAGCGTGTAGGATAGAACTAATGTATGGCTGATCAGTGGCCGGCGAGGACTCGGTGGGCAGAAGAGCTTGGCCTGTTCCCACATTGTATCTCTAAACTAAACTAAATTTTATTCTGGTGTTGGAAATATATGTTTAAAAAAAATCTTAATAAATATGTGTTGAAGTAAATACCTGCACAAAGTCTAGATTAATAAATCCCCTTGTGCAAATTAATTGAATCAAGCATACACTTGCACATAACACATCAATATACATGTTGCAGGACTACTTTTCATTCATTATCATCGCACCGTTATGTCTTTGGTACATTGTCCACCATCAAATCTTTGACTCGAGTTAGCATGCAATTGACCAAAGTCTGACAGTTTCCAAGGAATTTTTCTTCTCAATACCACAAATGAATTATGGCCTCAATGAGCTCCTGTCTCATGGTACAGTCCTTTCCTTTGAGTCTCTCTTTAATAATTTACCCTAATTCTCTATCAGACTCAAGACAGGTGAGTTACCAGGCTAGTTCGACAAGTATTCCCTTCTTTGTTGTATGGTGCTTGTTCTTGCTGGTATACCTGGATTCATCTGGACAAGTTTTCAATATCTACAGCACCACTCTTCTCTGCAATGCATCAATATATTGTGGTAATTTCATCAGGTGGTCTCATCCCTCCCTCCATCCCCCACCCTAGTTCTCCGACTAGTTTCACTGTCCTGATTAATTTTATTGATCGAATGCCTCGTTGTCACCTACCCCTCAGCCAACAATGAACTATTCTACATTTCCTTGGTCATCATTTGCTTTGATCTGTTGTTTTCACACCTTACCCATCCATATCTCTCGTCTTCCTCTCCCCTGACTCTCAGTTTGAAGGGTCTTGGCCCACAACATCACCCTTTCCTTCTCTCCAGCGATGCTGCCTGTCCCGCTGAGTTACTCCAGCATTTTGTGTTTATTATCATTCCATCAACTGGGTGTTGCTGACCAATGCCATAGTAGCTGAAGCAACCCCAAAACATCATATTTTCAGAATGTTTGACAAAATGGTGAATATGGCATTTTTTCTAGTTTTATACCGCACTTCTCATAGTGTTGTTCGTAATTCTTCAATTGTATTTACAAATAATGGACAGAAGCAGACGTAGGATACTTTGTAACTTTGTCGGCACCCTTTCTGTGGCCACCCTTTGCATCCTTGGGTATTCACAACAAAGAATATCACTGTGACTTGTCACATGACAATAAGGTATCATTCATTCACAGGAATACGGAACAGAACTAGATCATTCAGTCCTTTAAGGTTGCATCACTCTCTGATCAGATAATGGCTAACCTGATGAGAACGTCAACCTCTCATTCCTGTTTACTCCCAGTAATGTCTCATCTCTATCCACTGCACCCCTTGCCTTAGTACTCGAGAAAACATCTAACCCTCTCATTAAAAGTTATCCTTCTCATTCAAAGAGTACCAAAGACTCATGGGTCTCTGAGAGAAGATAATTCATCTTATCTCTGTCTTAAACATTGAGCTCAAGTTTTAGATTCTCCAATACGAAAACACATCCTTCCCACATCTGCGCTGTCAGCAACGTTCAGAATCTTAAGTGTTTCAACCAAGTCCCTGTTCGCTCTTCTAGACTCCCGTGGATGCAGGTCATGCCTGACACATGCAAGTATAATTAATTCATTATTGGTTAAACAGAGATTGAGCTCTAAAGTTTGTTTATAAGTCACTGGGAAAGACATTTATCCTCTGGTTTATGTGCTAAATGTACAACATAGTAAGATAACTCTTTGAACTTGGTTTCCAAAAATTGGTAACATTTGTTTAATTGGGACCATATCCCAGAAGGCGGGTTCAAGCACATTATGTTTTTTGCACATGCAACAGAGTTCACATCAAGCCAAGTTGAGATTATTGTCACAGATGCAACTACTGTGAGGAACAGGTATAATGAAAACCTTGTTTGCGGCACGTTGACTCAGGTACACTCGATTACATAAACTGTACATAAATTCTAGGTAAATTACATATAAATTCTTAAAGACAGTGAAAGGAAATAGATTGCAACAAAGCAATGCATTCATGCAAACGTAGGTTTCAATTGGGTGTATATTTTAAGCATCCTCATTTTATTGAAACCATTCAATCTTCACTACACAGGCATGTAAAATTTGCAAAAATAGCTTCAAACTTTTCATATATTTCACACTTGCTCTGTGTTAACCAAGCAGGTTTTGAAAATAAACATTGAAAGGATGCTTCATGGCATTCAGCGCCTTATGGAAAATGAGTCATTATGTGGGAACTGATCATATAACTCTTTGGATATAAGTAGTTTATTTACTGTTAGCACCACATCCTGATGAACCGCGGGTAGGAATTGAAAACTGTTGTGCTTGTTTTATAAAACATTTAGTTGGGGTAATAAGAATATAAGCAGAAGTAATAGGATTAGACCATGCATGAGCTTTATAAGATCACAAAGATCTATCCCAGCGTCACTTTATAGATCTGTTCACAGATCCCTTCATTTCTTAGTGCCAAGACTCCAGTCTCGAATATGCTCCTGATGAACATCCATGACTGAGTAAAAATCTCTCACATCCTCTGAATGATGATTGTTTTTCTCATTTTATTTTTAGATTGTCTGCTCCTTAGCTTGAGACCATGAGCTCCAGTCATAACTTGTTTATTCAGGTTCCAGAGGATTCCTCCACTCGGGTACTCACCTGAAGGCATTTATACAAGGGCCTGTTATTTGCTTCCTTGAAGAACAACATTTACAGTTTGATTAGGTCACATCGAGACTGCCACCTGAAACTGATGCTGAAGATTTCCTATTCTATTATTTCCACCTTAGATTGATAGTTGTAACTTTATGGTGATGATTTTATGGTGTAATTAAAATCTTGCGATTTGTCAGTATTATAAATGATTTTCACTTCACATCAAGTGAAAACTGTTGTAATAGATTTATGGGGGAGCCCATTGTATTTTTCTGAAAAATTCACCTTTGGGACTGATCTGTTTTGTATCAGTCACAGGATACTTCATATACTGTAATAGTGCAGAAAATGATCGAGAGAGGGCAATATGTGGAGGATGGATGATGAATTAGTGAACATGAACATTAACACTGAGCAGATTTTAAACAAAATAACAGAAAGAAAAGTGATAGCCAGACAAGGTGTCAGATGGAACCAATTCACAAGCTTTCTATGTACTCACTGCCAAACATGAGGATGAAGAAAGGAATAGATTGTGTTTCCTCACATTGCAAAATGTTTCTAATTCCAGCAGTGGTGCCAAATATCCATGAAACAACAATTGCATGTAAAATCTCTGCCAAGAAATCTAATGCATATAGCATTAGTTGGTGCCATTGGAGACCACTGGTTCTGACTGTGCAATGCATTGCATGCAAAAATACATTTTCTACACTTGGCAATCAATGATGCGTTACAAAGTCAATGAAATGAAATGAAATGAAATTATCTTTTTAAATAAATATTCTAGAGATACTGCATGGAAATAGGCTGTTCGGCTCACCGAGTCTGCACCGAAGCAGCGATCACACGCAGTATCCTACACACTGGGGACAATTTACAATTTTACTGAAGCCAATTGACCTACAAACCTGTACGTCTTTGGAGTGTGGGAGGAAACCGGAGCATCTGGAGAAAACCCACGCTGTCATGGGAGAATGTACAAACTCCATTCTGAAAGCACCTAAAATCAGGATCGAACCCGGGTCTCTGGCGCTGTGAGGCAGCCATTCTACCGCTGCGCCACCATGACGCCTTGAAGAGACTCTGGATACAGTCCCTCCAATGAAAGTCACAAACTGGAAACTGGATAAGTTTACTGGTTCTCTATCTGAATCGATACAGCATTCATAACAAGATGGGCAAGTTGATGGCACAAATAGAGATAAGTGGGTAATGTGGAAAGAGAGCAGAATATGGAATTGAGACAGAGGATCATCATGATTGTGCTGAAAATGTGAAAACAATTCTAAAGGCTATTGCAGCTCTTGTTTTCTATAGTTCCATGTTTTCTATCCAATAACCATTAAAAAATGGCTGCAATGTTTTGCTATTAAATTGTCATCCAGCTGCTTAAATTACTTCCTTTTACATTTTTCAAAGCCCATGTCATTGGATCCTACATAGATCAGAGCAACTGAATCTTCCCCTTCCCAATCCAAGTTCCTCTCCAACCCTAAAGGGATTCTTTAATGAGCCTGTCCCACTTGGCGATTTTTTAGGCAACTGCCGGAGACTGTCATAGTTGTAATAGGTCACCGAAAATCTGGCGACAACCTACGTCATCTTGGTGACAACCTACAACAGCACCTACATCAGGAGAAGTCAAGCTACGTTCATTGGCGTCAAACCCACTGCCGCCGAAAAATTTTCAACATGTCGAAAACATTTCCAATATGCCTATAATTGCCTAAAAAAATTGCCTAAGTGGGACAGGCCCATAACTCTTGCACCATACAGCAATCGGTGCGTAGAGCTGCAACCAAAAGTATCTACCTACCTAACTCTGCCATCCCCTGCTATGGTCACATTCCCTTTCATTCCACAAGTTATGAAACCTCTTCACTATGCTTTAGCATTCCAGGTAATGGCATTTCCTTCATCATAAATCAGTCACAGCCTGGGATAGAAATTCAACCATGCTCAAAATGAGATGGCAGCACATAATCAGTCACGTTGCTGACAGTGGTTCTGTTATTTATCACCCGTCTGCCTGCTTAGATAAACTGGAAATTGGACATGAAGAACACTACATACAGTATACTGCAGGTAACTTTCATATCTTAAAGGAGTGCACGACTATTGCAGAAGGCAGGAAATATTTGTGGGCAGGGTAAGAGCTTCAAGAAATTCAGAGTGGTTGACAGTTGGAAGGAGATCCTGCCCCACATCAGAAAGTCCTCCAAGCAACTATTATACTGATGTTTTTTAAGTTGCACACCAACAGTATAACTTTCTCATATGGCCGGGACACGGCTAATATTACCTATTCTCCACGGACATAGAAACATAGAAACATAGAAAATAGGTGCAGGAGTCGGCCATTTGGCCCTTCGAGCCATGTTTCAATATGATCATGGCTGACCATCCAAAATCAGTACTCCCTTCCTGGTTTTTCTCCATATCCCTTGATTCTGCTATCCCTAAGTGCTAAATCTAACTCTCTCTTGAATACATCCAGTGAATTGGCCTCCATTGCCTTCTGTGGCAGAGAATTCCACAGATTCACAACTCTCTGGGTGAGAAAGTCCTAAATGGCCTACCCCTTATTCTGGTTCTAGACTCCTCCAACATCAGGACCATACTGTAGCTAAGATGTTCAATGAACTGATTGGAGCTGTCAAGTTAACAATATTCTCCACAGATCAGGCACACATTCTTCTTAGAACAGTCAGCTCACAATCCCTTACACTCCTCACCCCGGCTTCCACTCACTCCCATAGCACCTCTCCTTCTTGCCCGCACACTCTGTATGTGCCACTGTTGCAATGTTTACTTCCCCACAACTTCACCACTATAGTCATTTCCCTTAGAAGCTTAGAAGGATATCATGAATACACAATCTATTTCTTGCAGGAACTCATGATGAACTTGCATCAGAAGGCCTCTTTTGTGAATTGAAAGTGGTTGGTATATAGATTGGTATACACTGCATTACACTGACCATGACCCTACCTCAGCAACTATCATCTTCTGTAGACTTTGTTTTGGTTGCACTACATACTTTGGTTTTGCACTATTATGGCCCAGCTGCCAAGTATTACTGATTAATAATTTATTGGTTTACTGATTATTGGGTTTTTTTTATGTGATATTGTGCGAATGGGCCTGTAAAGCTGTAAGTGACAATTTAATTGTTCTTTTGCCAGGATATGTGACAATGAAACATTCTTGATCAGACTCAATTGAGTTAGTAGGTTTGTGCTTACTACAGCCATACAATGCGCTTTGGTATCTGTGGCTGGGGCCTCCTCCTTGTCAGTGTCCTTCTGTTCTCCTCCCCTTCTTCAATTCCCTTTTCCTCTTCCTCTAAAGGGCCTGTCCCACTTTCACAACCCAATTCACAACATTTTTTACTCGTGGACATTTTTCATCAGGCTAGAAAAACGCCTTGACTTACTTGATGCCACGAGTACCTACGATTAGCATCACAACCTACCTACAACCTCCTACGACCTCCTATGGCATCGTGACGACCATGCTGCGAGTATGAGTCAAGGGCAAACTCGGCAGAGGTCGTGAATTAGGTCGTGAAAGTGGGACAGGCCCTTAAGTCTTTCCATCTGCCTATGGTCATTTTGATTGTTCCATTCAATTCTGTGGCCTGAACAAGAACCCAAGTAGATTGCTCATGGATACAATGTATTTGTTTTCACTAGAGCCAAAAGTTGAGAGCAATGCCTCTTAGCCGGAGTTAGAAATTAATTCTAGAAATTAGGAAATAGGTTAAAGGTGTAAACATGTAAATAGTTAACTTAAAACGGGAAAAGGCAGCAACTAACTAACGATAGACACAAAATGCTGGAGTAACTCAGCGGGATAGAAAGCATCTCAGGAGAGAAGGCATGAGTGACGTTTCGTGTCGAGACTCTTCTTCAGACGTCCATCAGCCTGAAGAAGGGCCTCGACCCGAAACGTTCTCAATCTGAAGAAGGATCTTGACCTGAAACATCACCGATTCCTTCTCTCCAGAGATGCTGCCTGTCCTGCTGAGTTACCCAAGCATGTTGTGTCTATCTTTGGTTTAAACCATCATCTGCAGTTCCTTCCTACAGCAGCTGACTAACTGTGTATTGGATAAATATTTAAAGGAGGCAGCTGATGGTTGCTCTTTGGCTGCAGATTCTGTTATTGCTGGGTGAATTTATCATTCAGTAAATCAAGCGCAGAGCCAGACAAACTCCCACAAAATGTGTGTCATTCGTATTTAAACATTTTAATAGCAGGTCTCTTGGGCATCCATGGATGAAACATGTTTAAGAAGGAACTGCAGATGCTTTAAAAATCGAAGGTAGACAAAATTGCTGGAGAAACTCAACGGGTGAGGCAGCATCTATGGAGTGAAGGAAATTTCCTTCGCTGCATAGATGCTGCCTCACCCGCTGAGTTTCTCCAGCATTTTTGTCTATGATGGAAGAAACATGGTGGGTGGTACAATGCTGGCATGAAATGAGCATACTGTCTGATCTGAATGCCCATTTTCTACCTCAAAGTGGTCCCTGTGCCAACACATTTCCAGGCCAGTGTATCCATTCTCAGGATTAAGTGTTTGTATTTTAGGTACTAAGTTTAGATGCTTGTTTTCAGTCTAAACATAGGACTTTTCTCATTTTCTCATTCCGGATCTGAATTTCGTTCCGTCCAGGACTGAAGTTTAATTAATGTAAATATAAATTCTCTGTCGTCAATGTTTATACCAGTACATAAGGTCATGATTAAAAGCGGCTAAAACAAACAGTGGTAAAAATGTGTCCTCTGTCATACCTACAGAGCACAAGATACAATATAACAAAAATGCTGGAGAAACTCAGCGGGTGAGGCAGCATCTATGGAGCGAAGAAATAGGTGACGTTTCGGGT
Organism: Okamejei kenojei; assembly: GCA_035221665.1. Classification (NCBI taxonomy): domain Eukaryota; kingdom Metazoa; phylum Chordata; class Chondrichthyes; order Rajiformes; family Rajidae; genus Okamejei; species Okamejei kenojei. The sequence continues at coordinate 97,455,564 of CM069136.1, read as the reverse complement.
CGAGACCCTTCTTCAGAATGAAAAAGGGTCTCAACCTGAAACGTCACCTATTGAGTCTGAAGAAGGATCTTGACCCGAAACATTACCTATTCCTTCGCTCCATAGATGCTGCCTCACCCGCTGAGTTCCTCCAGCAATTTTGTCTACCTTCGATTTTTCCATCATCTGCAGTTCTTTCTTAAACAAGAATTGCAGGTTCTTTGAACTCTTCCTACTGAACAGTGCTGGGTTAAAATCATCAAAAGCTGAAGGTTAGATCAATCTGCACAATGCTAGTGTGCAATCTCTGGGTCAATGTGCATCCAAGACTGTGTTTTGGACTACACTGTGGTTTAAAATAGTTTACCATAAATGACTAAACAGATATATTTTGATGTGAAGATTGACTTGGGCTGAGGCTATAGGATGTGGTAACTAATTTCATATTTATGCATAATCATAGATAATTATGATGACAACATATACTTCTATGTTAGTGTCGTAGATCCTGGAGTTGTAGAGCATTGAAATGGCTCTTTGGTCCATGGTATCAATGCTGACCTAACTATCATGCCTATCTATGCTAATCCCATGCCTGCATTAATTTAATATTCTTCTATGCCTTCTTATTCAAATATCTGTCAAGATATCTCTTTAATTTCATCACTGATTCTACTTTCACCACATCTTACTGGAAATTCATCCCACATATCAACCACTCTTTGTCTGAAATTATTTACCCCTCACATCTCTCTCATCTTAAACCTACCCCTTCATTCTTATCCCCTTCACCCTTCCAGTGGGCAACAAAACCTGACTACTATCCTATTTGATTCATCCAAAACCTCCTCTTCTGTAATATTCAGCACACCACTTCCACCTCCTTTTCCATGGTAAACATAGGTGAAAAAAAAAATCAGATCACACCTTGCGGTTCTACATGCAGATCACTACCCTGATCTTTAAGTAGATCTACACTTTCCCTCACTATCCTTTTGCTCTTAATATACTTCTAGAACCTTTCATGATTCTCCTTTATCTTGTCTGCCAGGAATAACCTATAGCCCTCTGAATTTCCTTCTTAAGTGTGCTCCTACATTCCTTAGACTCCCCCTGGATGGACTTGCTTGATGTTCAAATGAACTGGCCTCAACTACCCCTGTGGCGTTCCAGATACTCACCACTCTCTGTGTTCTTTCTCCTCGGTCTTAAAGGATTTCCCCCTTATCCTTAAGCTGTGAGGACTTCCCCAACATCGGGAACAATCTTCCTGCATCTAGCCCTGTCCTAAGAATTTTGTAAGTTTCTATAAGATCCCCTCTTAATCTCCTAAATTCCAACCGAGTCTATCCACTTCATACAGTCCTGACACCAATCAGCCACTCTGCACTCCCCTATGGCAATAATGTCCTTCCTCAGATTTGGACCTTTTCAACCTTGCCCTTCACTCCAACAGGAATATCTTCACTCCAATACCCTCCCATCTCACCTTTGAAAGCTTTCACACTTACAAGATATCCCTTTACATGCAAACAACTTCTCCCAATCAACTTTTCTGAGTTCCTGCCTGATGCCATTCAAAATTAATTCCTCAACTTGTGGAACAGTCCTATATGTTTCCATAGCTATGGTGAATCTGATAAGGATTACAGTCATAAACTGCTCCCCTATTGCCACTTTGGTCATTTGCCCAGCCTCCTTTTCTAAAAGGAGATTGATTGTTGCCTCTCCTCCAGGACTTTCCAGGATGGACTAAACACATTTGATTCATCCAATCCCTTATCACTAAGGCAATATTAGGTAAGTTAAAATCACCTTCTATTGCAGCTATATTACTACTTCACCAATGTGTGATTTTCCTAAATCTCTGTTTCTCGAATTCCCATTGACTATTGAGGGGCTATAGTGTAATCCCATCAAGTCAAAGTTCCTTTTTATTTCAAAGTTCTATGCATATGTCTACCCATTTGATGAGTGTTTGTCACCACTGGGCCTGTACTCGCTAGAGCTTAGACAAATGAGTGGGGAACCTCATTGAAACATAAAGAACAGTGTAAGGGTTGGATAGAGTGGATGTGGAGAGGAGCTTTTCACTAGTGGGAGAGTCTAAGACTAGAGGTCATAGCCTCAGAATTAAAGGACGTTCTTTTTGGAAGGAGATGAGGAGAAATGTCTTTAGTCAGAGGGTGGCGAATCTGTGGAATTATTTGCCACAGAAGGCTGTGGAGGCTGTCAGAGGATATTTTTAAGGCAGAGAAGGATAGATTCTTGATTAGTACAGGTTATGGGTAAAGGCAGGAGAATGGGGTTAGAAGGGAGAGATAGAACAGCCATGATTGAATGGCAGAGTAGACTTGATGGGCTGAATGGCCTAATTCTACTGTCACTTCAGTACGCTGACACTTAGGTGCCCAGCTATTTATGCTAAATGGATGCAGTGTCAAAACATTACAGGCAAATCTTTATGTGCCTAGGTTAATATTTGCTTATAAGTGTTAAATGTTAACATGTGGTTTGAATCATAATCAGTCTAATCCTATCCTCATCCAATGCTCACAATTTTAATTCCATGAAGGTTGTCTGGATAACACTTTGAATTAAGGATCCTGAGCAACTCTTCAATTTCATAGTCTTATTGTTGTCCAAAAGGGAATTGCTGAAATAATGAGGATCAAAATTATAGCGTGGAAACAAGGAACTGCGGATGCGGGTTTACAAAAAATAGACAGAAAGTGCGGGAGCAACTCAGCGGGTCATGCAGCATCTCTGGAGAACATGGATAGGTGATGTTTCAGGTCGGGACCCTTCCTAAGACTCAGGGTCAAATTTAAAGTTATAACCTTCATGCATTTTCCCACCTATGACTATATGTGCGGATAAACTGACTGTAAACCTCAAGGAACCTATGAAGACGATGCTCATGTTAAGTTGATGAGTACCCTAATCAACTGAAGTGTCAGATACTCTTGGATGCAACATTGTCAAATCGGTAGTTGAGACCTTAAATATTAAATTGTTACAGGTAAAAGACATCGACATGGAGGATACTGAGGGTAACATCACAAATTCACAAAGCTAGCATTTGTAATGTGTACAAAGGGGCTGGGTGTGATGCAGCTAGAAGGAGGACATGTATACAACCAATTATATCTTCCACCCAGTATCAAGGTTTGCCTATGTTTCTGCTGATGTACAAAGTTGTAGTGGGGTACTCGGCAGTGGTTCTTTGACTTTGTCGGTACTTTGCTATCCCCAGATATTTCCTGATAAATCCCTGTGACAGCTTGGTAGAAAGCAGGAACAGAGCAATTTAGGACACTGCTTATTTTAAGAATCAACGGAAGAGCTATTGTGAACGTGGTTTGCTGTTGTAGCTTGGATCAGATGCAGAGGATTGACGCAAGTCCTTAACCATGTAATCCCCTTCATTGCCACGTGTAGTTTCAAGGAAGGAAACATTATGCATGGGTATTTGGCTTAAGACAAATGAGAATCTGTACATTCCGCCAACACTTCTAATTTTCCTTTTCTGCATCTATGTGTCAAAGAGTAATATTGCGAAGGTGCTTTTGCCAATTAATTCTTATCAGGCCAATAAACATTTTGATGGAGTAACGTCTGCTGGGAAATCCAGTAGAATGGGTGTTCCAGGGCCTTGTGGGTTATAGCTTTTTCTTCATTGGATCTTTCCTTCGCAAAGCAATTAATCCTTTTAAATGGTACAGTGATGTAGCTGTTAGTCCTGCTGCCTCGCAGCTCCAGGAACCTGGGTTCAATCCTGACCTTGGGTAATGTCAGTGTGGAGTATGTACCTCCATGATCTTGTGGGCTACTGCAATGCGCATTGATCTCCCTCCACGTCCCAAAGATGGTAGATCATCTGGTCACTATTACTTAACTGCTAGTGCAGGAGGTGGGAAAATGCATAAAATAAGTTGTGGGCATGTGAGAGAGAAAATGTGTAACAAGGCAACAAGGAGATGAGGAGAGGGCAAATAGGATTAATGGGATTGATCTCTTGGGAGTTGATATCGATCAGGCTAAATGGCCTTTTTTGGCATCAGTGGGTTATTTTACTATGAAGGGGAAAGATTGGATAGTAATGTGGGGGAATGAAATGGTAAATGGTACATATATGGTAAATGGTAAATGGTAAATATATGGACCAAGCTGTCAGAGGCAGTTGTTGAGGCTGGTGCTGCAACAACATTTAAAAATACATTTGGACAGGTACATGGATAGAAAAGATTTAGAAGGATATGGGCCAATGCCAACAGATGGGATGTGTAGTTGGGGCTTCTTGGATAGCATGGGCATTGGGCTGAAGGGCCTGTTTACTGTGGTATCACTCTATGGCTAATACGCAAGTTAACTAAATCCAGCATCAGTGGCTGAAATTGGGTGGGGAGATGTTGGTGGCATAATGATAGATGTGTGAGTTAGCGCAGGAAGGAGTCTGGGTGTTGATTGCAAGGGAGGAGATCGTGTTGGGAGTGGGAGGGCGGGTGGTGGTAATCTGGATGTGACTTCTATTGGTGATCAGAAAATGTAGAGGGGCACCTATTGAAAAATTGCTTTGAGTTTTACTGGGCACCAATTATTTATATTTCTAATAAGTTAGCGGAGGCACGGCCCATGGAGAAAATGTTCCCATGGTGCAGTTGATGGCATGAGCACAAAATGCACATGATAGACTTCTGCAATATCATTGGATCCATGGGTAGTCACCAATTTCTGATGACAACATTTTTCCCATTGCTAACTCACAGCTTTTTCTCTTTTATACCAGATTGCATGCAAACGTTCAAGGCGCAAAGAAAGACGAACAGTGATCGTGAAGTGACACTATGGAGGAGCAAGGACAGTGATGTAAGTGGCAAGGATTGGACTAGCACTGGGAACAAACGCAAAGGAAACATAATCTGTTCTATGCATTATAATCATTAGTGAATCGAAGGACATGATAAAGGTTTATCAGGGAAGGGTTGTGAGGTAGCAAGTTAAATAAATGCTGTACGCATATGTTTTGATTAAAATTGCTCAAAATTACTTTAGCCATTTATGGTATTTGTACAAGACCCCAGAGATGAGAGAATAATTACTTTTTAAGTGGCAGATTACTTTGGTCTGGAATATACTTCCTGAGTAAAAGTGCAGGAATTAATAATAACTTGATAAAATGAGTCAGATGAACACTAAGTGGAAATCATTAGGGCTATCTATGGGCAAAAGATTGTTGCTTAGGACTAATGGGTGGCTCTTTGGAAGATAAAATACATGGCCCTCTTCAATTTCATTATAGTAAATGGCCAGGGGCAAACTTCATTGTCCTACTATTACTTTGAAGGGATCTTTATTATATACTGGACTAAGTGGGACCCGTTGGGTCCCAGCATCACACGGGAGGGCTGTTCCCCGATCGCAATATTCCACCTCTCCACCAATTCCAATATTGGTGGCCAGTGGGGGGGGGGTCTTTCTGGAGCACTAGTATGGGTGTTGTGGGCTGAAGGAACTTGTTTCCAGAGGGCTAGTATGGACATTTTAGGCCGAATGGATTCTTGGACTGGCGGCTCAGTCACTCAAGCCTGTTATGCTGGCACCTCACTCACTCATGGCTGGTGGGCTGGCAGTTGACTCACAGCTATTCCTTGAAATTCCATTCCAAGCAGGGTGCAAGGCCGCCAAATTCAAGTGCAGTTTCTTACCCTTTCAAGCAGGCTGCAAGGCCACCAAATTCAAGTGCAGTTTCATACCACTTCAAGTAGAGTGCAAGGCCACCAAATTCAAGTGCAGTTTCATACCATTTCAAGCAGGATGCAAGGCCACTCAAGACAGCGAGTCGTGACCTCTCCCTCCTCCATCTTGCAGAGGCTGAGCCACGCCCACACTTTTGGGTTTTATAGTCCCTCCAGAAGAGCGTGGCCTTCATGGCATGATTGACAGGAGAGAGAATCTCAACATTCTTGAAACACTAATAACTATTTTATTTTTCATCGATGGGAACAATCCTGATGAGCAGAAGGGCACTCTGAGTAAGATGGCCAAAAATCACAGCCATACGTGGTAGCGTCTTTTCTAAAATCAATATAAAGCACAAACGGCAAGTGGTCAAGATTAGACTTTTAATTATATAGAAGACAAGGCAACTTTAATTAGGCAAGGCAACTTTAATTATGCAAGGCAACTTTAATTAGGCAACGCAGCTTTAGCATTTTCAAACCAAAGGCAACACAGCTTTAGCATTTCCAAACCAAAGGCAATGCAGCTTTAGCATTTCCAAACCAAAGGCAACACAGCTTTAGCATTTCCAAACTAAAGGCAACACAGCTTTAGCATTTCCAAACCAAAGGCAACACAGCTTTAGAATTTCCAAACCAAAGGCAACACAGCTTTAGCATTTCCAAACTATATTTTCAAACCACACTAAGGGCATTGACAGGTCAGTAAAACCACTCACAGTTTAGAAGACATGTGTTCCGTGTTATTCACAGCTCAGACTGAGAGACGTGACCCTCTCGCTCCCCCATCTTGCAGAGACTGACTGAGGCACTCAACACTTCCGGGTTTTATAGTCCCTCCGGAAGGGGCGTGGCCTTCAGGAGAGAGAATCTCAACATTTTTTAAACACTAATAACTCTTTTATTTTTCATCGATGGGAAAAATCCTCTTGTCCTGCGTAGCAGAGGGGGTAAGGGCCAAAAATCACAGCTGTAAATGGCAGCGTTTTTTCTAAAATCAATATACAGAACAACAGGAAGTGGTCAAGATCAGACTTTTTGTAATATAGATAGATGTTGGTAGATAGATGTGAGCAGCACCATGGCGCAGTGGTAGAGTTGCTACCATACAGTGCTGGAGATCCGTGTTCGATCCCGACTATGGGTGCATAGTCTATAAACTAAAACTAAACTACAAATATGTACTCAGTCGCGTATTTTCGCTTCTGACTTTCCCTTCAATGCACAGCATTTTCCATCGATGCCTGTTATTTTCCTGTTATGGAGAATGACTACCCATTGCCATGCACATCCAGCCACGGTGCACAAACAAAGATGGATATGCTCATTGCTGCAGAAGAGGAAATAACAAAGAAGGGGTGAAAATTAAAAACACACGTGTGGACATGGGGCATTAACAGTACAGTGTTAGCAATTCAATGCTGCATTAGGCTACATTAATCTAGAATGTCATTTCATATCACCTGGGGATGAATAACTGTTTTGGCCATTGGGGGTTTGGCTTGATTTCAATCCTATGCTTTCCTCATGTGGAGTCACAGTTTTGTTGTGTGTCTAACAATATTAATACGTGCTTTGAATAAATGGCCCTCTGTTCACGAATCACCATAAATGTGTACGCATCCGCACAAACATGCTGAAGAGGTTTCCCATGAAGAAAATCATTTCCTCAGCGATTTGTCGAAGAGGTACTCGACAAATGGGAAAGCGCAGTCGTTGACTCAAACCCCACATATGCATCTAAATTCCTTCATGTTCCACTAACAGATGTTTGCTCAGAGTTGAGCTGGAATTAGACAATGAAATTAGTGTCATGGCGAAATAAGGGATAGCCTGAGCTGTGGGATGCACCTGCTGCCACAGTCTGCAGACTTGCTCACCCCAGGGTGGGCGTGACAGCCCCAGCAGCTGCCCCATAGCCATGGCAACTCAACTATTTATCAAATCCGTAAGCATCTGAGAACTCTGTACTCAACACTTGTGCCAGGAGTGAGCTTTTATAATTATGTTGAGAAAGTGGGATTGCTGATTAACATTTTGTACGTGTGAAAAATGAAGATATCATCAAGTTGCAAGCACTTTCTAGAGTTTCACCATACTATTAATGTTGCCACGTGTTATTTTAGTTTGAAGGTGGAACTATTGGTACAAACTGGACACATTGTTTGCTGTTGGTTTGTGGGAAAGAGCCCCGCAGCATGGATGAATGAACAGCATAGGAACAGTGCCTGAATTTAGTTCAATTCAGTCTCAGTCAAGCTCATTGAACCCAAACCTGGCGCGACCTGTAAAAAGTGCTGTTCATCTCACTCAAAGCCGATGTGAGGACTTGGCTCCTTGACAGTTTAGGTTTCTTTTCACTGCTTCTGCATTGCATTGGAACCCCTGTAAGCTTAAACTGAGGAAAAAATATTATCTGCTTGACTAAGTTTCAACAGCCATGCATTTTATTTTTAGAACAGGGAGAAAGGATAGCATTTTTTTGCCTCAGAACAAAACACTTATCCTTATGGAAAATACTACCTCTTCCCTCATTTTTTAAATTACTTATCATGATCCTGTTTGTACTTTGACGTCAGATAAATGGGGCAAATTCAACAATGCATTTGGACCAAAGGAGAGGAGGAAACATACACCAGAGGTTTTTCTTCAAGAATTTTCTTTCTTGTTTTCAAATGCCTCCATAGCCTTGTCCCATTCTACCGCTGTAATCTCTTCCAGGCCAGAGAAACTTCAAAGGTGGTTAATATGGGTTCTAGTGTCAGGCCTGTAGTCAAATTGACTCTACACTTGGTGCTGCAAATGGGCTACAAATCTCATTGCCGACCAACAACTGAGGTTAGTGGAACGAATTCCCCTCTATTATTGACATTTCAAAGGTCAAGTGTGCTTTTATTGTCACACAGTTAAATTATTGTTCTTACAAACAGTCCAGTAGAGTATTACCTTACCCCCAATACCTGATTAGCAAGTGCACAGCAAAAGTCCACTGAGCTCATGTTTTGGCACCATTTTCACAGTCCATTCTCCAGGTTTTATGAGTAGTGCTTGTTCCAGGCAAGTCCCAGGCTGCTTCGGGCTTCTTGCCATCTCCTTCCTTGGATGCCATGTCCTTCTCCTCGCATGTCTACCTTTGCTCCCCGGGCATGCCTCCTGCAGCCGACCATGAGGGTGCAATAGGCCAGACCCCGGTTCCCTCTCCTGTCCTACCGGCCTTGCTCCTCGCCCATTGCGTACATCATCACTGGCTCCATCCGCCCGGTCTCTGGTCTTTATGGAATGAGCAGGGTCCGAAACAGCGGCCTCCCCCTTCTCTTCCGGCAGTCCACTGGGTCCAAACGAAGAGGGGACCGCCTCATGGCTTCCTCCTGCAGTTTACTTGTGTGAGATGGTGAGTCTAATGGTACACCTTGTCTCTACAAGAATTATTGTGGTTAAGTTATTGCATGTCTCAAGAGGTTAGTACTATTGATGCATCTTATCCTAGCGGCTGGTGAAATTGAATTATTCCTTCTCAATGGTTTCCAATCAAGCTCACAATTCAATAAAGAGCAAAAGAAGGAGATTTTTTCTTCTGACCAGACTCTGTACAGAATGGGGGAAAGAAAATTTCCAACCCTAACCACCCCCTCCCTCCCATATGCAAAATTGCCATCAACAAAAGCACTTCTTTCTATCTGGAATTTGCAGCTTATGGTCTCAATTACTAAAGCTGCCACAGCACTTGTTACAGCAGCTGGCTCTCACTGCTTTTTAGACCTTGGACATGATCATCTTACCCGTAACATTTTGACTGCTTACGATGTGAGACGGAGAATTATTTAAAATATCCAGACCTAACAACCTCGTTCATAAAGGTCACAAAGGCTTACTTCCTCAGACGTATCTCCCTAATGACTCTTCAGATAATCGGGCTTCAGCAGTAGGGGTTCAAGCTTTCACTACTTTCCTGACCTGTGAGTGATATGGACAGAATGAAAAGAGACTACAGCTGACTTTCTCATGAAGGCACCAGCAATCAGTCTTCTTCACTCGGGAAGGAAAATCGAACCATGTTAATATTCATTTTGCAGAGCAGAATACGTGAATGTCGGTCTTCATTGTATCCTCCTTGTGATATGTCATGGATTGGCCCAACAGAACATAACAGACAAGCCTGTATTTTTATGAGATTGCAAGCCCCAGAACTTGGAAAACTTTCTTATAGAGTCTGCATGTGCAATACATTTTGCTGGACTCCGTCAACTGGAACCATCCATTTTAACTTTTGTATTGAAAGAAATTAAACTTGATAAAGCAAGTTACTGATATATTCCACCTTAAGGCAGACAAAAATGCTAGAGAAACAGCGGGTGAGGCAGCATCTATGGAGCGAAGGAATAGGTGACATTTCAGGTCGAGACCCTTCTTCAGACTGATGTCGGGATGGGGAGGGGGGGGCGGGAAGAAGAAAGGAAGAGGCGGAGACAGTAGGCTGTGGGAGAGCTGGAAAGGGGAGGGGAAGGAAGGAGAAAGCAAGGACTACCTAAAATTGGAGGTCAATGTTCATACTGCTGGGGTGTAAACTACCCAAACGAAATATGAGGTTGGGTAGTTTGCTCCTCCAATTTGCGGTGGGACTCACTCTGACCATGGAGGAGGCCCAGGACAGAAAGGTCAGATACGGAATGAGAGGAGGAGTTGAAATGCTGAGCCACCGGGAGATCGGGTTGGTTAATGTGGACTGTGCGGAAATGTTGTGCAAAGCGATCGCCAAGCCTGCGCTTGGTCTCGCCGATGTAGAGCAGTTGACACCTAGAGCAGTGGTTGAGGGGAGGTGCAGGTGAACATCTGCCTCACCTGGAAAGACTGCTTTAGTCGGATGGAGTCGAGGGGGGAGATAAAGCGACAGGTGTAGCATTTCCTGCGGTTGCAAGGGAAAGTGCCAGGAGATGGGGTGGTTTGGGTGGGAAGGAACAAATTGACCAGGGAGTTGTGGAGGGAGCAGTCTCTGTGGAAAGCCAAAAGGGGAGGAGATGGGAAGATGTGCCAATGGTGGGATCCCGTTGGAGGTGGCAAAAATGTCGGAGGATTATCTGTTGTATGTGACGGCTCGTAGGGCGGAAGGTGAGGACAAGGGGGTCTCTGTCCTTGTTACCAGTGGGGGGATGGGGAGTGAGAGCGGAGCCACGGGATATAGTAGAGACCCTGGTGAGAGCCTCATCCATAGTCAAAGATGGGAACCTCCTTTCCCTAAAGAATGAGGACATCTGCGATGCCCTGGTTTGGAACACCTCATCCTGGGTGCAGATGCGGCGTAGACGGAGGAATTGGGAGTAGGGGATAGAGTCTTTTCAGGAAGCAGGGTGGGAAGAAGTGTAGTCCAGATAGCCATGGGCAGTGGGTTTATAGTGGATGTCGGTCAGTAGTCTGTTGCCTGCGATGGAGGTAGTGAGGTCAGGAAACGGTAGGGAGATGTCGGAAATGGTCCATGTGAATTTGAGTCCCGAATGGAAGCTAGTGGTGAAATGGATGAAGTCAGTGAGTTCTGACCAGATAACCATGGGAGTCAGTGTCCAGATAGTCATGAGAGCCACCTGAAGGTCATCACATTGGAGTTTATACATGCTCCCTGTGACTGTATAGGTTTGACATGTTGATTGTTTGGCTAATTGGCTAATGGCTGCTAGTGTGCAGATGAATGGTAGCATCTTGTGTGGTGGGCGCGCTGGGAGTTGGTGGGAATGCATGGAAAATGGGATATATAGAATTAGTGTAAATAGGTGCTTGATGATTGGCCAAAGCGCCTTCTTCCATGCAATGTGATTGTATAACGATATAGCAGTGTGCCAAAATCCTGCAAAATGTAAACCAATTTTGTTTAGTTTAGTTTAAAGATACAGCATGGAAACAGGCCCTTCATCCCACTGAGTCCGTGTTGACCAGCGATCCCCACACACTAACGCTATCCTACACACACTAGGGACAATTATACTAAGCCAATTAACCTACAAAACAGTACGTCTTTGGAGTGTGGGAGGAAACCAGAGATCCCTGAGAAAACCCATACAGGTCACGGGGAAAACGTACAAACTCCGTACAGTCAGCACCCATAGCCTGGAACGAACCCAGGTCTCTGGCGCTGTAAGGCAGCAACTCTACCGATTAACCAGCATGCCGCCCCTTCAAGGAAATTAACCCAGAGCATTTCAAACTAAGGACCCAAACATATAATAAAAGGAGCAGGACAAAGTAGGGTCCTGACCAGAAGCTTTGCCTATCCATGTTCCCCCAGAACCCTGCCTGACCCGCTGAGTTACTCCAGTACTTTGTGTCTTTTTTTGTTAACCAGCATTTGCAATTCCTTCTTTCTAATAAAAGGAGCAGAAATGTTCCCTCATACAAAGCTCCCTTTCCATTTCTGGAGAATAATCTAATTTTATTACATTGTTTGTAATTTAGCATGAGTAACAAGACGTACAGTAATATTTTCCTCATTCTTGGAAATTGGGAATAATTCCTCATCGACTTCTATCAGCAAAGCATGTCTGCATCATGTGTGTGATGATAGCAATACACTCGCTTCCATATTTGACAATTAACATAGAAACATAGAAAATAGGTGCAGGAGGAGGCCATTCGGCCCTATGAGCCAGCACCACCATTCATTGTGATCATGGCTGATCATTCCCTATCAATAACCCATGCCTGCCTTCTCCCCATATCCCTTGACTCCACTAGCCCCTAGAGCTCTATTGACCTCTATCTGTTGGCATTGGCCGACCTTTATGCATTTGGACTTACTATTGGATTACTTTTGGAGTAGATCTATTGATGCAGCCAAGTTGGTAGACAGTCAAAATTGCAGGCCAGGTAGGCTGGCCCTTGGTTCTGGTGTTGTCATAGTTCTTAGAGAAATGAAGGGCACCAAAACCATTTCTATAAATTTGGATCTTTGTTCCTTTCAGATATAAAATGTTTCTTCCACGTGGCTAAAATATAATAGACCCAGAATGGATTTCCTCCAGCTGGCTTAACGTTAATGGCTTCACTTAGTTGTAATCCTTAAGCATTCTCAGGAGTGTGAAACAGGCATTAGCAAAGATAAATTAGAATTGAAACATTAATTTCAAAGTGGCCAAAGAATTTTCCCTCTGAGAAATATGTGAGACTTGGGCTTGAAGAATATTAATAAGGTAACCTGAAAAATAAGGATTTCGACACTGAGATTAAATTATGTTTATATGCTGTTTTGTGACATTCCTTGGCAAAATTAAAGTGTGTTTCTTGGACTGTTTGCAGGGCCAGGAATGGCATAGCTTGTGACATATATTTGCTTAAGTGTTTGCTTGCTTGACGTCAGATTTTGAAATCTTTGTACTGGCACAAAAGTCTTCCAATACTCGTTTTATGGGCATAGATACTTGCATAATGTGATACATTTTAAAACATGGATTTATATGTATGCAACATGGTTATTTCAAATCAGGTACTATCATATTATTCCAAGGAAAAACAATACAAAGATCAAAAGATTTTGACGCCGATGAATGTTTTCTACATTTAAAAAAGCAATCGTTGCAGCATCCTCAGATCCACACAACTGAGGTCACACCGCAGTCATCTTACTTTGTTGTAGAAGCAAAAGCAACATTAATTTGCTTGTTTTCTGACTTGTTGCCTGAAACTGGTAGGTGCACTCTGGTCTACAACATCCTTCCACCAAACAATAATTAAACTCTGATCATCCTGATTCTGTGTTTACCGGGATAGCACTCTTTCAGCAGAATAACACATTTTGCAGTATATATAATTTAATATGCCTGATCTTAACACAAAATATATATCACTGGCCTCTAGTGTGCTGGGTTGATCTGAAGGCACTTTTTATTTAATCAATTTAGCAGATTAAAAAAAAGCGCTGTAATGAGACTGTCCCACTTTGGCGAATTTTTAGGCGACTGCAGGAGACTGTGCAGACGCCACATGGTCGCCACATGTTCGCGGGTGGTTGCCGGGGAATCGCCTTCATGGTGCTGAGGGGTTCCCACATTCTGGGAACTAGTCGCGGCCTAATTATGGTCGCTGCAAATTTTTCAACATGTTGAAAAATTAGTGGCGTCAGGAATCTCCCAGCCATGGAGTGGGGCGAGAATTCTCGTGCCATAGGTGGGTCGCCAGGAGGTCCTAGTGGGTTTCCAGGAAGTTGAAGGTTCTCATAGTTTCTCGTAGGCAGTAAGCAGTAATTTTCAGAACCAAGGATAACCGACCGGTAATGTTAAATGTCCGCCGAGCTTCACAGCCGTCTATCTCAGTCTTCTTAAAAGTTGTCTCCACTCCTTCTCCCTCCTTTTCTATCCTTCTCCCCCCTCTCTCCCCCCTCTCTCTCCCATCTCCCCCCCCCCCCCCACCTCCCCCCTCCCCCCCCCCCTCTCCCTTTTAAAGGACTTACCGCACACTGTGCTCTAGCCATCTTAATTACAGCGCCAACCTTCCTGTTCATTGCCGTTTGTATCATCTTGGATTTGCACCATGTAAATTTCTCTCAGACAGAGCTCCCCCGCTTGCCCCGTCCCCCGCCTGCATAACGAGCTGGTGAAGGAAGCGATGTGTGTGTGTTCCACTCTGACAGTCGCTGGTCCAGTTGCTGGTTTTTCAGGCGACTGCTGACAACTTGACAGTCGCCAGCAGCCGCCTGAAATATCACCTAAGTGGGACAGGCCCATTAGTAAATAAATAAGCTCAGACTTATATTGGCTATTTTAACCCAGAGATGTTGTATCTGGGATAGATTTCAATATTTTAGCCACATCCACCACTCCCTGTATTAAAAGACCCGACCTGCACATCTTCTTTAAATGTTCCCCTCTTACGTTGTGATTGTATACCCAATCCATGCCTCGCATGATTTTATACACTTCTATCAAGTATTTGATTTTGATTTGATTTTATTACTTGTCATTCGCACCTCAGAGAGGCTCGAACGAAACTCTGTTTCTACAAACCATACAGAGCAATTCATAAAAAAACACACACAAACAATTCAATTCACACAAACATCCATCACAGTGAGTCTCCCCCTCACTGTGATGGAAGGCAAAGTTCTTCTCTCTCCCCCGCACCATTTCTCCTCCGTTGTTCAGCCACCAACATTCCAGAGAGTTTGTCCAACTCTCAAAACTAATGTCCTTTAATCATGGCATAATTCTGTAAACCTGCATTCTCTTCAAATCCTCCACATCCATAGAACCTAAAACATAGATTAAAGAACAGTACAGCACATGAACAGGCCTTTTGTCCAACAATGTGTGTGGTGAACAAGATTCCAAGTTAAACTGATCTCATCTGCCTGCACATGATCCATATTCCTCTATTCCAGCACTTCAATATGCCTATCTAAAAAGCCTCTTAAACATCACTAATGTATCTACCTCCACCGTTGCCCCAACAATGCTTTCCAGGCCCCACACATTTCCATTCAGCTTTCCCCCCTCTCACCTTATAGCTATGCCCCCTGGAGTTAGACATTTACACCCTGGCAAAAAGAGGAAATGCCCCAATAATGTGGTGTAGACATTGCAGAGAATTGCTGAAGTGACTCTGTTGGAAACTTTTGACTCCTTGAAATTAACAGCTTGTGAACTCAGGCTTAGAACTGACTAAAACGATGTCAGATCTGTAAACAACAACCCCTTATTTGGACAAAGGTAATGAGATCATGTTAACTGGCCCCCTTGTATCATGGCCAGTAATGCTGAGGCACGACCGGGGTGATTAGGTATGGGCAGTGAGAGAGAGAGCAGAGAAAGGTAGTCAAATGAGTGTGCAGATAAAATAGGCTTGTACATCAGTGTAGATAGATTTGTCTTGCTAGACTTGTCTCCTCTTTTCATGAAACCTACCACCATAGTCCAAGGTTTACTAAATAGCTCTTCTAACCATTGGCAATGTCGGAAGGATCACTGGAAGATAAACTAGGACATTAAATCCACATCGGCCCCAGAGATAAAGACTCCTCTTTATTAATGATCCTCAGCTGTTGTCTGTGATGTATATTTTCTCCACGAGCCCAAATCTCTCCGGTTTGGGAGTCAGCTTGCAACCCCCGTTCAACTGGTCTGAAGTAATTGGTGATGATTTTATTAACTAACCGATCCAGCTGAAAGCTCCACGGCTCAAAACTTCTATTAATAATGGCTGCTAACATCACCCAACAACTGCCTACGCATGTAAAAGATGGGTGGGCTCCACTGGGAGTTACCAAAAATCCTACTAATATCCAGAGAGCAGCCCTGAACTACCATCTACCTCATTGGAGACCCTCCGACTATATTTGATTGATTTTACAGGACATTATTCACATTATTCCCTTTAGCATATATTTGTACACTGTGGATGGTTTGATTGTAATCATGCAGTGTGTTTCCGCCAACTGGTTAGCATGTGTCAGAAGCTTTTCACTGTACCTCGGTACACGTGACAATGAACTAAACTGAACTCAAATGAACTAAAAAAGAGAACTTAAACAAGTGAAAAGAATATATATGTCTCTGACACTCATTCCCTGTCCATCCCGGATTTTATAATCATCCATCCGACATCAAGGTACTGCTTGTCATTACCCAGGGCATTTTGGGACCAATCCTCTATCCCTCCCTCACGGGCAGCATTATCCAAATCTGTACCCTATCCCAAAATGCTGGGGTAACTCAGCGGGACAGGCAGCATCTCTGGCTATAAGGAATGGGTGACGTCAGGGAAGAGGGAGACACAGAGATAAGGAAATGTAAGGTGTGAAAACGAGACAAAGGGGTTGAAAATCAAGGAAAATGTAGAATAGATCACCGTTAGCTAGAAGAAGGTGACATCAGAGCACCAAATTGTTGAACTCTTATGCACTCTCTCCACTAACAGTGCATATTTTCTTATATAGGGAGTACAGTCCTGTGCAAACTATTCTACTTGAAACCTTTCCAGGGTCCAAAATAATCTTTACTCCTGCACACAAATCCTTTTGTGATTAAGGCCAACATACCATTTACCCTCTTACTTTCCTGATTTCCTCCACATTCCTAAATATTCTGATAAAATATAATGTAATTATATTATTTGCCAGCTTCCTCTAATTAAATGCATTACTTATTCAGTCATGCATATGCATGTCAGCATGTGTGTGCGTATGAGTGTGATAGTGCCTAGAAATCTGTTGTGCAGCAATCATATTTAAATAGATTAGATCAAACGATTAAACTTTTGATGTAGTATATTAAGTGAGGGTTGCCAAAACAAATGAAATGTCAGAGTATCACATATGACAGAATCGCTATACCAATGAAGAACATTTCTTGCATGAATTCAAGGACGTGGTAAGAGGGATTAAATTTGATTAAATTTACTGAATGCAGACACAGAAACTTAGAACACACCTGTAAAGAGTTAAGTTACCAGAAATAATATTACTTCTACTAATTCACTGATGACTGCATAAATTTGTAGAAAAAAATTGATACATACTTGTGGAAATTTTATTTCTCGATCACTTCAGCCAATGAGAAATGGATATTATTATTTCATTGTCAAATAATTAAAAACAAAAGTTATTATTCTGGTACAATGAATGATAGACAGCTGCTTGCCATTCACTGATAACCTGATGAGGAAACTTGAGGTAAGTTAAGAAAAATATTTGTTTAAACGTTTCATTTTCCTGATAGGAGACACAAGGAAACTTAGAGAATTTGTACGACACAATATATCTCTTAATATTATGACTAATCAGTGGCATTGACAAACAAAGGATTGGCCTTGGAAGACATGTACTGAACCAACAATTCATGATTTACCAACACAGGTTTAAAAAAAAGTATTCACTCAAGGCTTGCGGACATTGTAATTAAGCCAGCATTTACTGCCAATTCCTACTTACCTGAATGACCTTTTGAGCCACTTCGGGACACTGTTAAGAGTCAATGACAGTAGTGGATCAAGAAAAGCAGTCAAGCCACAAGAAGTAAGGAGAACAAGACTCCTTCCTGTAGGACACTAGTAAATCAGATAGCATTTAAACAATAATTTAGTTGCTTCCTGGTTACCATTATTGATATTAGCTTTTTATGTCAGATTTATTGAAATATTTGAATTCAAATTAATGTCATTGACAAATAATTCAGACTCCAGATCCAAATGTGGTATCTTAACCATAACATTACCACATCCCCAAGCATTAACTATGCTATAATATTATGATCAGGGATTGTGAACAAAATTGGATATAAATTGGAATATGCAATGTCCAGAGAAAAAGTCATAATGAAATTTCCAGGTTGTTTAAGAAGGAACTGCAGATGCTGGAAAATCGAAGGTAGACAGAAGTGCTGGAGAAACTCAGTGGGTGAGGCAGCATCTATGGAACTGACTGAAGGAGGGTTTACAACCCGAAACGTTGCCTAATTCCTTCGCTCCATAGATGCTGCCTCACCCGCTGAGTTTCTCCAGCATTTTTGTCTACCGTCAAATTTCCAGGGCAAGGTCTCGTCTGTGTAATGGCTGAGTACATTGCATTTGTCGCACGTAAGATTAACGTGTATTTACATGTAACATCAATACTACCCGCAATTAGCAATCTGATAACTTTGACTGCTAATGTTAAGTAGCTGAAATATGTCAAAAAAATAATAATTCAGATACATGTAAATGTAAATGGCAATCTTTAAAAATATAGGCAAACCAATGCGGGTTCGTTTGGATTTGGAAATAGAATTCTCTACCGTTCTTTCTAGGAAAACTTCTAAACTCAGTTAAGTGGCAGCAACAGCCTCTGTTATAAATCAAATCTGATAACTTTGGAGTGGGGGCAAATGTTTGACATACTTGTTCAGCTTGTTTATTTTGGTTCAGACAAGCTATTACAGCCTTCAAAAGCTTTTAAGGTCTCAGAGAGCAAGGTGAGGTGATATACATTTAGAACTGAGGTTTCATAATCTAGTAGGTGGAATCTCAGCAGCTAGAAATTAGTTAAATCATTGCTGGCTTTTATAACCAGGATTTAGATGTTAATGTCCATATCAGGTGATTGGGAAATTGAGCTGGTCATTATGTTCATGTCAATACCTTTGCTGTTTCCCCCACATCAGACAGACAACAAATGAGGTTGTTAGGCAACACATATTTCTGATTTCATGGTGCCTTCGGATGGAGATAAAATCATTTTCATGATAAGATTATTATTATCGAATCATATATTGCAGTATTTCAGTGCTACCTATGCGTATCATGTATATCAGTGCAATATATATCATGTTAGCCTCGGGATACTCGCCTGCGCCACTTCAGAAAGGACTGCAAGCTGCTCAGAGATTACACAAAGTTCCCACAGTGCGCTCAATTTAAGAAGGAATGCATCTCTGCTAGCAGTTTGCTGCTGAAATACTCATGTTGCAGGTTCCCCAATGGAAGCACCAGTGGTAACAATCCATCAGTGCAATTCATGTCTGGCCATGCAAAGAGGGTCAAGGACCTTGGGGCAGTGTATAAAGATCTGTCCATCTGTGAGGAGAGTATTCCCTTGGGTCCAAACACTACACCACACCACATCCAGATCTCTCTAATAAACAATGAATTTGCAAGCTCAGGTTTTCCAAGCTGTCATCCCAGACAAATGTTAGAAGCTGTTGGGATATTTCCGGCTGCACTCTTGTGCCCAGACTGCTTTCTTCACAGAGGTCAAGGTCACCTTGACTAAAAAATTCCTTGTCACAGGATCTCTCCAAGAGGCCACAGCTGATCTCTGCAATGTCTCACACATTGTTGCTCGCTTCAGCATCAGCAACTCTGCAATCACGTGGAGATGATTTAATGCCCTTGATTTTGGTGACATCTCAAGGCAGTGGGAATTCTCAACATTGCTAGCTATCCAAATAACTGATAAAGGGCTCCTCCTGATACCCAGGACCTTTCCGTCAGTGTAAAAATATCTCCTCATGCAATATTTAAGGGGATGTGGATTATTTGGATTTTCACAAGAACATAACACAAGAAAATAGGAAGAGTTATAGGGTGGCCCTGTCATTCAATATACCTGATGAAGACATGAAATGTATTCCTGCACTGCTCCATTGAGCGAATGTTCTTACAACTGGATGAGGCTGCTGGAGCACCTCCCATCAGCTTCCAATCAAGGTCTTTGATGGTCTTATGGTCCTAGCCCTAGAGAGCAAGGTCTCCCTGCTTGTATTTACCTGACCACTGAGAATGCCCATTTGCTTTAATTAAGCCTCAGGCTCTCTGCCTCCAACCCTGCAATCTCTGCCTCCTCCCTGTCAACAATGGTGTGTGTTGCTTTTATCTAGCTGTCACTAGGGGTACCTTAATGATTGATACCTACTAACCCTAACCATAATCCTTCTCAGATTAGACAACCACTCTGCTGAATTGGGTGAGGTTCCTTTGGGAATTGTGTGGGTCTATATGAGTACACATTTCTGCATGTAAACCACCATAACACTGCTTCAAATGTCTCTTTGTCCAATTTTGCTGTTTTTCTGTAAATGCGAGTTGGTGCTCAATGCATGTTTAACATACCACAAAATAACGAAATCCAGTTTCTAAGCAAGACTGTCTAATTCGACATAGTGGATATTATGCAAACAAACAAGGCAATCCATTCAGTTTAAGATGCATTTATCAAAGTGCTTTTCATAATTATATTCCACGATGACTTTCTGCTCAAGTACAGTGCTGTTCCAAGAAATTGTGAACCCCAGGCAGAAAGATCAGATAATTTTAGACAAGGGAAGCTTTATATTGAGTGACACAGGATAATTCTATTCAATTAGATAAAACTTTTATGTCCATATTTTTTGAAAACACACAATGGCTATTTAGAGGACTGCTCCTGGGTAATTGATGGTCATGAGACATGAGGCTGCGTTACTGAAAGACAGAGAAAGAACGAGCAATGCAAAGCGATTGAACATTGTATTAGTTGCCACAATGGTGTGAGGCAATGAGTTGGAGAAAGCAGGACCCACAGCAGAACATTTAGCAATCAGTCAATTTTAAGGCAATGACTATTTATTTGGCAATTTTGTTTTAAAAACAAATAGAAAACTGCATATGCTATATTTGAAATTAACATATGCTAGTAACACTCAACAGATTAGTTTGGTGGACCAAAGTAGACTGGAAAGGGATCCTAGCAGGAACTGATGGTGGAACAGCAATGGCAGGAATTTATGGGCATAATCCGGGAGACACAGGATCATTCCATTCCAAAAAGGAAGAAAGATTCTTAGGGGAGTAGGAGGCAACCGTGGCTGACAAGAGAAGTTAGGGATAGAATAAAACTAAAAGAAAAGATGGATAACACAGCAAAGAGTAGCCGGAAGCCGGAGGATTGGGAAACTTTCATAGGACAACAGAAGGAAATAAAACAGGCAATACGGGCTGAAAGGATGATGTACGAGGGGAAGCTGGCCAGGAATATAAAGAAGGACAGTAAAAGTTTCTTTGGATATGTTAAGGGAAAAAGAGTAGCAAAGTCAAATGTGGGTCCCTTGAAGGCAGACACGGGTGAAATTATTATGGGCAACATGGAAATGGCAGAAGAGTTGAATAGGTACTTCGGATCTGTCTTCACTAAGGAAGACACAATCAATTTCCCAGATGTACTGGAGGACAGAAGATCTAAGGGGTTAGAGGAACTGAAATAAATTTTCATTAGGCGAGAAATAGTATTGGGTAGGCTAATGGGACTGAAGGGTAATAAATCCCCGGGGTCTGATGGACTACATCCCAGGGTTCTCAGGGAGGTTGCTCTAGAAATAGTGGACGCATTGGTGGTCATTTTCCAATGTTCAATAGATTCAGGATCAGTTCCTGTGGATTGGAGGATAGCTAATGTTATCACACTTTTCAAGAAAGGAGCGAGAGAGAAAACGGAGAATTACAGACCAGTTAGCCTGACTTTGGTGGTGGGAAAGATGCTGGAGTAAATTATTAAAGAGGTAATTATGGGGCATTTGGATAGCAGTAAAAGGATTAGTACAAGTCAACATGGATTTATGAAAGGGAAATCATGCTTGACTAATCTTCTGGAATTTTTGAGGATGTGACAAGTAAAATGGATGAAGGGGTGCCAGTGGATGTAGTGTATCTAGACTTTCAGAAAGCCTTTAATAAGGTCCCGCATGGGAGACTGGTGACTAAAATTAGAGCACATGATATTGGGGATAGGGTGTTGACATGGATAGAAAATTGGTTGGCAGACCAGAAGCAAAGAGTAGGAGTGCACGGTTCCTCTTCAGAATGGCAGGCAGTGGCGAGTGGAGTGCCGCAAGGCTCAGTGTTGGGGCCGCAATTGTTTACCATATATATAAATGATTTGGAAGAGGGAATTAGGAGCAACTCTAGCAAGTTTGTGGACGACACAAAGATGGGTGGCAGTGTGAACTATGAAGAGATGTTAGGAGGTTGCAGGGTGACCTGGACAGGTTGAGTGAGTGGGCAGATGCGTGGCAGATGCAGTATAATATAGATAAATGTGAGGTTATCCACTTTGGTGGCAATAACAAGGGGGCGGATTATTATCTCAATGGGGTTATGTTAGGTAAGGGGGAGGTGCAGCGAGACCTGGGTGTCCTTGTACACCAGTCACTGAAGGTTGGCGTGCAGGTACAGCAGGCTGTGAAGAAAGCTAATGGAATGTTGGCCTTCATATTAAGAGGATTTCAGTATAGGAGTAAAGAGGTTCTTCTGCAGTTGTATAGGGCTCTGGTGAGACCATATCTGGGGTATTGTGTACAGTTTTGTTCTCCTAATTTGAGGAAGGACACCCTTGTGATTGAGGCAGTGCAGCATAGGTCCACGAGATTGAGCCCTGGGATGGCGGGACTGTCATATGAGTAACTGGATGGATTTTATTTATAGGGAACGATCAGCCATGGTCACAATGAATGGTGGGCCGAATGGCCTCCTCCTGCACCTATTTTCTATATCTATGTCTATGTCTATGTCTATGTCTTCCCATATTCGTGGGAGCATTCATGCAGTCATCAGAATTGTATTGGCAGAGACAACATTGCAAAATGTTCATCTAAATAAATCTGAACATAACTTAAAACTTCAACATTTATGACATTGAGAGAGGGACACAACTGGCACTAATAATTTTTCTTGAATAAACAATTGTGGATTATTGTGCACTTTTGTGCCACAACCTTCCTCCTTTTTTAAATTCTCTTTCATCGTTTGGACTTGAATTTATAAAGAAGTTGCAATGTTACAAAACTTTGAGATTTTAAAAATCATCTGCAATTTATCCCTTCAGATAAAGCATGAAACAAAGTTTAATTGAACACCTAATTCACTTTCATATCTTCAGTATTAAAAAAGTTATGGCCATTTTCATACTCGGAAATTAGCATCTTGTTCCCTATTGCTTTTCCATTGACTTAACACAAAAGCTGTGATCGAGGACAATCAAAAGCCCATAACTTTCTTAAATATTAAGACAACTGAATGAAATGTTCAGTTATTATAGATTGAAGCATTCGGAAACAGATATAAAACGTCTTACTTGGATGACCTGAAATTAACGCATATAATTAGTTAATTACCTAATTGTAGCTAATTACAAAATTGACCGTTGTGACGGAAATAGTAATATTATTGTATAATATGCTGTAAGTCCATAACAGATAGGTAAATGAATTACAATTTCCAGCAATAGACCAGGTCTTTATGGAGAAGATCAGTTGCAAGCTGGTGCATTGGCATATCATAATCAGTAGCATCATCATACTCCTCAGATTGTAACCAATAAGGAACTCTGTACACCTTGTTCTTCCTCAACTTTTCAATTTTGGCATTGTGAACTACAAGTTTTTGCTCTTCAAACCATGCATAACATGCCTTTCTGCCCACTACTTTCCCATTAAGAATGTCCTGTAGATTCCATTTCTTAAGATAAAGATAATTTTTTAAAATAGCCTTAAGTATCCAAATAACAAACTAATCCCATTCACACAGGAATTCACAATATAACATGACTTTTAAATCTCACGGTCATGAATTTATATGCCAGATGGAAGGAATTTAATGTTTAATTCCCATAAATGAATCCAGAAACATCCTCTAAAAATATAATCAAAATTATTGTTTTTCGCACAACACATGTGACTCAAACTGTTGTGAATATTTAGTTAAAAAATAATGATCATGGAGAGAGAATAACACAAAATATAGACAATTTGGACGGCTTATGACATGATTGGGCATTTTAATCATCTTGTTTCTGGAACGCGATCGATTGGAACGTTGCATTTGCCGTGAATTTGAACCCCATATCGGCAGGAAAAACACAGCCGGTTCGTATGGGGCCCAAATAACATTTTTTTGCGACGTAAAATTAGATTAAAGCCATCCCAAGAAGCAAGATTATATGTAAAATAGACGACTTACCCTTTGTTTTGCCCCGTTCTTGCGATCCGTCACGTTGTAGGCATTGAGAGCGTTCGAAGTCGCTTTATATTTTAATCCAAATATTAAATTGTCCAGCGATTTAAAAAAATATAGCGCGAACGGAAGCCCGATCGATTTTTCATCAGCAGCTATCACCCCGAGGAAGTCCACTTCCGACAGGCAGTACAAACAGCATTTTAATCCCGCCCCCCCCTCAAAGTTGCCAAAGTCGCTCACACAGCCAGTGGCAGAACTGCAGCACCGCTGAAGGTAAGTATTGTAACATCGCTAAAAAAAGTAATGTGATTTGTGAGCATGCAGGAAAAGGTGAATTTAAGCGTAACCGACTGTGTCAAAAATAGGTCGCACAGTGGCTCAGCTAGGAAAGCTGCTACCTTACAGCTTCCACGATCTGGGTTCAATACGATCTGCGCTTTGCGCATTCCCGCTATAACTGTGCAAGTTCCCCTAGGTTCCCCTGTTTCCTTGTGCATCTCAAAGATCGCAGGGTTGGTGGCTTGATCATGGTTTGACCTTAGTTGTAGGTGGGTGGTGGAAACAGGAGAGAGTTGACGGAAACATTGGGAGTCACAAGGAACTGCAGATGCTGGAACCTTAAGCTAAACATAAAGTGCTGGAGTAGCCCAGTGGGTCAGCCAGCATCTGTAGAAGGAATGGATGGCCGACATTATGGGTTGGGACCCTTCTTCAGAATGATACTAGTAAAAGGAGAAAGCTTGAAAATAATTGGGGTAAGGACAAAGCCTGGCATTGATAGGTGAATACAAGTGAGGGTGTTTTAATTGGCAGATGGGTGGACAAAGGCTTGAGATGAAATGGGGACAAAAGGGTGTTAGATAGGGAGGGGAATAGGTTAAAATAAAAATTAGTCAGGGAATGGGATTGCTCAGTGAGCTGGCATAGATTTGATAGACTCAATGACTTCTTTCTATGTTGCAAGGAAATATAGAAATATGGTGGAGCTTCAAGTTCCAAGGTGTAAATATCCCTATCAATTATACTGCCATGTGCTAAACCTGCATGGGGGATTTTGTGTGAGACCACTGAAGTTTAGTTGGATGGGCACAAGATCTAGAGCATAGACTAGGCTTTGCAGAACACAGGTCACATTGGCTTCTACTATCCCTGGGTTAGTGGAAAAAATCAGGGGATGGTGTATACAGAACTAGTTAGAGGTTGGGTTTTGGGGACATGTGGGAATATCAAGGTTGGATTGGAGTAAAGTTCAGTCAGACAGATATATGGTCTATGCCAGACATGTCCAAAGTCCGGCCCCCGGGCCAATTGCGGCCCGTGGACAAATTTTTACCGGCCCGCGGCCTCTATCATGAAATCAATAATATGCGGCCCGCCAGCACTGTTGACCACAGTATAAAGTACATGTGTACAAAAAGCTATTTTTCATATTTTTCATTTCACCAGAAGATGGCAGTAGCCCTGTGGCCGCACTCTGGCCGCCGTGACCCTTGACCTTGCGTGATCGTTTCAGCCCAGCCCATTTCTAACATGGCGTCTGTAAACAAAAAAAGGAAAGTTGACCGCGAGGGCCGCCGCTTCCAGGACAAGTGGAAATTTGAGTATTTTTTCACTGAAATAAATTCTTAAATCTCAGTTAATTAATTTTTTTGTGATGGTCAAAATCACAGTTTGAATATGCAGTGATCATTGTTTTGTTTTCAGCACTTTTCCTACAGTGAGCATATAATAGTGAATAATATGTAATGTTTCACATGAACTTAGATATCCTTTATAGTTTTCTTAATTTTTTGTGGTTTGTGATTTCGGTAAAAACCTAAATGTAAAAAAAAATGTAAAAGTAAAAGTAATTTGTAATTAAAAAAAATCCCAAAAAGTTAATTTGTATTTAATGTTAATGGTTCAAAGAATGTCAGGCTAAATAGTCGGCCCCCACACATTTTCACCTTACCAAATCTGGCCCTCTTTGCAAAAAGTTTGGACACCCCTGTCTATGCCAAGGTGTGAAACAATTGAACAAATGTTTGCGCATTGTTGTTTGAATATATTTTGCTGACAGGTCTGCAAGGGCATTGGCATTAAGGACAGCACAGTGGCGCAGCGGTAGATTTGCTGCCTTACAATGCAAGAGACCCAGCTTATATACTGACAATGGGTGCTGTCTGTACAAAGTTTGTATGTTCTCCCTGTGACCATGTGGGTTTCCTCATGGTGCTCCGGTTTCCTCCCACATTCCAAAGAAGTACAGCGTTGTAGGTTAATTAGTTTCTATAAATTGTAAATTGTCCCTAGTGTGTAGGATTGTGCTAGAGTATGGGGTGATCTCTGGTTGGTGCGGACACGGTGGGCTGAAGGGACTGTTTCCACACATTGTCTCGAGTCTAAAGAGTGAGAATGACCGATATGTGAGAAAAACCACTGAGTTCTTTGGACTCCCCAGCAGTGGGTTAGATTGCCAATACTATTCCAAAGAGGACTTCAACCATCCATGTAATGCCTACTTCTGCATGGCAGTCCTGAACTGCTCACAGGCTACATTTGCATTTAAGAATTATGCACAAATAATGCAAAAAACGTTGCACACTGATATAATTGAAACACGATAGAACTCTGTGCAAAGAGAGGATCAACTTGGCGCCACAACCAAATAGACAAAGTTAATTTGAGCAGTGCACAAAAATGTTGCTTGCACAATGGGATTTCTAGATTTATATACATTTGGTCATGAGTGCGCCATGCCATTTATGCTGGCTATGAGATTGAAATCCGCACAGAATATCATTTCAAAATGCAGATGTTACCGACTCCCTTTGTAATAGATTATAGGAAAGAGAAGGTTTATGATTCCCTTGGACACATTGCATTCTAAAAGCCATAATAGTGTGAGCCGTGCCGATAAGCTTTACTGAGCAGCTATAGTGAAAGCAGCAGAATTAGAAACAGAACTATTTCAGGAATGTGTTGATCCAGACTTTGAACCATTTTAGCACATGCCAAAACTATCCCATGTGTACCAGTCCCACAATAGTTGTTCATCATTCTTATTCATTATTAGGCACACTTTTCCAGCAGTTCCTGCTCTCTCTTTAGAAGCTGTTAATAATTTGCTGACGATAATTTCAGGGGCAGGTAAAGTGGTTTAGTTATGCTTGCCATTCTCCTACAAGAAGATTGTCTTCGCAACAGGTAGGTAGCACTGCCAAAATCCAATCAGACTTGCCTGGTGCATATTAGTACGCATCTGATCTAGAAACTCCAGGCAGATGCTTATCTCTGAAATTCTGCTGTTTACAGGCAGAGAATAATTAATTCAATAGAAGGTGAGCAATTGTAATTTATCTGGTGAATTTGAATCAGCAGCCAATTTGAACCAATGACTTCAAGCAAATACTGAGAAATGTTATTGCAATGTTATCCTAAATGGTTGCCTGTGAAAACAATATCATACTGTGGCCAAGAACAGTTCAAAACCATTACTACAAAATATTTCCACATTGATACAATGGATATTTTAGGGGAAACGTCTGGTGTCGTTTCCGGTCGGGACCCTTCTTCAACCCGAAACTTCACCCATCCTTTTTCTCCAGAGATGCTACCTAACCTGCTAAGTTACTTTGTGTCTATCTTTGATATAAACCAGCATCTGCAATTCCTTTCAACACAACTCTCCTCTAATGTCATGAAAACAAATGAGTTGGCCATCAACTACAGGTAAGTGGGTGAAGCACATGCCCAAGGCTGATTAATAGTACTGCAGTGGAGATGGTCGAAAGCTTCAAGTTCCTAGGTATAAATATCGCAAACAATTTGGTCTAACCACGCTGACACTAAGGCCAAGAAAACACATCAACATTGCTTTTCCACAAAAGACTAAGTAAAACAGACATGTCCAATAAATCTTATCGATTTCTATAGATGAAATATAGAAAGCATCCTATCCAGATGCATCACAGCTTGGTAAGGCAATTATTCTGCCCAAGATTGCAAGAAACTGCTAGAGTAGTGGATGCAACCCAAGCCATCATGAAATCCAGACCTACTCCCATCAACTTATATATTTCAAAGCAGCCAACATAATCAAGAATGGCTCACATCTTGGTCATTATCTCTCCTCTCCTCTCCCATCAAGCAGAAAATACAAAAGCTTGAAAGCACGTTCTACCAGAATGAAAAACAACTTATTTCCTTCTTTAATCGGACTCTTGATGGACTTCTCACGTGCTGCGGATGTATTCCTGATCTCCCAATCTACCTTGTGGTGGGTCATACTATTTTTTTGTCTGTGCTTTCTCTGTAGCCAAAGCACTATATTCTGCACTCTGTTTCCTTTCCCATTTTGCACTTGCAGATGTACTCATGTAGGATTGTACTCATGTATGGTACGATTTGTCTGGATAGTATGCAAAATAAAGTTTTAAACTGTATCTCAAAGCGACTTAAGATACATACCTGAGGCAGGAAGGAACATAATGATCAGCTAATGCAGTTTGATGAAAAGAGTTATGTTGTGTATTAACACTAAAGAGGACCAGATGGAACATAAACTTGTATCTGTGCAGCACAATACTTTGCAATATTGGAAAGAAACGATGAACCGCTCAGTTATACTTTTTGAGTTGTAAAATGATGGTGTTAAGAAGAATCAACTGGCTATTGATTGGGCATGAATACAGAAAATGCTGGAAATACTCATCAGGTCAGACTGTTTCTGTGGGAAGAAAAATAGTTAATTTAGAACTAGAAATGAGACAAGAGATTTCTATTAAACTGCAGGGAGGGTTGGGGAGGGGTACGTCTCTGATGAAGTAAACCAGGGTGACCAAGGGGATAAACAGTTAAGACAGTCATCTGGTCAATGAGTGAATGGGAATAGTTAGAGAAGATTGACCAGATCACTTTGTTAATTTTCTTCAAGAGCCTCAGCATCACGTCCTTGATCTCAAACTGACTGAACGTATTTGCATTCTCCACACTGATCTCGCTGTCCTCCAAGTCCGCCTCCTCGATGAATACAAATGCAAACTCTTAATTTAGTTTCTCATCTGCATCCTCCCACTTCAAGCATAGATTCTCTCCTTTATCTTTTAGCGGTCCTACTTTCTCCCTGGTCACCCTCTTATTTTTAATGTACATATAGAAAGCTTCAGCATTTTCCTTAAATAAAAAGCCCTTGGCCTTTCTTTAGATAAAAAGCCTTAAAGCCCTGTCCCACGGTACAAGTTCATTCCAAGAGCTCTCCCAAGTTTAAATAAAATCAAACTCGTGGTAAGCACGGAGAATGAATGTAGCGGGTACGTCGGAGCTCAGGGATGTCTCTTAGTGGCTTGTTACGCAAACGGCAGGCACTCGGGAAGACTCACTAACGGCAGGTAAGCACGGGAAGACTCGTGAAGATTTTTCAACAATGTCCACGAGAGCCCAGAGTACTGACGAGTGGCCATTACGTAAATCTCCGAGTTCGAATCAGGGCAAACTCGGGAGAGCTCTTGGAATGAACTTGTACCGTGGGACAGGGCTATTAGGATTTTCCTTAATCTTTACTCTTTCAGCTACATCCTCGCTCCTCCTTACTCCCTTCAGCTAAAACAAACAAATTGCCTTCTTCCCAGTTCTGACAAAGGATCTTTGGCTTGAAACCTTTGCTCTATTTCTTTGCCCAAAGGTACAGCCTAACCTTCTGAGCATTTCCAGCATTTCTTTTTTTTAGATTTCATATTTCCAGCATTTGCAGTTAAAAACAAAATTGATTATACATGGAAATTTGACCTCAGTCATAGGGACTCAGACGAAGGCTTCTTCTCTGAGTACTTTACAGCAACATTCTTTCTCTGTTTTGTTGAAACACAATCAACAACAGCAGCTTTTGTTAGATTAAGATGGTGGTCTGGCAGAGTCTTACTCTGTAGTTCATGTGGTTAATCAGACAAGAGCAGAACATGCAGTCCCATGAGGCCCAAATGTTGAGCAATGGACTGCCAATCAATCTTATTTCCATGCACTTCTCGTGACATTGAAATGAACACAATAGGCTTCTTTTCTCATGTTCATGAATTCCCTTCTGATACATTGATAGTTAGAGGGAGCCGAGGATGGACGTAGAGATGCTATCAAACATATGTCGGGAAATCATTATTATTTTTAGGTCTGTTTCCAGGCCAGCAGCTGGGAAGGTTAATTAAAGTAGCAGCAATAGACCACAGATGCTGGGGTACGGCGCTACAAACAATCTGTCCGTGGAACTCAGTGGGTCAAGAAAGGAGATGAAAAATGGGATGACCGAAGGAGAGTGAGGGAGAGGGGGGTTACACACTGCCAAGGAATTAGGAAACGCAATGTCCATACCATTGGGTTGCAGACTAACGAGGCAGAATATAAGACATAGATCTCGGTTTGTGCTCGGTATCACCCTGAGATAGCTGAGGATGGACAGGTTGGTATGGAGAAATGGGAAGGGGAATTGAAACGGCATTAAAATGGCAACTTTGGTCACCCATTGCAGACAGAGCGCGTGTAGGGATCGCTGGTTGGTGCGGTCTTGGTGGGCCAAAGGGCCTGTTTCCGCACTATATCTCTTAACTAAACTAGAGAGAGCTTGTGACTGACAATAGGTAGAGAGAGGCAAATTGGTAAAGGAACAGAGACACATTACAACTGGCAGTAGGGGTAGAAGAGGTTCTTATTGGCATTGGGAGTAGAGAGAAGACTAAGATTGGAAACAGGATTAGAGAGACTGTGAGTAATCATGGCAGTGAAAGAGAGAGGCTGCATAAACTAGTGTTGTGCAAATGTGTGGCAAAGAGAGACTGCAAATAGTTTTTGCAGGAAATGAGAGGCTGTAAACTGAAGGTGGCAGTGATTCAATCGAAAACCACATTCAGACGGAGCATGGCAAGATTGCATCATTCAATTTATTTCCCGTCTTTAATTCCAATAATTTAACACTAAAACATTGCTGCACTTTAGTTGAGCGAACAGTGGTGTTGGACAAGGTGTGCCGGATGTGAGTCTAATCAGTGGCTGTTTGACTGGGTGCAGGACCCACCCAACATTAATGTTGCCGCATTAATATCATGATCTCAGTTCCCAGACAGCACCAACCATGGTGTTTATGGCCTTAGCACATAACCATGGCGCTCAATTTTGTGCGTGACACTGGAAATAATATATATATTTAAATTGAAATGCATTCCTTTCCTGTACCAGATGTTGGAAACTATTCAGGAAATTATTTCTGAAGTATGTTACCCAATATTGCTGAAATCTGTTTATTTCCTTTCTACACTTTTTTATATTAATCTTTTCCACACAAGCTTCACTTTCGAGTTGCAATAACTTTTTTTTCCAGTTTTGAATCGTCATTTTTTGATGCAATTTATTTCTCACCTTCTGTTTTCACTATCCTTTTATTTTCCTAACCATTGAGTCTCAGCTTTGAGATGGAAACAATTAAAGAGTTTTATGGACTCACACAGAAACAGTGCGCTCGGCCCAAGTCGACCATGCCGACCAAATTGCCTAACCCTGCGGGTCCCATTTCCTTGTGCCTGGCCCATGTCCCTCTAAATCATTCCTATCCATGTACTCAAATCAGTATTTTTTAAATGTCTTAATCGTATCCTCCTCACTCACTCCCTCTATCAGGGAGTTCCATATGTGCGCTGCTATGTGTGAGAAAAATTTGTCATCAAGTCCCGTTTAAATCTTTCTCCCTTTTACTCCCATTTGGTTTTAGACTACCCTTGCCACAATCCTATCCCGAGGAAACAAACTGTGGCTATTCACCTTATCTAAACCACCTACCTTTGTTGGAGGCTGACAGATGTATAGAATGTTTAGATCCCACTGAGGTGATCTTCTCAGAGAGATGTAGTCAACTTCCTTCCCCCCCCCCCCCCCCCCCCCCCACCTTGTCATTTGTTTCTGACCAAACTGACAAATTCATGCACAGGATTTGTGATCTCAGTGGCTTTCATGCAACTGGTCTGCCACAGGCTAATCGTTGCTAACTGCTTGGTTTTTTAACCTTTATTGAGTTTCCAATAAGAACTGCCAGCATCTTTGGTGCATTTATCGTCCCTCAGCTTGCATCAGAATGATTTGTGGTTTGACTATTCTGTTTCCCAAATGACTCCATGCAAAAGGAAATCACCTATTCTTCTGTAATTCCTTCAGATTAATCAGTATTTAATCTGCAGTGCAATAATTTCCTGCAATTATCATGTTCTTGAATCAAATGGTACATTCCTAATCATACCTCAACAATGGAACACTTAGAATTATGGATATATTCTTTATTCTAATTGTGTTTTGCACTAGTATTATTTTTTGCAGTCATTTTTTTATTTTAATTGCCTTGCAGAATTTATGTATAATTTATGTACGATTTATGAATAATTTATGTTGTTGTGAATTAGTCTATGTGATACTGCTGCAAGAAAGATTTCCATCGTACATCACCTCATGATACCGACAAATATGACTATAAACCCGACGACCAATTGTTGATAATACAGTTTTTTGTATCATGTGTCATTTGGTTTAAAGAATGTTTTGCCCAAACACAACTCAGGAAAAATGCCACCTGATAAAACTACTAACAAAGCATGCATTTTTGAAGGTAATCCACACTTAATTAACAGCAGCAGCTGATAGACCATTGTTCTTCTTCTTTCATGTGACGTGCACAGCCTAAAGTTGTAGGACAACTTATAGGCCATTGTTGATGGACACTTACATCAGGCTGTTGTTTATAGCCTACAGCTCTGCATTTAATACCATCATCCCTTCCAAGCTGGGTCTCTGTGCATCTCTCTGCAATTGGATTCTCGATTTCCTGATCCACAAACCACAGTCTGTTCGAATTGGCAGAAACACTTCATCCTCAGTAACAATTAGCATGGGAGCACCTCAAGGCTGCGTGCTCAGCCCCCTGCTTTACTCACTGTATACCCATGACTGCGAAGCCGGACGTGGTGCGAACTCCTTCATCAACTTCTCCGACGACACCATTGTTGTTGGACGAATCACAGATGGGAAGAGTCAGAGTATAGAAGTGAGATCGACCGACTGACCAAATAGTGCCAGCACAGCAACCTGGCTCTCAACATCAGTAAGACCAAGGAACTGAGTGTGGACTTTGGAAGGGGAAGGAAGAGGACCCACAATCCTGTTCACATCAATGGGACGATGGTGGAGAGGGTCAAAAACTTCTCATTCCTGGGTGCGCATACTTCCAAAGATCTTTCCTGGACCCAGCACACCAATGCAATTATAAAGAAGGCTCATCAGCAACTCTACTTCCCGGGAAGATTACGGAGATTCGGCATGTCAAAGAGGATTCTCCTATACTTCTACAGATGCATGGTAGAGAGCAGTCTGACTGGTTGCATCGTGGCCTGGTTCGACAACTTGAACGTCCAGGAGCGAAAAAGTTGTGACCACTGCCCAGTCCATTACCGGCTTTGACCTCCCCACCGTCGAAGGGATCTATCGTAGTTGCTGCCTCAAAAAGGCAGCCAAAATCATCAAAGACCCACACCATCCTGGCCACACACTCATTTCACCATTGCCATCAGGAAGAAGGTCCAGGATCCTGAAAACTGTAACATCCAGGTTCAGGAACAGCTTCTTCCCTACAGCCATTAGGCTATTAAACACAGCAACGAATAAACTCTGAGCTCTGAACTGCAAAAGACTATATTATTATTGTACTATATTTGTTATTTATTGTACTTTTTCTTTTTTGTTTCCTTCCCCCGTTATGTACCATATTTACATATTCACATATTCTGTTGTGCTGCAGCAAGTAAGAATTTCATTTTCCCATTCGGACATATGACAATGAAACACTCTTGACTCTTGTATCAAATGTCAGATGGTGCTCAGCACACTCACATCCATATATATACGTCAATATAAAAAATAATAAGGAACAACAAGGACTCAACAAGAGTCAGGCAATCAAGAGTGCCTTGACTGCAATGGCTCTTAGTTAATAGATTATAAGAAGTGAGCAGGATGAGGGAGGATGACAGTGCCCTGATATCTTTAAGATCTGCCAAGTATCTATCCCATGATACCAGAACAATAGTCCCTTTGATTTAAAATTCTAAATTTGGGAATTTGGGAACATCATCCTTCTTGAAGAGAAAGTATGGTGATAGCGATACACAATTCTGATAGTCCACAAATATTGTAACACATTTTTTTGACAGTGAGAATCTGAGTGATACAACGCGGATCAAGTTGGCAACAGCGTTAAGGCTTGACTGTCAGAATACAGATTTTATTTAATTATTTCTTCAGTCGTGCATGTTTTCTTCCTGACAGGAACATTGATGGTGAACCAGTTGGGGAAAAATAGAAACCATGTTTCACACATGGGATTTAAAGTCTTTCATCTGAATGAAGATAACCAAAACGACTTTACTACAATGCAGTACAGAAAAGTCCTGTGGTATCTTGACACCTCAGATTTAAAAGATCACATCAATGAAATATCGTGTTTTTTTTTGACACGTTTGTTCTGGAAAGCCTGTATAAATTGGGTCCAGACGATATTTTCTTTGAAGTTGATTTTGACAAAAATAGTAAATTATTATCCATGATATGTTTTGCAATAAAAATGAAACGTTCACCTCATTCTGAAAACTATGCATAACAATGTATTTTTAAATAGAAATTCATTTTAGAAATGCCTGGACAAAACTGAATAGTTATCATTTACTGAAAAAAAAAGTTATTGTAGAAATTATAGCCAGGTGCCTCGGGTAGTTTCAGCTTTAGAATTCTTATGATTATCCTGAAGTTAAAAATCAAAGAAACTCTTAATACGATCGGAAAGAACTAGTCATAAGACTAGATGATCCTTAAAGTACTTATGAACATGAAAATATGTTTATACCATATGTGGAGAGGTTTTGTTAATATGAGAGTAGCATTTGTTCAATGGAAAATTTCTTGTTTCTTGAGGGTTGGTAGAAAGAAGAAAGAAAACAAATATCTAATTGTTGTCACAAGCAGCAAATTTACTTGGAATTAGTCACACTCGACTATTCTAATTTCCCCATCTGCAACAGAAACGCATATGAAATAATGCATGATTTCGGGCACACAATATTTTTAGAGCTAAGATAAAGTCAACAAATTCATAAAGATAAAATTTATAATATGTTGCCCTGGCAAAGATCTTATTACAATCTCTATCCATAAACAATTTAAGAGCCCTAATGCAAAATATTATTATAACTCTCTGCCAGTGACATATTCTTTACTTATATGTATAGTATACAGTAAAAATGATGCATAATATATATCATCTAATAAGTAAATATGCAAGTAAGAATTTCATTGTTCCATTACAGGACATATGACAATAAAATACTCTTGACGACTCAACTAAGACAAAAAGATAACCATAATACAAATTTTGCTCCTTTGCATTTTGTAAAGAAAATCAAAACGCTGTTGCAAGAGAAACATGAGATATTTTTCATATTTCAGAGTGTGTGTCCATGGATTTCTCTGTGTTATTGTTCTCTGAAGCAAGCAGCAAAAACCTAAACTACCAGCATAACATATTTTATTGAAGAGTCAACACAACTAACAGCAGTGGCTGATGTAGTGATGTACCAACAGTTACATAGTGTATAGTATATTGACATTCTTTTTATATATTTATTAATATTTAAATTGATAAGGAACAAATAAAGATGTTAAAAGTTGCAACTGGAGAAAAACAGGCAGCACGGGGATCACTTCTGGAAGACTCGATGGGCCAAATGGCCTAATTTTACAACTTGTGACCTTGTAAACGTGAAAATGGGGGACTCAGATTAGAGTGCGATGGGAGATGAATAGAAGGAGGAGGGGAAAAGTACTAGGTGGTAGGGAAAATCGAAAGAAAGGTGTGACCTGGGGGGAATCCATCTACCCCGTTTTGAAGCAGTAACTGAGATTTTCCTCCACAGATCTGACTGACCTGGAATTCTTTGGTTTAACAAATGCAAGAATTTGATTGAGTAAATCATACAAATTGCCTCCGAAAAGGGGTAAATATATTCTGCAAAGAATAGTTGTGAACCACATAGAACCAAACTAAACTGGCCTTGGTATTTATAAGAGGTGAGTTTGTACATTCTTCCTGTGAATGTACAAATGTGGGGTGCCTGAAGTATGAAGAAGGGTCCTGACCCGAAATGTTGTCTGTCCATTCCCTCTACAGATGCTGTCTGACCCAGTGTTCCTCCAACACCTTGTGTTTTGCTCAAGATTTCAGCATCTGCAGTTCCTTGTGTCTTTTTGAAGGTCAAAGGTATATTTCAAGAAATGCTGCTGCTGCTGCTTCTGACTCACGGGGTTATGGAAAGGCACTTCACACGAGAAACAACAGAACAGAAGGAGGCCTTTTAAACCCTTCAGCCCCCTTTGTCATTCTATGAGATCGTGGTTGATCTGTGACCTAAATCCATGTAACAGCCTATTCTTCAAATCCTGTAATATTCTTGGGTTAACAAAAATCTTTCATTCTCAAATTGAAAATTCAACTGACCAAGCAACAACTGCTCCTGCTGAAGAATGCTAGATTTTTCCCAACTTTTTCTATATAACGGTGTTTCCCAGTTTCCTAAAAAGCTTGACATTCATCCTATCTTGACAATGGAACACTATGGTGTAACTCTTGCAACACCAAGAGTTTTAATTTTCTAATTAAGCTTTTACACATGCCTTTTTTAGTATTTCTTCTTTTACAAATTTTACATGGAATTTATGTATGATTTATGTATAATCTGTCTTTGTGTATTTGTCTAAATCGATGTACCTGTGATGCTGCTGCAAGCAAGCTTTTTTCATTGTACCTGTACCTGCACCATATATCTGTGTTAATCCTGGCTGAAATCGAGCAGCCATAGTACCCACACATTTATAAGGACTTATGTATTGCTAGGCCATTTTGGTTAAGTCTGGTGTTCTCTGCAGAAATGGGACAAGTTTCTGATGATGCCAGCAAGTCTGTGGCCCAGATCAGTGTTGCATAGTCAGTTGACAGATGGATGAGATTTCTGCAAAGAACATCATAGGAAATGTAAAATGCATGAGGTTAATTAGTTCTCTGCAAGAGCCTTGTATATATTGTAAATAATGTTGCGAGACAGTTACCCCGTTAAGTGTTGATTGGTTGAAATGTTAAGCCCTGTCTGGTTGTTTGAATCTCAGAGTTCTGTTAGCCTCTTCTAGAAGCATCACCGGCAACAATTAAGATGATTCTGTAATTGGCCTGTGTACCTGTCAGTAATGTATTATTGTAATTTGTTATACTTGATTGGATTGTAAATAAACCACCCCTCTGTAGTTCGGCCCCTCAAGGTTCGGGGACCTATAAGAGGCAGCCCCCACATGGTCCGTTGTCGATCTTCTGGAAGAGCGCTTGAGACTGCATGACTTTTTGGAGTGCTTCTGCTTCCACGAGGCTAAAGGGCTTGGCCAAGCAGATACAAGGATCAAACCTGCTGTGGTTTAGCTATCGTATAGGGTGACTTGTTGTGCTTTCTAAAAATAAAGTTTAGTTGTTCCAGTGCTTGAATCAGTGGTTTATTGACTGACCTAGACTGGGGGAAGCGTAGAAAGAGCTTATTTACATTGGGGACTCGTCCGGGATCTCAACGGACCCCCAATCACAAGTTTGCGATTAAGGGTGTTGAGCTGTTCCCGATCGCGAGTGCAGACATTGGTGCCACGGTGCGGCTTTTGCATTGATTTTCGTCACTTCGCTAGTCGGAGCAGATCGAACATTCACAGGCTTGGGAAAGGGTCCCAACGAAATCGTAGAACAGAGTCTAGCAAGCACTGAGGGCCTTAGTGCCTTTTGGGGTTAGAGGCC
Organism: Okamejei kenojei; assembly: GCA_035221665.1. Lineage (NCBI taxonomy): Eukaryota > Metazoa > Chordata > Chondrichthyes > Rajiformes > Rajidae > Okamejei > Okamejei kenojei. Next base: position 97,417,530 of record CM069136.1, on the reverse strand, counting down.
CTACTGTGTTAAAGGCCCATAATAACATAACATCAGGGTTTGGTTAAAGGCCCTCTCCTTTGCGTTAAAGGCCCTTTCGTAAAACTTGATCGTAGTTGGTAGCTGGCGAAAACCAAAAACATTGTTCCGTTCAGATAAGTTGGATTACAGGCCCTGCCCAGAATTGGTATCCAATTGATGGGATATTGTAAAACAGGACTGGGTATTACGTGCTAAGCGGTGAAGCATTGATTGTCGTTGCTGGGAGCGCAGATTGGAAAGGTGCGCTTCGAAAAACGGCATCGACTGCCAGTGTGAAGAGGTTACACGCTGACACCCGGTGCCAAGCAGATGGAAAGGAAGAAGCCTTTTTGACAGGGTGAGCTTATGTTGGTTAAAGTCCAAGTTAAAGAAGAAGTAGTACCCCTCAGCAAAGAGTAACCTAGGAAGGGGAAAGTCTTCTGTATCTGAGGGAGAGGTTCACACGTTGATAACAGCGCGACGCGGAATTTAAATCAAGTGTGATTTGTTTGTGAAATCGTATATTAAAGATTGTACTGTGTTTCTGTTATTGTACTGTGTTTGTGCTATTAGAGTCTAGTAAAATTCCAGTATATATATTTCTTTATATACAGTTCGGATCCGAACTGTATATAAATACTTTGTTGCATATAAGAAACTTTTGGAAAGTGTTAAGATCGTGAATTGTTATTGTGTATTGTTTAAGAGTTTGAGTGTTTGGAAAACTGGCGTAATAGCGGGTTAGAGAGATACGAATTTGGTTTGGTTGGGATTGTGTTTGATTTAAAGTCCGATCCATGGTTGTTCAATCGGGGGTTTGTATCCTTCAGGCCAATTGCTTCGGGGGAGGGATTGTTCCATTGACCGAGCATACCACGAGGAGGAATTAAAATAGTAGGTTATTTCATAGTAATAAGAAGTGAATGCTTATAGTTTATATTATTGTGTGTTTTTGTTTGCTTGTAATAGGTGGGATAGTTTCTGGCTTGGGTATCGTTTTGCTTGTGTGGTTTGGATGCATTTGTCTGTTAAATTGAAGTATTTTGAGGGGAGATACTGCTGCCATTTGAATATTAGAAGTCTTAGTCTGGAAGCCGGAACTGTTTACAGACTGGAAAGTTGAATGGGTGATTGTGAATGAGAGAGGAGATTGATGAGAGAGTTCAGCGCGTGATTAAATAGAGATTGAACAGAGCGATTGGGAACAGAGCGAGTGAATAGCAATTGAACAGAGCGATTGAATAGCGATTGAGAAGAGATGGGGAAGATTAACTGTACGATTGTTTGGAGAAAGGTGTGAATCTGTTAGAGCTTTGGGAGATGGTAGCTGTTGTCCAAGAGAGATCCAGATAGCCTTGGAGATTGAAATGGAGGAGCAAATTATTGAAGAGGTGTGAATTGTTAGAAGTGAGTCAGAAACTTATCTGTATCGTGTTAGTAAGTCAGAAAATTATCCGTAGCTGTATTGTTTCTATTGTAAACGAGACAATGGGAAATAATCTCGAGAAGGACCCAATGATATCTTCTGAAAGCCCGATCAAATTAATGTGTGACTAATTTCCTCTGAGAATTAAGATGTTAAGGAAGTTTTCGGGAAAATTGAACAAACAGCTAGGAAGTGAATTATGGCCAATAGGTGGTTTGAAGTCAGACAATAGACAATAGACAATAGGTGCTGGAGTGGCACGACAATAGGTGCACGAATGGCCTACTGTTGTCTATTGAGTAGGCCATTCGGCCTTTTGAGCCAGCACAGCCATTCAATGTGATCATGGCTGATCATCCCCAATCAGTGCCCCATTCTTGACTCTGTTATTTTTAAGAGCTCTATCTAGCTCTCTCTTGAAAGCATCCAGTGAACCTGCCTCCACTGCCCTCTGAGGCAAAGAATTCCACAGACTCACAACTCTCTGTGAGAAAAGTGTTTCCTCATCTCCATTCTAAATGGCTTACTCATTATTCTTAAACTGTGGCCCCTGGTTCTGGGCTCCCCCAACATCGGGAACATGTTTCCTGCCTCGAGCGTGTCCAAACCCTTAATAATCTTATATGTTTCAATGAGATCCCCTCTTATCCTTCTAAACTCCAGGGTGTACAATTCCTGCCGCTCCATTCTTTCAGCATATGACAATCCCGCCATCCCGGGAATTAACCTTGTAAACCTACGCTGCACTCCCTCAATAGCAAGAATGTCTCTCCTCAAATTAGGGGACTAAAACTGCATACAATACTCCAGGTGTGGCCTCACTAGGGCTCTGTACAACAGCAGAACCAGTGACTGGAATAATGTATATCGAGAGAATAGTGAAGAAATATGGGAATAGCGAGAGAGGAAATGTATTTATCGGATTATGGAAAATGTATATTACAAAGAGGAAAATGACTAAAGAAATTGGTAGATTAACAAAGTGAAGAACGGCAGCTTTAATGCTGGGAATAGAGCTAGAAGAAGTGAGAGCTGGTCCTTCTCTGGAGATTTCTGAAAGAAAGGAGAGAGATACTAAAGATCGAGAGCTGGAGCAGAAAAGAGCAGAGACTCTTAAAGAGGAGTTGACTCCAGTGGTTCTTAAAGCGGAGGTGGCCTGACAAAAATTAAAGTGATTAGATTCAGCAAAAATGCAGCAATGCAAGTGTGGACCTTGAAGGGAAGGAAGCCCAATATTTAGCAGGATGGACAGATCTTTTTAGTACAAAAGCACAGCATTCCTTTCAGCCCTCTCACGTTCTTGACCTTAAGGCACCATGGTAACTTTGAAGGTATGAGCTGTGAATTGGCCAAGATAGACTGGCAGGTGATTCTTAAAGGGTTGACAGTGGATGTGCAATGGAAGGTATTTAAAGACTGCATGCATGAACTACAACAATTGTTCATACCAGTTTGGCAAAAGAATAAATCAGGGAAGGTGGTGCATCCGTGGATAAGGAGGGAAATCAGGGATAGTATAAAAACTAAAGATGACGCATACAAATTGGCCAAAAAAAGCAGCCTACCAGAGGACTGGGAGAAATTCAGAATCCAGCAGAGGAGGACAAAGGGCTTAATTAGGAAAGGGAAAATAGATTACGAAAGGAAACTGGCAGGGAACATAAAAACTGACTGCAAAAGTTTTTATAGATATGTGAAGAGAAAGAGACTAGTTAGAACAAATGTTGGTCCCTTGCAGTCAGAAGCAGGTGAATTGATCATGGGGAACAAGGACATGGCAGACCAATTGAATAACTACTTTGGTTCTGTCTTCACTAAGGAAGACATAAATAATCTGCCGGAAATAGCAGTGGACCGGAGGTCAAATACGATGGCGGAACTGAGTGAAATCCAGGTTAGCCGGGAAGTGGTGCTGGGTAAATTGAATGGATTAAAGGCCGATAAATCCCAGGGGCAGATGGTCTGCATCCCAGAGTGCTCAAGGAGGTAGCCACGGAAATAGTGGATGCATTAGTGATCATTTTTCAAAACTCCTTAGATTCTGGAGTAGTTCCTGAGGATTGGAGGATAGCTAATGTAACCCCACTTTTTAAAAAAGGAGGTAGAGAGAAAGCGGGGAATTACAGACCAGTTAGTCTATCGGTAGTGGGGAAACTGCTAGTCAGTTATTAAAGAAGGGATACCAGCGCATTTGGAAAGTGGTGAAATCATTGGACAAAGTCAGCATGGATTTACAAAAGGTAAATCATGTCTGACGAATCTTGTGAAACTTTTCGAGAATGTAACTAGTAGCGTGGATAAGGGAGAACCAGTGGATGTGGTGTATCTAGACTTTCGACAAGGTCCCACATAAGAGATTAGTATATAAACTTAAAGCACACGGTATTGGTGGTTCAATAATGATGTGGATAGAGAACTGGCTGGCAGACAGGAAGCAAAGGGTAGGAGTAAACGGGTCCTTTTCAGAATGGCAGGCAGTGAGTTGTGGGGTACCGCAAGGCTCAGTGCTGGGACCCCAGCTATTTACAATATACATTAATGATTTGGACGAGGGAATTGAATGCAACATCTACAAATTTGCAGATGACACCAAGCTGGGGGGTATAGTTAGGTGTGAGGAGGATGCTAGGAGGCTGCAGGGTGATTTGGATAGGTTGAGTGAATGGGCAGATGCATGGCAGATGCAGTATAATGTGGATAAATGTGAGGTTATCCACTTTGGTGGCAAAAACATGAGGGTAGACTATTATCTGAATGGTGGCAGATTAGGAAAAGGGGAGATGCAACGTGACCTGGGTGTCATTGAAAGTAGGTATGCAGGTGCTCCAGTCATTGAAAGTAGGCATGCATGTGCAGCAGGCAGTGAAGAAAGGAAATGGTATGTTAGCATTCATAGCGAAAGGATTTGAGTATAGGAGCAGGGAGGTTCTACTGCAGTTGTACAGGGTTTTGGTGAGACCACACCTGGAGTATTGCGTACAGTTTTGGTCTCCAAATCTGAGGAAAGACATTCTTGCCATAGAGGAGGTTCAGAGAAGGTTCACCAGACTGATTCCTGGGATGTCGGGACTTTCATATGAAGAAAGACTGGATAGACTCGGCTTGTACTCACTGGAATTTAGAAGATTGAGGGGGGATCTTATAGAAACTTACAAAATTCTTAAGGGGTTGGACAAGCAAGATGCAGGAAGATTGTTCCCGATGTTGGGGGAGTCCAGAACAAGGGGTCACAGTCTAAGGATAAGGGGGAATTCCTTTAGGACCGAGATGAGGAAAACATTCTTTACACAGAGAGTGGTGAGTCTCTGGAATTCTCTGCCACAGAAGGTCGTTGATGCCAGTTCATTGGCTATATTCAAGAGGGAGTTGGATGTGGCTCTTGTGGCTAAAGGGATCAGGGGGTATGGAGAGAAGGCAGGTACGGGATACTGAGTTGGATGATCAGCCATGATCATATTGAATGGCGGTGCAGGCTCGAAGGGCCAAATGGCCTACTCCTGCACCTATTTTTCTATGTTTCTATGTGTAGCCTGTGAATAGGGCACTCGAGTGGAGTCAATGGCATATTCGACTCCACCCGTTACATTTAAACTTGAGATGGAAACACTGGAAAGGGATTCTCTGGCACCAATTGTTTCATTGGCAAAGGATAGTGAATTGTGTCAGGGAGCAAGGAGTAAGAACTCTTACAAGCCGGTGCCAGATCAACTGAAGCGAACAGTAGAAGGAATAATTCCTAAAACAGAGATTCTTTTAGCAAAGGAAATAGTATTTCAGGGGGTGAGATAATAGCGGGCTACGGGATAGCTGATCCTGATATCGCTAATATCATGGAGGCAGAACAAATTCCTGATGAATTGGAAATAGAACGGATTCTCCGTAGGCAATTCCCTACTAGGAAGGAGCCTACTCCCACTTTAGATTCGGACATGGCAGTAGGTGCAGATTATCCCCGAGCTTCAGCCACCCCACTCCAGAAAAACTCAGTTCCACAACAACTATGGCTACAGACACAGATGAAAAGAGATATACCGCATTTGGAGAATATCTAAAACTTAATTTATACAGACAGTACCCTGACTCTGAAAGGGTTTATGGGAGGCAGTGCGGAGACTTATTACCCCACAGGAATATTGTAAATTTCTGTCGATACTGGGATACGTTTCTCCTGAAGCCTTAATGGAGGAGGTAACAAGAGAAAGGGATAGGGAAGAAACCATCTTTGCCGCACTTATTAGATCCTTCCAGGAACCTGTAAAGTCAATACAAAGACTTGAAATCCAAAGAAGAGGAAGAATTTAAGCTTTGGCTGCAGACTACATTAGGGACATGCCTATTCGAGAGGCAAATTATCCTCAATTTTACGGGAAAGGGTACAAGACTGTTGGGACAGACCAGTGTTATGTATGCGGAGAGAGGGAGCATTGGAGCAGATCTTGCCCCATAAGAGATCAGAGAGGATGAAGGGTCAAAGAAAATGGTCATAAGGTCCCAGAAGTCAGTGGATCCCTAGGGATATAGGGTTACCTGGGATCCTGAAGATCGAAGGAGAGGACACTGGCCAGAGGATCAGGGGGTGGGAGGTTATTCACCCTTCTCGCAGCCAAATCCATTTTTATAATCCTGATCTGCCAGTAGTCCAGAGTGCAAATGGAGTAACCTGCTCAGAAAAATAGAAATGATTCGGAGAAGAAAAAATACCCTCCTCATAACACTGGGATGGTCCAGGGGAAAATAATAAGAATCAGAATTGTAACAAAAAGAAACCTTGCCAATACTTCATTGGACCACGTGACCAACGTTGCAGCAGCCTCTGCAGTCCGTCTGTCTTTTTTAAATGTTTGTCCTGTTGAACGTATAGTTTGTTGTGGTTTTTATATTGTTTTTAGCTGTGTATATGTGGGGGGTGGGGGAAACTTTTAATCTCTTCCCTGTATGGGTGACCCAACCTTTTCTGTGTCGGGTCTCAGTTGTTGTTGGTGCCTAGCACTGTGGTGCAGCCTCCAACCCGAACCACCTGGGGGCTCCAGTCGCGGAGCCTGCGGACTTACCATCACGGGGCTGGCTGGCTTCGGAGCGTGGAGAGCTGTGGTGACTCGCAGCTGTGACCCGACTCCGGAGCACGGAGGCTCCAGCCGTAGGTCCGGTGGACGGTGACATGGGGAGCTCCCGGGTCCCTGGTGGGAGACCGCTTTTCAGAGCTCCCGCAATGGCAACTTCTCCCGCCCGAGTTGCAGGGTTGAAAATGACCCAGAGCAGGGCCTTACATCACCCGGCACGGCTTTAACGGCCGCGGGACTTGCCATCGCCCGCCGGGGGCTCCAACATTAAGACCCGGAGCAGGGCCTTACATCGCCCGGCGCAGCCTTAACGGCCGGGGGCTTTAACATCGGGAGAAGAATGGAACACAGGGGATAGACAAGACTTTGCCCTCCATCACAGTGAGGAGGAGATTCACTGTGATGGATGTTTGTGTAAATTGTGTTGGTTGTGTGTCTTGGTTCTTTTCTTGTTGTATGACTGCAGAAACCAAATTTCGTTTGAACTTCATTTGAGGTTCAAATGACAATAAATAATTGCATAATAATTGTAATACTTGGAGGGAAGTAAAAAAGAGAGAAGGTTGCAATTCTGTGGCGAATCGGGATCAAGAACTGCCTATTGATAAAAAGGAGCAAAATTAATATGGAAACCAAGAAATAGCTGGTGTCAGAAGATAACTAATTGGCACTAGGGAAGGAAGGAAAATAATATATTGTGCAGGAGGTGTAAGAGTAAGGAATTGGAGTAATTGTGAAATCATTTAATATTTTTTGTCAAGTTGTTGTGCCCTCAGGACAGTATTACCTACGATATGTCGTTATCTGGGGAGTGAGGTAAAAAGAATATGTGGACCCTTAAGAACGGGCAGAAGACACAGCTCAGGTAGGATGTGTAATCATTCCATCCAGGTAGCTCCCCAGAGACAGAGACACATAGAAAGGAAGGAGTGATACTGTCCTGTCTCTTTAACATCTACCATCTGGAAAGGCCAACAGACAAAGAATGTCGGTATTCCTATTCCTAAAAAATTTCACACATCTCACAAATATCCTAGTGCCCAACTGTACCAATATAACATAATAATTGACACCAGTGAAAAGGAAGATGGTCTCGAGAATTCAAAAAATTATACAGCCTCTAAAGATCATTGAGGCAAGCTCCAATTTTAAAATTAAAAGAAGAAAACCTGGGAATGAACATTCCTCTGTGGTTTGGATACACTTACTTTGCGCTTAAATTTAGTTGTTAGGAATGAATTGACAAAATTCTGAATAAGATCTCTAAATTGTGTGGTGATGCATGGAAGGACTTTGAAATTTGAGATTGGGAAATGGGTTATGGGATATGGTTTAGAAGTATTTTGAAGTTTGAAAATTAACCTAGTGTTTTTATCATCTCACCCTCAGACAGACAGCCAAAGATGGGAAGGATTGGTAACAGTCAGGAAGGAAAGAACAGAACTTGACAGAGATCCGGTATAAAAATATGAAATTTCAGAGAACGTGAGAGATGGTGTAAAAAGAACAAGGAATGAGGAAGTGCAAGGACAAAGTTTCCCTTCAAGGAGTCAAGGCTAACCACCAAGAAAAGAGTTACTGGAGAAGGTAGGGGTGATTGGATTAGAAGTACCAGGGGAGTGGATACTTATTGTCAGAGTCGATTTATTTGACCGGTGGATCAAAATCTATCCAACCGTTGACAATAAAGTGGCTCCTGTTATCAAGGCGTAAAGAAAATTGTCCCTAGATTCGGTATTCTTAATTGGCTTGATTTAAAATAATGGTCCACAACAAATGGAAATTACAGCTGGGAATTTGACAGAAATTGGATTGAATTGTGTTATCAACTGCAAGCTGTGGATTAGAAAAGGGTAAGACAGACCCTGAAAGTCAAAAGAATAAATTAAAGGCTGAGACTGAATTTGGATGAATTGAAGCATTCCCCATTTTGTTTTGAATAAGAGTAGGGAAAGAGCACATGCCTGTAGGGGAATTTGGACTGAACCCAGCTGAAATTAATATGAGAAACCTTCATTTGAGGTACATTGGGAACCACCATGTTCCTGCGGAGATAACTGATTGCTTGTTTGTGTTGATCATAGTATGGGAAAGATTATATCACAGTGTAGGAATAGTATATTTTGGTTAATAGTATAGTACAGGAATGGATGGGAAAGCATTAGTGAAAGTATGGAGTGTAATTTACTTCATCCCAAGTTCTCTTAGGAATTATAGGTTCAACTATGGATCAAGTACAGAGGGATTGACCACACAGATGGAGGGGATTCATGCCCATGAAAACTCGGGAGGCGAAGACTCATCAGACAGGAATCATGAAGCTATGCCCACAAAAACTCGGGAAGCTTGATGAGATTCTGAGAAGAAACATCATCATCTTATTGTTATTTGTTGATAATGTACCAGTCACCAATGGATCTTTGGTTATCATAAATGATGGTTATCATGTTTGATAAAAGGGAGGATTATTAATCCTGGCTGAAATCGAGCAGCCATAGTACCCACACTGTAATAAGGACTTATGTATTGCTAGGCCATTTTGGTCAAATCTTGTGTTCTCCGTGGGAATGGGACAAGTTTCTGATGGTGTCAGCAAGTCTGTGTCCCAGATCAGTGTTGCACAGTCAGTTGACAGATGGATGAGTTTTCTTCAAAGAACATCATAGGAAATGTAAAATGCATGAGGTTAATTTGTTCTCTGCAAGAGCCTTGTATATATTGTAAATAATGTTGCGAGACAGTTACCCTGCTAAATGTTGATTTGTTGAAATGTTAAGCCCTGTCTGGTTTGTTTGAATCACAGGGTAAATGTTGCATATTCAAGGTTCTGTTAGCCTCTTCTGGAAGCTTCACCTGCAACAATTAAGAATATTCTGTAATTGGCCTGTGTACCTGTCAGTAATGTATTATTGTAATTTGTTATACTTGATTGGATTGTAAATATACCACCCCTCTGTAGTTTGGCCCCTCAAGGTTCGGGGATCTATAATAGGCAGCCCCCACGAGGTTCGTGATCAATCTTCTGGAAGAGTGCTTGGGACTGTGTAACCTTTTGTAGTGTTTCTGCCTGCACGAGGCTAAAGGGCTTGGCCAAACAGATACAAGAATCGAACCTGCAGTGGTTTAGCTATCGTATAGGGTGATTTGTTGTGCTTTCTAAAAATAAAGTTTAGTTGTTCCAGTGCTTGAATCAGTGGCTTATTTACTGACCTAGACTGGGGGGGAAGCTTAGAAAGTGCTTATTTACATCTGCATGTGACAATATACGCAACTTCACTTGAATTAAACTTGCAGGCTATGTCTCCAGTAATGGAAGGTTCAACCCATCTGCCTATTTTCCCTATCACCTCTCTTTAATATAATTCATCATATTACTTCTTAATCCTTTAAATTTCATTGTAATAAATTGTGTTGCTGATATTTAACTCTCGTAGGCTTAAATCATTTAATTAAGTTTTAATTTACGGGCGACATGGTGGCGCAGCGGTAGAGTTTCTGCCTTATAGCGCTTGCACCCGGGTTCAATCCTGACTACGGGTGCTGTCTGTACGGAGTTTGTACGTTCTCCCCATGATCGGGTGGGGTTTCTCCAAGACCTTCGATTTCCTCCCACGCCCCAAAGATGTACTGGTTTGTAGGTCAATTGGCTTAGTTTTGTATACATGGTATAATTATAAATTGTCCCTAATGTGTGTTGGCTTGTGTTAATGTATGGGGATCGCTGGTCGGTGGAGACTCGGTGGGCCGAGGGCTGAGAGTCCATAGATTCCGCGCTGTATCTCTAAACTAAACTAAAATAAGTCAGCACGGCTTTCCCTTAAATTCCTGAATACCCTCAGCTGGCAACTTTTGCCTTTCTATTTTTGCCGGGTTTTCTGCCTGCGGGGAATCCCGTGTGGTATTTTCATTTACAGAGACTGCTCCAGGTTTTGCCAGTGGGTTACACTGGCCTCACTCCCTGTTTGAATTCCCCACTGCCCCGCTATTCAATGGTCCTAATTCATAAGTGTAAAGATGCTGGTTAGAAACCGCTGGGATTCTACAGACAAGGCACAGTGTGGCTTCAAGCCTTAAGCCCCTGTCCCACTTGGGTGACCTCCACTGCGACCTCTAGTGAGTTTGCCCGTGACCCATAGTCGCGGCAAGGTCACCACAAGGTCATAGGAGGTCTTTGTCACTCTCCTTCATGGTCGAGAGTGGTCTCCGCGTATTCGAGGTTTCAGCAAGATCGCGGAGGAAAAATCAATATTTTTTTAGTCGTAGGTCTTGTCGAAGCCGGTCATAGTAGGTCGTGATGCTAGTCTTAGGTAGTTGTAGGTAGTCAAAGGTGGTCGAAGGTAATAGCTCCGGGGTGAAAAAAAGGCTAGTAGGAAAAAAAGGTAATTTAAACAGCAGAACGTCAGCTCTTTCATTCCAAGGCATGTTCATTCATAGCTGGAGAGTTTTTTGGAGAGGAGACTTGTGTTTTAGAGATGGCACTAAAAAGGCAGCAGCGCAGAGGGAGGGCACAACCCTAAAAAAAAACCTGCCATGCATGTGTTGCCCACCCCGGAGGAGGAGTGGCAGGAGGTGATGCCACATGAGGTGATAGTGCAGGAGGGGGTAGCCCTGCATGAGAGACCCCTGGAGGAGACCAGGGTGGTAGTATATGTCCCCACCACCACCCCATCCTTCACTGCCTCATTTGAAGGTAGCAAAGCAGCCCTTTCTCCTGCGTCTGACACAGCATCAGAGGCAGATGCCCCATTGGTGGTGAGGGAGGGCTGGAGGAAGGTTATGCCCTACACCTTCACCAGGCAGCAGGAGGGGGACCTTGAGGAATATTTCCAGCAGAATGCCAACCTGTACGAAAAGGAAAATGAGGGGTACAGGGACAGGGACAAGAATGGCATGCTTGCCATCCACTGCCCCACATGTGTGTTTAAAGTTCCATCGTTTGTCAAAGCCCAGCGCCACTCACTTGCAGTCATCTGGTGCACTGGGACAGTTCATCACATCATTTCCATTCACCCATTGAGACCTCTTCTTGTGTTTCCTCTACACCCTTGCTCTTCCCCTTCTGCCTTTCTTAAAAGGCTGTTGAAGCAAAAGGGCTGCTGCAAACAGCAGTAGTTGTATTTTTACTAACATCCTCCAAACTAGTTGTGTCCTTGTTTGCATGGTTCAGAATGATTTTTTTTTTTAAACCTGGGAGGCATTTTTTAGTGAGAATTTTATCATTTTATCAGGTGATCATTTGAGCTGTCGACACTCGTCACTGGTCATTGTTGGTTTTCAATGTAGTCCTCTGAGGTGAAAGGGGATTGTGCTCATTCACGGACCAATTTGCCAAGAACATCCTCGAGTAAAATGTACATGGTTGAAGCCAGTCTTCGACATAGTCGAGGGAGGTCTTCTTCATAGTCGAGGGAGGTCTTCAACATAGTCGTAGGAGGTCATACACATAGTCGTGGAAGGTCGTAGGAGGTCATAGGTCACCGCGACCTTGATTTTTAAAAAGAAGTTGCTTAATGTCGCCAGAGGTTGTGGTGGAGGTCGCCCAAGCGGGACAGGGGCTTTATGTGATGTGATTGTGGTCAGGCAGTGAAAAAAGCGAAAAAGCGAATGGTATGTTAGCTTTCATAGCAAAAGGATTTGAGTATAGGAGCAGGGAGGTTCTACTTCAGTTGTACAGGGTCTTGGTGAGACCACACCTGGAGTATTGCGTGCAGTTTTGGTCTCCAAATCTGAGGAAGGACATTATTGCCATAGAGGGAGTGCAGAGAAGGTTCACCAGACTGATTCCTGGGATGGCACGACTTCCATATGAAGAAAGACTGGATAGACTTGGCTTGTACTCGCTGGAATTTAGAAGATTGAGGGGTGATCTCATAGAGACTTACAAAATTCTTAAGGGGTTGGACAGGCTAGATGCAGGAAGATTGTTCCCGATGTTGGGGAAGTCCAGGACAAGGGATCACAGCTTAAGGATAAGGGGGAAATCCTTTAAGACCGAGATGAGAAAGACTTTCTTCACACAGAGAGTGGTGAGTCTCTGGAACTCTCTGCCACAGAGGGTAGTTGAGGCCAGTTCATTGGCTATATTTAAGAGTGAGTTGGATGTGGCCCTTGTGGCTAAGGGGATCAGAGGGTATGGAGAGAAGGCAGGTACGGGATACTGAGTTGGATGATCAGCCATGATCATATTGAATGGCGGTGCAGGCTCGAAGGGCTGAATGGCCTACTCCTGCACCTAATTTCTATGTTTCTATGTTTCTATGGTCACATGGTGAACATCACCCTGACAACGTGGCAAAGTTGCATCCCAACACCTGTGCTGTCAACCATTTGGAAAACCTTGGAAAATCCTTCATAATCAAAAATAATTAATATTGAAATAAAATGACAACAGTATCAAAGTCTATTAAAAATAAATTAAATACGACACTTAAAGCTTTTTTTGGTAATTAAAATCTTTATTGTAAACACAAACAATACAAACGTGATGTATGCTTTTTTTCTTTCTTGCAGCTGCGACATGTATGAGATGAAAGGGTTCATGGAGCCTGGGTCAGATCTATCCTGACGTGAGATCCTTGGTGTAATTTCTGGTGAATATCAGCAGATTTGTGCTCCATCTTGGATTCTGTGTGAGACCAGTGGAGGAGCTCTGACACGATTCCCTGTTAAGAATCTTGTAAGCATGTTTGGGATTTCCGTCTTTGAACGTGCATGCAGGTCCCATTCTTGCTTGCATTTACATTGATAAATATTGGCAGATTGCTAAGGAACTACCAGCATTTACCAGCAATATTTGGCCCAAAGACAAGACACCATCAGTTAGTGAGTTTGAGGTGGGGCAATACATAGAACAGTCAGATTTTAATTCAGATTTTAACCCAATGTTCCTATACGGGATATGCAGAATTTTTAATTTGAACGCAATTTGAAAATGATGCTGTTGTTTCATTTCAGATGTGGCCAGAAGCATGTGGCATTTATGAAATAAACCAAATATACTTCAGCGACTGAAAAAGTAAAGAGTGCAACTAGAAAATGAAACATGTGCCTGCATGTAATCTCTCACAAATTTAATCTTAAAGACAGCCTAAAAAGATGCATGTTACTGTAGACTGAAATATTCCATTTGGCAATTCATTTACCATTATATATTTATAACATTTACAATTAAATCAAACTTTGCTGTATAGATGTGCCATAGAGTATGGAATATAAATGACAGATTTCATTGCAGCCCACTATTAATTTTTTGCTGAAAGAATTCAGTGGTAATGAATAGAACGACTGAATCAAGCTTGTAAGGCAGCAGCTGTCATTGTACTAACAAGATAGTCCCCAGGCAGAGAGTCCATAGATTAAAGATAGTAGAATATTGAAAGATCCCTCTTGGATTGAAGTGGAGTGTTAATCTCCGGATGGAACATTGCTATCACAGAAAGATATCTGCTGATTCTCTCTTCTTTGTGTTCCATTTCCTAAGCCTTGATATATATATTTTTAACTACTTCACTTCGGAAGCGTTTGGCATCGCTGAGGCAGCCTGACATGCCCAGCAGACACAATTACAATAAATTTAATTCAGCTTTCTGTTCCCAAGCTAATCTAGCTCAGGATAATGTTTATTAAATGAAATGAAAAACAATGCCCATTCAAATATAGCTTGTGCTTACTTTCTGTGACATTAACATAAGTTATTGTTAGTGACTAATTCTGAAACAAAGCTATTCAATCTGTGCTGAGATTTAATGTTATAAACTATAGCAAACATCAGTGAGATTACAAGATACAAGATACATTTATTGGCATAGTGAAATGTGTGGTCGCCATACATCCCATACAAATAAATAATAAAGAGCACTGGACACGATAGTTTTTTTTTAACTCAGACATCCCCAGACCACGGGCCCAAATTCCCACCGTGAGGGAAGGCTCCAAAAATTCAGTCGTCCTCCTCTGTTGTCCTCCTGTGGTCGGGGGGGCTCGCGAACCCCCCGTTCTTGCCGCTCCGGGCGGCCCGATGTTGAGGCCTGCTCGCCGGGGTGCTGGAAGTCCGACATCGGGCCTGGAGGACCTCCTCAGCGGCTTGGACACCCGAGTTGGGCACCATCTACCGGAGTCCGCGGCTCCTGAAGTCCGCAGGCCGCGCTGGGCGGAGATGCAACGTTGGCGGCCCTCGGCAAAGGGCCCCGGGACACCGCGATGTTGTTCAGCGCTGGCCGCGCTGGAAGCTCTCCCAAACCGCAGCACCACGATGTTGGAGCAGCGGCCCAACGCTCCGGAGCTACAAACGGCAATCCAGGTAGTCATCGCCCGCTCCGCGGTGACTCCTGATCTGCACCACCGCCGCTGTTGAAGCTCTGGTTCGGTCCCCGGCAGGAAAGGCCCCGCCAATCCAGGTGGTAGGCCGCAAGGAGGGAGGCGAGAACGCGACTCGGAGAATAGTCATGTCCCCGCCAGGAAACAGTTTCCCCCTTACCCTACCGCCTCCCCCACATAGAAAAGATAAAGATTCCCCAAAACAAACTTTAAAACTGACTAAACATTAAAAAAAAAGATTTAAAAACAAACGGACTGTAGGCAGAGGCTGCCTTCAATGCGGTGCCCCCAGTGAACAGTAAAGGTAAAAGAGTTGAGTTTGTTTTATTGCAATGTATTTATTTTCAATTATCCCAAATGTTTCACATGTAATCATTTGTAGACACCTATGGATATTGAAAATCATGGAAGAAGAGAATCCCAAACTAAACTTCCAAGAGCACTGTCCTCACCATTGAAATTATGACCCACTAAGAGCTTGGACGCCCCAGGTTAATAAAATATTACAGGAATATTTAAATCAAAAAAGCTGGAAAGCCGGCTGACTAATACTTTTAATGCTTGGAGATTCCCGTAGGAATAACCAAAGGTTGTTACATGAATATGTCCTGGTTTAGAAACAATTGCATTCAGAACGAACATAAAAGGCACAAGTTCTGATAAAGTGTGCTGGAAAAGTGGAAAGAGGTGGTGATGTGGGTGGTGGATAGAAGGCATGGTGTGTGGATAGAAGGATCAAAGGACAACATGCAGGAAGTAAATTAAGGAACAATAACGATTCTGCCTTATGACAGATATGTATCTTTTTGTTGAGGATAAGAACCACTCTACAGAGTGTTTCTTATCCTCCTTTTGAGGCTGTCTTCTCTGATCTTGGTAAAACATGCACCACCTACAGATAACAGAAAACCAGGCAACCTATTACTCAATGGCTGAGCCCTACAACAGGGGACCTGATGTCTAGGTAAACATACATCCTTGATTGCAGTCAGCAAAGGTATCCATTGTGGTGTACTGACGGCCCATTTGGTTTTGAAAAATCTTATCTGGCAGTGTGCCTTCAAGTAGTTGGAACTTCATTTGAAGTTTAAAAAAAAACAAACTGCTCAATTGGACCATCTGGGCACAATGTTTTTTAAACTTAAAATGTTCCTTGTATTCTCTGTGGATTCCCAAGATATTGTGAAGCCCATTTTCAGAGAATGCAGACAAATTTGTTGTAGAAGGAGCTTTAAACAAAACATTATCTTGTTTAAGGGTTCCTTGTTCCTTGTTTGAACTTTCCATTCACTTTAATTCAGCCTGGAAAGTCATCGGCACAATGTAATAGCCTAAAAGTAACAGTTGTTGTTCACAACCAATATTCCATGCATAACAAATAATAAATTATTGTTTACACATTCAATATCCTTGCAATCATGCTGTTAATCCCTAACTTCAATTAGCGTAACATAGAAGGTAGGAGAAGGTAAGAGTGAGGGGGGTTGTCATATGAGCACGTCAAAACTCATCCATCAACCAACAAACTCATGGCTAGACTGAGTCTTGTCCTCAAAGATTTCTTGGCAAATTGACATTCTCCAAAGCTCCAAATATTAACAGCACTCAACCTTGAATATGTTCAATAGTATCTTTTGAATTATTTTCATTAGTTTGACCCACTTCCTCTCCCTTTTCTAGTGTGATCCTGGACATAGGAGTCTAGTCGCTAATGTTAGTGAGGGAGGTTATTCAATCATAAGAATGCTTCAACCAAATCCAATCCGAAACTCACCCCTCAGCTCCCACAGTTGCTTCTCAGTTATCTTCATGAAAAGACAACCTGGTGCTCATGCCATTTCTGTAAATGCCATCAGCTTATTCAGCACAGTGTAGAACAGCTTCCAAAGATTCGAAATAAGTGATCTTCATGTACATTAAATTTAGTCAACCAAGCTTGTATCTGACCTTTGATCTATAACAGTTGGCTCACCGAGCAGTTTCTCTTCATTTATATAGCAAATGTCTTAATTTCTCATTTACAGGTCCCATGGATCACTTTTGTATGGGTCATAACTAAGCTATTCCCTTTGTCAAATATTCTCTGGTATAACAAAAAAAAGCTGTTTACTAAAGAGAGATTTTACCTTATGTTTTAGAAAGTCTGCCATCATTGATAGGCAGCAATAAAAGGAGTTGCTTGTTATCTTTACATCCTCAGTTTGTTGTTAGATTATGCATTAGTCATTGCACTCCTTAATTCAAAATCCCCATGTTTTAGGAAACAGGATCCATTTTCATTCAGATGATGCTGCAATATGGACTTCACTCGGAAGCAAACATTAATAGGCAAACATGTACAGGCATATCTCCTGTGGGTTTCTCTATGGTCCAACCAGTGTAACAACTTTCTATAAACTGATTGTGGGTTCCTCACTCAGTCTGAGTTACACAGTTCCTCACTCAGTCTGAGTTACACAGTTCCTCACTCAGTCTGAGTTACACAGTTCCTCACTCAGTCTGAGTTACACAGTTAAAAGCCATAAACGGATGCCCTGTACAGTAATACAGGCTCAGAGCATTAACAATGGTCAAACTTTTTGCAATTAAATTAAAGTTAGTCCTTTGAGAACAGTAGTCAGAATAAAACTTAATGGAATATTGAAAGCAATAGATGTTAAAATTGTGTACACATTATCCTATGTTTTCAGTATTGTATGGTTGAAAACGGGTCATTTCTAAAGTGGAACATAATTTAGATTTTACTCTGGAGTCACGTGAGTGACTATGTGAAGAAGCCCCGCCAGGCGCATACGCATCATTACGTCCGCGCATGTTGCACTGAACGGGCTGGAGGGCGCAGCTCCACCAGCGGGTAAGTAGGAACTTCTAAGGTAAGTGTTTTTACAACCTTTACCAAGAAGTATTTCCACTCCGTAAAGCTGGTTCGAGCAGTCAGTAGGAGTGGAGAGTTGGAGCTGTCACTTCGGAAGATCCGTCTTAGCGTGGGTCCAGGGATTCACGAATTTGATCGGGTCGGGAGATAAGCGCGGCAACGCCGGTTCCGATGCCAGGTGCCGTTTTACCGGCAGCAGTTAAGATAGCACGCTAATCTTCACCACTAGCTCCATTTACAAAAGGACTGGAACTGGAATTTTGATTCAGAATTTGCCTGGTTCATCTATTTATTTTCCAAGGGTACTAAGCAGACTGAGGCTGCTGCTAGCCATGAAAAGGCAAATATAAAGTCACAAACCTGGGTTCTCTGACGACAATGGTGACTCTTCCCCTGATCATACAACAATGTGGGGGAGGATGGGAACATGGAGCTGATGCTCCAACCTTGGATTACATAAGGGTCCAAGGGCCAGTGCTGTCCAAGAGGGCCCATACCAAGAACAAGGGAACAAGCACTATGGTCCAAGGGACAATCATTCCTCAAACTCACAACATATATGTTGGGTATTTTATGCAATGCATTTTTCAGGAAATTGCATCAGGGAATATCACCATCAGGCCAACACTAAACCAAAAATTTGCTGCTCTATGTAGGGCGACTAATGTACAAACGCCTGAAATATTGTGTGGAACGGACCTTGTCATGAAAATTTGTGAAATTAATGATGAGGCCAAAACAATTTGCTTAATGTAGTGAAGCATTTCGTGGCCACCTATTCGCAACGCTGGGTTAATACTGAAGGTCAGATCCAGGTGCTGGGCTCAGCAGGGGGAGGCCAGTGGGGCAACGAGGGTACCCACCGAGACAGACCGGCTACAACCCCAATATGAGCAGACAACAGATTTACAGGTCAACTGTAGAGGTACAGGGACTTTTGTTATCGATAAAGTTCTGGTGGCCAATCTCCTATTGGAGGTTGATTACAAATGTTTTCTAATGAATGGTGCTGTATAACTTATGATATGTTTATACTGGTCCCTTCACCTCCCCACTCCACTCCTTTCAGGGACCCAAGCAGTCCTTCCAGGTCCGACAGAGGTTCACCTGCACCTCCTCCAACCTCATCTACTGCATCCGCTGCTCCAGATGCCAGATGATCTATATCGGTGAGACCAAGCGGAGGCTTGGCGATCGCTTCGCCGAACACCTCCGCTCGGTCCTTTTTTTTTTTTTTTTAATTTCAAAATATACTTTATTCGAATGATAAATATATACAATACATTAACCTTGCGGAAAATCCATCCGACATTTTCGGAGGCTGTACAATAGATCAATACAGTTTAGACATTTTCTTTTTCCCAAGTTTCCACAAATCAGTCCCCCACTCATGCCACAATGGCGTGGGATACCTTCCCTTATATTGAGGGGCGTCTCCACAATACTGTACCCCCCATGTCCAGCAGCGGAAGGGCCTTAGACTGTGGCCCTCCCCCACCGAGCCTTGGCGTTGGCTGCACCGAGCTTCAGTGCGTCCCTCAGCACGTACTCCTGCAGTCTGCAGCGGGCCAGTCGGCAACATTCCCTGACGGACATCTCGCTCTGCTGGGTGGTGAACAATGCTCGGGCAGACCAAAGGGCGTCTTTCACCTCCGCTCGGTCCGCAATAACCAACCCGACCTCCCGGTGGCTCAGCACTTCAACTCCCCCTCCCATTCCACATCCGACCTCTCGGTCCTGGGCCTCCTCCACGGCCTGAGTGAGCAACACCGCAAGCTGGAGGAACAGCACCTCATATTCCGCTTGGGGAGTCTGCATCCTTTGGGCTTGAATATTGAATTTTCTCAATTATGTTAACCCTTGCTGTCTCCTCCCCTTCCCACCTCTCCCTCAGCCCTCGGGCCCTGGCATTCCCTCTATCTCTATCTCCCTCCCCCACCCCAGTCGCACCAGCTTCTCATTTTCACACCACAAACAGCTTACAATGGCTTGTTCCCTTTATCACCAATTCTTTTTTGCATATATTTCTCTCATTGTTCCTTATCTCTCCACATCACCGTCTATATCTCTCGTTTCCCTGATCCCTGACCAGTCTGAAGAAGGGTCTCGACCCGAAACGTCGCCTGTCTCCTTCGTTCCTTAGATGCTGCTGCACCCGCTGAGTTTCTCCAGCTTTTTGTGTACCCTCGATTCTCCAGCATCTGCAGTTCCTTCTTTAAAAAAAAAAGGTAAACAATGGTGATTGATAAAGCCATTAATCATCCTCCACAATTGTGTCTAATATTTCCCCAGATCTCAAAAAGATGGGTGTTGTAGAGTAATTCTCGTCCTCAATCACTTAAATTATTCAGTTCAGTTCTCTATAGGAATTTAAACTCGACATCTTCGTTACTGCTAACCAGCTGCTATCACAGGGCTGTTATGTGGCAACTATTGATTTGCAAGATGTGTATTATTCACTGCCAATTCATGCTCATTATCGCAGGTACTTGAAATTTAATTGGATGGGACAGCTGTGGAAATACAAAGCATTGACATGGATTAAGTTCAGCGACCAGGCTATTTATTAAATTGTTAAAACCTGTGCTGGTGCTATTGAGGGCCATCATCACATTGTAATGGCTTATTTAGCTGATATCTTAATTATCAGCAACACTAAACAGTCAGTGAAGAATCGGTTGCAGCAACCAAAAAATGTGCTCGAGTCATTAGGGGTTGCTCCATCCAACTAAGTCCAAGTTACAGCCAACCCAAAATATTGAGTATTTGGGGTTTCTTATTAAATCCGTTCCTATCACAGTAACATTACCAACAGCCAAGGTTGTCGATGATGTTGATGTCTGTACTTGCCTCCCACAAAAACTTTATCCCTCCATCCAAAAAGTCGCTAAGGTCATTGGGAAATGGGTAGCAGGTTTTCCTGCAGTTCATTTTGGGCCTTTGCATTATCAACATTTGCAGAAAGCACGAGAACAAGTACTAAAATCGAATGCAGGCCATTTTGATCGGGTTATGCAGATACCAACCACAGCTCTCCCAGAATTGCACTGGTGGATTGTTAATGTTAATCAAGCTACAAATAACATTTTGGGTACTAGACCCTTCACTAATCTTCCAAACTGATGTCAGCGCTCTCGGATGGGGGGGGGGCTACGGAAGTCTAGCTGTGGGGGTAGCTGGCATGAACACGAAGGCTTGATTCGCCACACACACGGGATAAATTCTTTCGCATTACTGGGGGCATTTTATGGGTAAAGGCATATTGCTCCTCAATGAAGGATTTACATGTTCAACTCCAGATTGATAACACCACAGCAGTGGCATATATTAATCATATGGCAGGAGCACGATCAGTATCATGTGTTAACTTGGCTACCGTCATGTGGCATTGGTGTATGTCAAGGCATATTTGCGTTTCAGCCATTTATTCACCACCTATAGACAATGTGGTGGCCGACCATAGATTGCGTACGTTTCATGCCAATATAGAATGGATGTTGAATTCTAAAATTTGTCATACAATTGTCACTCGAGTTGGGCTGCCAGACATTGATCTGTTGCATCCAGATTACATCACCAGTTGCCTAAATATGTTTCATGGGAGCCAGATCCAGGTGCAGTTGCCGTGGATGCAGTCTCGTTAAATTGGGGGCACTAAAATGTTATGCAATTCCTCCATTTTTTCATCCCAAAATGCCTCACCACAATAGAGTGAGACTCTGCCACAGGTGCTTTGGTGGTCCCAGATTGGCCAACATAACCATGGTTCCCATTAGTGCTTCCAATGATGGTTCAGCCATTCATGATGATTCCCAGCTGCAGAAATTTGTTGGTGCATCCGGTTACAGGAGAAAGTCACCCTTTACATGACCATATTAATTGTTGGTCTGCAGGTTCTGACCAGGCAATTCCAAGGACTTGGATTGTCGAACAGGGCTATGGAGGTTCTCACTGCAGGCTGGCGAAATAGCACTCAAAAAACAATATATGGTTCACATAAAGAAATGGCTGTTTCTGTGTACAATCCAATATGTCTTAGCATATTGCAAGCATATGTGATGTGTTGGAGTTCCTTGCTAAGTTGCATTTGGATGAGCACCTGTTATATTGCCATTACCAGTGCTCGGAGTGCGTTGTCCTCTTATTTAGGGCAGTCTTCAGAACAACATCCTATCGGATCTCATCCGTTAGTATCCCGATTTATGAGGACTTTTAAATAAAAACCCTCTGAAACCTCGATATACAGAAATCTGGGATATCAGTCTTATTCTCACAATGCTTCGGCATTGGGCTCCAATTACTTCATTATCTATGCAGAGATTAACTCTTACTGTGGTTATGCTAATGGCGCTGGTTTCAGCAGAACGTGTACAAACATAACAATTGTTACGAATAGATTGTATGCATTTGTCTGTCAATTACATTACCTTCTCTGTTTATGATTTAATCAAACAAAGCAGGCCAGGTCTGGCTGGAACCAAGCTGACGTTTAAAGCCTTTCCTGTTGACCAATTGTTATATGTAGTTAAACACTTAAGCCAATATGTTAAGGTAACAAGGAGTCTCAGAGGTTCTGAGACAGGACTGCTCATTAGTCACAAAAAGCCATATAATAGAGTGTCAGCACAAACTATTTCTGGTTGAAACAGGTTCTCAATTATGCTGGAGTTGACAATCATGTCTTTACCTCTCACTCCACCAGGGCGGCATCAACCTCTGCAGCGAAGGCTCAGGACGTGCCGCTAGACCAAATCCTCGAGGCCGCAGGATGGTCTCGAGAAGCAACATTTTCTCAATTTTCTGACATACCTGTACAGACCGTGCCACGGGTTGGGCATGCTGTTTTGGGTTCCATTTAATTCATTTGCTTTGTTTTCTATCATTGTTTGTAATTTCCCCTGAGACAGAGGGGTTATTCATGGGTTTGTTATTATTAACAATTGTTATTGAATAATTCAAAGCAATGTTCAATATATTATTTATTCCCTACTGTGTCAACCGAAGCAGATTGTCGTATGGCGTGCATCTACGGCATGAAAATACAGAGCTTTGAAATCTTCACGTAGTCACTCACGTGACTCCGAAGTAAAATAGTAAGATTAAACGAGAACTTACCAGTTTGAAGTTTGATCCCTATTTTATGAGGAGTGACGTTGAGCGATTACGTGCCCTCCACTCCCACCCTCATAATCTAAGAGATCATCTGGTAGTTCTAGTCTTCTACGAGCCGTACTATGTTACTTTGGCTATTTGTTTTCTGTGTTTTCACGCCACTGCTTTGAAGTATGACGCGATGCGCCTGGCGGGGCTTCTTCACGTAATCCCTCAACGTCACTCCTCATAAAATAAGGATCAAACTTCGAACTGGTAAGTTCCCATTTTGGGGTTTAATTGCACACTTTGGAATTTTGATTGGATATTTCGGATTCCAAACTATCCTTTTGCCACTTACAAGATTTCCATGTCAGATGTGCATGAAATAATGCTTGTTGGTGAGTTCTGGCGATGAGGCATTTTGCCAGACAAGCTGGGCAGTCTGCTCAGGGAACCACGCCACCGGGTCCATAGAGTCCTTTTCCCTGCAGTACCTGCAGGACATTCTGTGCTGACCACTGCCCGATGGACATGTGGTCAAAGGTGTTGTTCCGGAAGAACCCTTCCACCGACGACAGATGGGGCGGCAATGTCCAGCTGACTGGCACATTGCGTGGCACCTGCGCCAGGCCCATCCTTCTCAACACCGGGGACAGGTAGAACCCCAGCAGGTAGTGACACTTGGTGCCCACGTGCCTTGGCTCTACACTCCGCCTGATGCAGCCACACATGAAGGTGGCCATCAGAATGAGGGCGACGTTGGGCACGCTTTTACCCCCGTTGTCTGTTGACTTGTACATTGTGGCCCGTCGCACCCGGTCCATCCTCGACCCCCAGATGAACTGGAAGATGGCCCAGGTGATCCCTGTGGCGTATGAGGGAGGGACAGGCCACACTTGTGCCAAGTACAGCAGCCCCGAGAGCACCTCACACCTGATGACCAAATTCTTTCCCGTTATGGAGAGGGAGCGTTGCCTCCACTGCTCCAGCTTCCTCCCCACCCTGGCTATCCGCTCCAGCCAATTTTTGTTACATGCCTCAGCACCCCCGAACCAGATCCCCAGCACTTTCAAGAAGTCAGGCTTGATGGTGAAGGGGACGGAAGATCTGTCAGGCCAGTTGCCAAAGAGCGGGGAGGAGCGTAGAGGAGCGGGGCCGGAGCGTGGGGCAGACGTCAAAAACCAAAGGACTGCGAGATCAATCCAGGGCCCGACATACTCACTTTTGAATAACAGTGGGGAGGAGGGAGAGGTTGGGGGGTTGACGTCACTCGCAGTGTGAGCAAGATGGCGCAGACCCCCTGTGGCGTCACACATACGCTAACCACCGCCCCCCCCCCCCCCCCCCCCCATACACACACACTAGCCACTTCCCTTGATATTATATTCATATTATTCATTCGCTCCTTTAAACCCATCCCTGCCCTATCCACTCACGCATAGTCCCCAACTCACAGGAGTGTCTGGAGAGGGAGATGGAGAGGGGTATATAGAGAGAGGGCTGAGAGAGAGAGGGCAGAGTGAGAGAGCGCAGAGACAGAGAGAGGGGCAGAGAGAGAGGGGCAGAGACAGAGAGAGGGGAGGGAAGAGGGGGGAAGGGGTGGGAAGGGGGGGAAGAGAGGGGGAAGGGGGGGGGCAGAGGGGGGGAGGAAGAGGGGGTGGGGGAAAGGCGGGGAAGAGGAGCGAGGGGAGGGGAGAGGTGGGGGGAGGGGAGAGGAGAGAGTGAGAGGAGGGAAGGGAAAGGAGGGGGGAGAAGGGAGAGGCAGAAGAGGAATGGGGAGAAGAAGGGGGAGTGGAGGGGGGAGAGGATGGGGGGGAGAGGGAGGAGGGGGAGAGGAGGGGCTTGGGAGAGGACAGGAGGGGAGGAGGGGGAGATGAGGAGGGGGAGAGGAGGAGGGGGAGAGGAGGAGGGTGGGGAGGGGAGGAGGAGGGGGAGAGGAGGAGTGGATGAGAGGAGGGGGTGAAAGGGGTTGACGGTCGGGGAGTGCGGTTGAGAGGGGTGTGAAGAACTGCAGGGAGCAGGGAGCAGTGGGGAGCAGGGAACAGTGGGGAGCAGTGGGGAGGAGCAGAGAGCAGCGGGGAGCGGAGGGAGCAGGAAGCGGCGGAGAGCGGATGGAGCAGGAAACAGCGGCTACTTGCTCGTTCTTTCTGCGTCTTTGAGTAACGGGGGGGGAGGAGGAAGAGGTTGAGGGGGGGTGATGTCACTCGAAGCATGAGAAAGACTGCGCAGACCCACTGTGACAACATCAGCATAGGACAGTCGTTATTTTCCGCGTCGGATTTCTCAGAAAATGTCATCACACACACACACACACACGGAAGGCATGAGATAAAGGGAGGGTACACAAAAGGCTGGAGAAACTCAGCGGGTGCAGCAGCATCTAAGGAGCGAAGGAGATAGGCGACGTTTCGGGTCGAGACCCTTCTTCAGACTGACACCTGACCAAGGAACAGTGGCATTTAAAAAAAAAGGCTGCACTGAATGTCACACGCCACACCCTCTAAGGGTGTGGTCCAAAGGGAATTGAACTGTTCCTTGAGGAAAAATATAACTCCAGTGGGTCAGGCAGCATCTCTGGTGGACATGGACAAGTGACGTTTCAGGTCAGGCCCTTTCTTCAGGCAGACTATACTTTGTGGAAATTGCATCATCAGTGCTGGAGATCTCAGTTGAATTTCCAGAATAATGTGAATGGATACACATATCATCACATTTGTAACCCAATTTTATATATGCAGTCCTGACAAAATTATGCTCGCCGTGAAATTCCAGAGAGGACACATAACCCTTATTTACATTGCAGTTATATTTTGCACCCTCAACACATTTTTTTAAACAGGAGTTTTGCTCCCAGCTCATCGTATTTTGAGATTTTGAATATTACAATAATTATTTTCTCCAATAATTACAGCATTCACAATTACTATAATGTTGCCACTGACCCCAAAAAGAGTTTGTAAGCTTTATGTAGAGTGCCACAGCCCCCCAGGTAGAATTAGCTCCAGTCATTCATTATGAACCACCGTATCATAAGGATTAAGAATGTTTCCTTGTTAGTAGCAGCAACATGCAGGGTAGTTTCCAACTAGTTCAGGTTTTACTTGTATAGCAGCTTTTCCCAAGTCATCCTCAGTTCCAAAGGACTGCTTATGAAGAAGAGAGGCTTCTGTCTAGATCTTGGCTGGGAACATTTCCGACCAAATTCAGTGTTTATGTTTCCTTCTACTTCTGGTGTAGAGTTTTCTCTTACTTTTACTGACCACAGGAGTACCTAAAATCCCTTTTACTTGCCATTTACTTAAAGCCTTTACCTGCTGTTGTCCTTAAATACATTGAGCAGAAAAGACTAAAGGGCCTGTCCCACTTTCCCGAGCTGCTCACAAATTCTCCCGAGTTTTCCCCTTGATTCAAACTCGGAGAATATTTGTAATGGGTCCGTAGGAGGCCTTTGGAGTCCGTAAATATATCATAGCGGCTCATTATGTCAGCCGTAGGTACTCGGGGCATCAGATAAGTCGGGATGTTTTTTCCAGCATGACAAAAAATGCCCACTGGTAAAAAGATTGCCGGGAGGAGAAAAATTGCAACATTTCATGCCCCGAGTACCTTCGGCTGACATAACGAGCCGCTACAATATATCTACGGACTCCTACGGATCCGTTAGATATACGGATTGAAATTAATAGAAGCAAACCCAGGAAAAGTATAAAATGTAGCAAATTCAATTGGTCTCTTATTCCTCGCATGTTATTAAAGTTAAAAGCATTTCTTATTGTACTGTATGTTTGATTATAAATTATATAATTAAGCTTTACTTTGGTCTTATATACTGAGTGGAGCCTGTCAGTTAATTGCTATGTCTAAATTATCTCCTTTTATCTTCCTAATTAGTTCAGTCCTGACCTCGGGTCTGTTGGTACAGAGATTTCTTTATCTCTGTGACCACATGGATTTCCTCTGCGAGCCCTGTTTGCCACACATGTCCCAAAGGTGCACAGAACGGTAGGCAAGTCAACCACTAAAATTACCACCAGTGTGCAGATGAGTGGTATAATTTTGGCGATGTTGATAGCAATGTAGCAAGAATAAAATGGGATTAGTGTAGCAGTAGTTTAGTTTAAGTTGTTTGATGGTCGTTGCGGACATGATGGTTGTAAAGGCTTATTGCCATGCTGCATGATTCTGGACTAAGCTCTGAACCACAAACTGACAACATCATAAGGTTCACACATCAAAGGAGTATGCAGAACACCTTAGACAGACACAAAATGCCGGAGTAACTCAGCAGGACTGGCAGCATTTCCGGAGAGAAGGAAGGGGTGACGTTTTGGGTCGGGACCCTCCTTCAGGCTGATAGTCGCAGGAAAGGGACCCGAGAAGTATAGACAATGATGTAGAGAGAGAGAGAACAAATGAAATTTCTCTCGTTTCCCTTTCCAGAAACTTTCAGTCTGAAGAAGGGTCACAACCCAAAACGTCACCCATTCCTTCTCTCCAGAGATGCTGGCTATCCTGCTGAGTTACTCCAGCATTTTGTGTCTATCTAGGGTTTAAACCAGCATCTGCAATTCTTTCCCGTACAGAACACCTTACTTCCAGTTCAGTATTGCTGTTGATCACAATCTATCTCTTATCCCTCACTGATGTTTCTATACCTTTAATTCACTTATCTCATGTTGAACTAAACCTTTTGTAACTTCTGACTGACATTGAACTAGGCTGCCAATTCTCCACTAACAAAGCTGCATAGTATGATTTGACATAACCTTGTGCTGCTGCTTCCTTCTGCAAAGTTAGCATAGTGGTTCTGCTGAAAGTATCCCAGTGCTCTTGGATCGAGTCTGACGACTGGTGCTGACCGCGATTATGTGGGTTCCCTCCTATATCACAAAAATCTGTTGGTTGTTAGGTTAATTGACTCGTGTCTCTTTAGGAGAATTAAGGGCAGTAATTGGGCATGTAGTGAATAGATTGTAGGCAAGGAAATGGAGGAATATAACTGATGGGAATGCTCAGAGACCTGGCATAGACTTGATAGGTTAATTACCTCCTTTCATGTACTATGATCATCCAACTGCTGTACATACTCTAATCTCTCCATCTCTCAACCTTTGTTCTCCTTTGACATGTTCCCCAAACCTTCCCTGTCAATTAAGCTGCTTACCCATCCTTAATCTAGAAATGTGATCAATCAGCCCTTTTATTTTTTGCACATAGAAAAATTTAACTAGGGTATAAATGCCCTTGTAACCATTTCCAGGTAAAACTGCATTCATAGAAACATAGAAACATAGAAAATAGGTGCAGGAGTAGGCCATTCGGTCCTTCGAGCCTGCACCACCAATCAATATGATCATGGCTGATCACCCAACTCAGTATCCTGTACCAGCCTTCTCTCCATACCCCCTGATCCGTTTAGCCACAAGGGCCACATCTAACTCACTCTTAAATATAGCCAATGAACTGGCCTCAACTACCTTCAGTGGCAGAGAATTCCACAGATTCACCACTCTCTGTGTCAAAAGTGTTTTTCTCACCTCGGCCCTAAAAGACTTCCCCCTTATCATTAAACTGTGACCCCTTGTTCTGGACTTCCCCAACATCGGGAACAATCTTCCTGCATCTAGCCTGTCCAACCCCTTAAGAATTTTGTAAGTTTCTATCAGATCCCCCCTCAATTTTCTAAATTCTAGCGAGTACAAGCTGAGTCTATCCAGTCTTTCTTCATATGAAAGTCCTGCCATCCCAGGAATCAGTCTGGTGAACCTTCTCTGTACTCCCTCTATGGTAAGATTGTCTATCCTCAGATTAGGAGACCAAAACTGTACGCAATACTCCAGGTGTGGTCACAACAAGGCCCTGTACAACTGCAGTAGAACCTCCCTGCTCCTATACTCAAATCCTTTTGCTATGAATGCTAACATACCATTCGCTTTCTTTACTGCCTGCTGCACCTGCATGCCTACTTTCAATGACTGGTGTACCATGACACCCAGGTCTCGTTGCATCTCCCCTTTTCCTAATCGGCCACCATTCAGATAATAGTCTACTTTCCTGTTCTTGCCACCAAAGTAGATAACCTTACATTTATCCACATTATACTACATCTGCCATGCATTTGCCCACTCACCCAACCTATCCAAGTCACCTTGCAGCCTCCTAGCATCCTCCTCACAACTAACACTGCCCTCCAGCTTCGTGTCATCCGCAAACTTGGAGATGTTGCATTCAATTCCCTCGTCCAAATCATTAATATGTATTGTAAGTAGCTGGGGTCCCTGCACTTGCAGTACCCAATAGTTACTGCCTGCCATTCTGCACTCCTACACTTTGATTCCTGTTTGCCAGCCAGTTCTCTATCCAAACCAATAATGGACCCCCAATACCATGTGCTTTAAGTTTGTATACTAATCTCTTATGTGGGACCTTGTCAAAAGCCTTCTGAAAGTCCAGATATAACACATCCACTGGTTCTCCCTTATCCAATCTACTAGTCACATCCTCGAAAAATTCTATAAGATTCGTCAGACATGATTTACCTTTCGTAAATCCATGCTGACTTTGTCCAATGATTTCCTCTCATCCTTCTAAACTCCAGAGAATACAAGCGCAGCCGCTCCATTCTCTCAGCATATGACAGTCCCTCCATCCCGGGAATTAACCTTGTAAACCTACGCTGCACTCCCTCAATAGCAAGAATTTCCTTCCTCAAATTAGGGGATGAAAACTGCACACAATACTCCAGGTGTGGTCTCACTAGGACCCTATACAACTGCAGAAGGACCTCTTTGATCCTAAACTCAACTCCACTTGTTATGAAGGCCAACATGCCATTCACTTTCTTCACTGCCTGCTGTAACTGCATGCTTACTTTCATTCTGATGAACAAGGACCCCCAGATCCCTTTGTACTTCCTCTTTTCCCAACGACACCATTTAGATAATAATCTGCCTTCCTGTTTTTGCTACAAAAGTGGATAACCTAACATTTATCCACATTAAACTGCATCTGCCATGCATCTGCCCACTCACCCAACCTGTCTAAGTCACCCTGCATTCTCATAGCATCCTCCTCACAGTTCACACTGCCACCCAGCTTTATGTCATCTGCAAATTTGCTCATGTTACTTTGAATCCCTTTATCTAAATCATTAATGTACATTGTAAATAGCTGCGGTCCCAGCACCGAGCCTTGTGGTACCCCACTAGTCACTGCCTGCCATTCTGAAAGGGACCTGTTAATCCTTACTCTTTCTTTCCTGTCTGCCAACCAATTCTCTATCCATGTCTGCACTACCCCCAATACCATGTGCCCGAATTTTGCCCACTAATCTCCTATGTATGTAGTGATGTTTGTATTTAATCTATGAACCACTGTTGTTTGTTATACTATTCTTATACCAATGTAAAGCACTTTGGCCAACGAGAGTTGTTTTTTTAAATGTGCTCTATAAATAAAAGTGACTTGACTTGACTAGACTATGTGAGATCTCATCAAATGCTTTCTGAATGTCCAGCTACACTACATCCACTGGCTCTCCCTTGTCCATTTTCCTAGTTACATCTTCAAAAAATCCCAGAACATTAGTCAAGCATTATTTCCCCTTCGTAAATCCATGCTGACTCGGACCGATCCTGTTACTGCTATCCTAATGTGCCGCTATTTCATCTTTAGAATTGACTCCAGCATCTTCCTCACCACCGATGTCAGGCTAACTGGTCTATAATTCCCTGTTTTCTCTCTCCCGCCTTTCTTAAAATGTGGGATAACATTATCTACCCTCCAATCCACAGGAACTGATCCTGAATCTATAGAAAATTGGAAAATGATCACCAATCTGCCTACCATCTGACCCTGGGGAT
This sequence comes from Okamejei kenojei, assembly GCA_035221665.1. Classification (NCBI taxonomy): domain Eukaryota; kingdom Metazoa; phylum Chordata; class Chondrichthyes; order Rajiformes; family Rajidae; genus Okamejei; species Okamejei kenojei. The sequence goes on along the minus strand of CM069136.1, from coordinate 97,386,897 downwards.
TTATCAGCCTTCAGTCCCATCAGTCTACCCGGCACCATTTCCTGCCTAATGTGGATTTTCTTCAGTTCCTCCATCACCCCAAATTCTCTGGCCATTAGTACATGAGGAAGATTGTTTGTGCCCTCCTTAGTGAAGACGGATACAAAGTACCTGTTCAACTCATCTGCCATTTCCTTGTTCCCCATAATAAATTCACTTTTTTTCAGTCTTCAAGGGTCTATCTTTGGTCTTAACTAATTTTTTCCTCTTCACATGTCAGCACTCTACTCCCAATATCATGTGCCCTAATTTTGCCCACTAATCTCCTATGTGGGACCTTATCAATATTGGAAAATGATCACCTATGCACCCAATATTTCTAGAGCTACTTCCTTAAGTCGTGTGCGGACGTGGCGTCGAAGGACGAGAAGCTGAAGCAAAGGAGTGGAAGCCAAATAACCGAACGGAAACAAAGCTGAAACGCCAAATAACTGACAGCGTATGAAGCTGAAACGCCAACTAACCGAAAGGTCGGGACGCCTAAAAGCAAACTCACCGAAAGGCTGTTCTGCCGAAACTCCAACTAACCGAAAGGCTGCATCAACTACAAGCCAACTCACCGAATGGCCATTTAGCCGAAAAGTCAAATAACGGACATGACGTCGCCGGGGGGCGGGACTTGTCAGCAATCGGTCCCGACTCCCGCATCCATCACATCACTGGCCGATGGAGACGGGAGGGTGCTACAATTGTCACAAGCCTTAGGTGACAATTGTAGCAGCCGGAGGCTCCATTCGTGTCCCTGACCTCCCACATTCTGGAAGCATCACACTGCCTCACCTTATCCGTCATGTGTTCACCGTGTCCTGCGCTGTCCTCACCAGCTTTTTGTGTAGTCTTCTCTCCTCAGCCTCCTCGCCAAAGGCTCACACTTCCCTCACAAGGCCGCTCCCCCACTGCCGCTCCCCTAGAGCTGCCTTGCTTATATTTGCTGATAAACTGCCTAATTCGCCAATTTACAAATCAAATTCCTCAGTTTAAAATTGTTTTTTCCCTCTGACTCACTTTCTTTCCCACGGGTTGCAGCAATACGCTCTTCTCCCTGCTTCTGTTTGATTGCTGCTTCTCCGAGCTC
>CM069136.1:96633260-96785283 GCA_035221665.1 Okamejei kenojei | reverse complement strand
CACTGATGGTATACCAGGGCGTCTGTTTTAAAAACCTGTGCAGACCAACTGGCTGGACGCTTTTTCGGACATTTTCAACCTCTCACCTGAGGTCTGAGGTTCCAACCTTCTTTAAAAGTGCATCAATAATACCAGTCCCGAAGCAGAGTGAAGAGAAGGTTGATTCGTGTGTCTCACGATGACTCTCGACAGTTGCAATTAACGTCTGTGCCGCGTGATGATGAAGTGTCTTTGATGGAACTTTGAGGCATTGATCATGGTAGCGCAATTCAACTTCCTACCTCGACAAAAATCTGGACCCTCAGCAGTTCGCTTATGGCCACAACAGATCAACGGTTGATATGCGGATATTTCTCCACTAACTACTAGCTCTACCACTCCGCTCTGGTATCCCACTATGGACCTAACAAAAAACTCATATGACAGGTGCTCCTTTGTACTTCATTGACTTCCCAGATCTCTCGGCAATTTTATACACCGCTCATCTCCTCTCCAAGCTGTCGATTATGTGAAGATTAGATCTGGGTCTTTGCGCCATCCCTCTGCATTGGATCCTCGACTTCCTATTCTACAGACCACAGTCTGTCTGTATTGGTGGATATGTGTCATCATTTCATATTCGATACGCACAATAGAGCACGCTGGGAGCAGACCTCATAGGCTGCGTGACTCAGCCCCCTGCACATAGTAGAACTCAGACTTCTGACGTGACGAATATAACTCAATGTCGCCTGCGCTTCGCCGAACATGGTGTTGCCAAGCATCCATCATCAAGTTCATCACTGTTGTGGGACGTATTACTAATGAGGACGAGTCAGAGGTATCAGAAGTGAAATCGACCGATTGTTCCCAATGGTGCCAGTACAATAACCTGGCTTCTCAACACCAGCAAAACTAAAGGAACTGATTATGGATTCATAAGGGGTTGGATGGTGGACTCACCAGTTCCCCGTTTATATCAACGGGTTGGATGGTTGGAGAAGTGTAAAAACGTCAAATTCCTAGGCGTGGCATATTCCGAAGATCTCTCATTGGTCCCCAGAACACTGATGAATCATGGAAGAATGCACATCAGCACCTCTACTTCCTGAGAAGATATGGAGACAACACGAGTAATTCATGTCAGAAGTAGACAACGCTTGCTTCGAATCTTCTCTACAGCTCGCATCAAGAAAGTGCTGATCGGGAGATGTCTGACCGGTGCTTCATTGTAACACTTTGTACGGCAACCTGAGCGTCCAGGAAGCGGAAAACGGCTGCAAAAATGTTGCAAAACCTGCCCAGTCCATCATCGGTTCCTGTTTTCCTCGAGGGGATCTATTGCTGCTCGCTGCCTCAAAAACGGCTGCCAGCATATCAAAGGACCCACACCATCCCCCGGCAACACACTCAATTCTCCACGCCATCAGGTAGAAGGTACATGGAGCCTGAAATCTGCAGCTTCCAGGTTCAGGGAACAGTACTTCCCCACAACCATCAGACTAATTAAACACAACTTCAAACACACTGCTGACCTATAACAGGCCTATTGCATTTTCTGTTTATGTATAGTGTGTCGTGTGTATATATTTATTTATGGTATATGGACCACTATCTGAACTGTTTTATGCCTATATATTCTCAGTATATGCTGCTGCAGTCATGCTATAGGATTAGCAATTTGGTTCCCTATCTGGGGACACATGACAATTAAACCCCTACGTTGACATGACTTGACTTGGAATTATGACGACTTAGTTAATCATGGACTTGGTGTGGGTAATTCCAACCACACGGAATGCAAAAGGCTATAGAAAGTGGTGGACTCAGCCCGTCCACAACACATGACTGCTTTCCCACACACCAAAGGGAACAACGATTTTTATGAGCACTGCCTCAAGAAGGGCATCAACTGTTCCCTCAAGGATTTGGTGCCTCTTGGCCATGCCCTCTTCTTGCTACCCACATCAGGCAGGCGAAGAGAAGGGTTTTTTTTGAAAAGTGACAAAGTTGGTCGATTAAGGTTTAGGGCTTGTGGCATGTTTGCTCTTGATATGGATGTCGGTAAGTAAGGGGGGGGGGGGGACATTTTTAATGACTGTAACGGGCAGCGGCTCGACTTGGAGTCCGTCTGTCTTTTTAAAAAATTTGTCCTTGCTAAATGAAATGTTTAGATTCTAGTTTTATTATTTTTTTTTAGTTTGTGTATATGTGGGGGGCTGAGGGCGGGGGTGGTGGGTTATGTACGTGAAGGGAATCTGTTTAATGTCCTCCCTAGTACTGGCGAACCCGACCCCCTTCTTCCCTTTGACGCGTTTTTCTGTGTGGCATCTCGGGTGTCCGGTTGGGCCCAAAAAATCGTTGGGGCGGCGGCGGTCCTCCTCCAACTGGAAAACTAACCTGAGGGATCCGTTCGCGGGCCTGTGGATCTTCGCCATCGGTGGAGCTGGGCCGGTAGTAGGGTTTTTAACTTCCTTCGGATGTTTAAAAGGGGAGAGTTATGGTGCGGTGGCACGGCTGCAACCCGATTCAGAGCTTCGGAAGAGTTCTGGCCAAAGCGAACATCGGGAGCTCGCAGGTCTCTGGTGGGAGACCGCTTCTTCGGAACTCCGCGGCTACCGTGAACTTCTCCAGACCTAACATCATCCGCGCTAGGGTTATCTTAAGATTAACGGTCACGGGACTTACCATCGCCCACCAGGGGCTTTAACATCGTGGCCCAGTCGCCTCGACGCTGCACGTTGGGACTGCTGGACTGCGGGGAGCAAGAACACCAGGCTTTTGCCCTCATCACAGTGAGATTCACTGTGTGGATGTTTGTTTCAATTGTGTGGAGTCGTGGACCTTTTGTTGGGTTTTTTTGCTGATATATAATAGAGAACCCTGTGGAGGAATGAAATATTTTGTTCAAGTCTTTGTGTCTGTTTGAATGCACAATAATAAAAACACATTTTGGTTATCTAATTTGATTGTATTATATTAGTAATGAAGGCCCTCATGGGTAGAGAGCTGATCCCAGAAGGTTTAAGCTCTGTATGGGATCGTGAGTCTGTGGTGATCTTTAGATCTTTCTAAGAGAGATTCCAGAAGTGTTTATTCATAGGAAGCAGAATGTTTGAGAGGGTATTATTCGGTTGGAAATAGAATTCTGCAGGGGAAAGTGGATCTTCTCTGGGATCTCTGTTTTTTGGTTTTGTATACATGTAAATGTTCTTGGGCCTATCCCACTTAGGGGCGGACTTTTTAGGTTGACTGCAGAACAGATTATGCAGTCCCACGTCGCCACTTGTTTACGGGTGGTTGCCGGGAAATGGAATCATAGTCGGCAGGCGGGGGGACAGGGCAAATGGGGGGAAGTGTTGTTCTGGTGAGATATACACACGGCGCCTATCTCGCTAGCCCTCAGCGCTCGCCTCTCCTCCCCACTCGCACAGTACCCCCCCCCCCCACCCCCCCACCCCACCACGCCCGCCCATGACAGGACAAGGTTGGGCGCTGTAAATAATTAAGGACGGCCTAACCGCAAGCTGATACGGTAATTCCTTTAAAAACCAGGGGAGAGAGGGAGGGGGCGAGGAATTATTTTTGTTCAGATTTAGTGCGTTAGAAGGAGGGAAGAAGAGGGTGGCGGATTAAAAGAATTTGCGTTTTTGTGAGATGGGAGGAAGAGGGGGGAGAAGGAGGGAGAAGGAGTGGAGACAAACTTTTAAGAAAACAGATATACACGGCTGTGAAGCTCGGCGGACATTAACATTACCTGGCCGGTCGGTTCTATGCTTGTTTCTGGAAAACTACTTGCTTACTTTTGTTTTTTGCAATGAATCCATGAAATTCCACTGGTCAGCACCGGCTACAACCTACGAGAACCTACAACCTCCTGGCAACCCACTAGGACCTCCTGGTGGATCCCACCTACTGCCGAGACATTCTTGCTACTCGCCTTGGCTGGCTCCTTCATTCTGGTTGCCGCTAAATTTTTCAATATGTTGAAACATTTGCGGCAACCATAATGAGGTCGTGACATCCCAGAATGAGGGAATTCCTCATGACCTCATTATGGTATGGGGATGCTAATCACTATACTAACGAGGAATAAATAGCATGCACTATATATCCGCAATCAGAATTCTTCATCGACTCTTCCATCTTCACTTTGCCTCTAGAAGCTAGATCAAACGTGATAACCATATAACCATCATAACATTACATACACGGAGACAGGCCCTCTCGGCCCTTCCAGTCCGTGCCGACCATTTGTTTTCCCATAGTCCCATCTACCTGCACTCAGACCATACCCCTCCATTCCCTTCACGTCCATATACCTATCCACTATTACTTTTAAATGTTTCTAAAATCGTTCCTGCCTCCACCACCTCTGTGGAAAGCTCCATTCCACACATGCCACCACCCTCTGAGTATAAGAAGTTCCCCCTGCAAGTTTTAACCCCTAAACTTCTGTCCCTTAATTCTCATGTCATGCCCTCCTTGTTTGACATCCTTTCCCTACCCTCAATGGGAAAAACGAAAGGCGAATAACGCTTAATCTCGTCAACTCTTGTCTATCCTTTCCATCATTTTAAAGACCTCAATCAAGTCCCCCCCCCCTTAACCTTCTGCGCTTCCAAAGAAATAAAGACCTAACTTGTTCAACCTTTCTCTTGTAACATAGTTGCTGGAACCCCTCGGCAACATTCTAGTAAATCTCCTCTGTACTCTCTCTATTTTGTTGACATCCTTCCTATAACTAGGCGCCAAAATTGTACACCATACTCCAGAATTGGTCTTACCAATGCCTTGTACAATTTTAACATTACTTCCCTACTCCTAATATTCAATGCTCTGATTTAAAAAGGCCAGCACACCAAAGGCTTTCTTTACCACCCTATCTATCTACATGCGATTCCACCTTCAGGGAACTATGCACAGTTATTCCTAGATCCCTCTGTTCCACAGCATTCCTCAATTCCCTACCATTTACCATGTACGTCCTATTTTCGATTTGATTTGTCCTGCCAAGATGTAGCACTTCACACTTAACAGCATTACAAACTCCATCTGCCATCTTTCAGCCCCACTTTTCCACAATGGCCCAAATCTCTCTGTTAGACTTGAGAATCTACTTCATTATCCACAATAACCACCTATCTTAGTATCATCTGCATAGTTACTTATCCAATTTTTCCACCCCATCATCCAGATCATTGATTGTACATGACAAACAACAGTGGACCCAACACAGATCTCCTGAGGCACCCCACTGGTCACCGGCTTCCAACCTGACAAACAGCCATTCCACCATTACTCTCTGACATCTCCCATTCAGCCACTGTTGCAATCCATCTTGCTACTCCGCCATTAACACCCAAAGATTGAACCTTCTGAACCAACCTAGAACAACATTCCAACTGCTTTTACTCCTCATCAATTTCCCTAGTTAACCGCTTCAAAAAATTCAAGAAGTTTGTCAAACATGACCTTCCAGGCACAAAATCCATGTTGACTGTTCCTGATCAGACCCTGTTTATCCAGATGCTTATATTTTATTATCTCTAAGTATCCTTTCCATTAATTTGCCCACCACTGACGTCAAACTAATAGGTCTATAATTTGCTAGGTTTATTCTTTGAACCCTTTTTAAACAATGGAACAAACATGCGCAGGACGCCAATCCTCCGGCACTATTCCCGTTTCTAATGACATTTGAAATATTTCTGTCATAGCTCCTGCTATTTCTACACTAACTTCCCTCAATGTCCTAGGGAATTATCCTGTCAGGACCTGGAGGAGATTATCCACCTTGTATATTTTTCAAAAGTGTTAGTACTTCCTCCTCTTTGAATCTCATAGTTTCCATAGCTATTCTCTACTTTTTTCTTTCCCTTAACTCACAGAGTTCAATATCCTTCGTCTTGGTGAATACCGAAGAAAAGAAATTGTCAATATCTCCCCTATCTCTTTTGGCTCTGCAGATAGCTGTCCATTCTGGTTCTCTAATGGTCCAAATTTTATCCCTCGTTATCCTTTTGCTATTAATATAGCTGTAGGAAACCCTTTGGATTTACTTCACCTTTCTTGCCAAAGCAACCTCATATCTTCTTTTAGCCTTCCTAATTTCTTTCTTAAGATTCTTTTTACATTCTTTATACTCATCTAGCACCTCATTTACTCCATGCCTCCTATAATTATTGTAGATATCTCTCTTTTTTCGAAACAAGTTGTCTAAATTTCCCTTGAAAACCATGGCTCTTTCCAATTTTTTACTATTTCCTTTCAACCTAACAGGGACATAAAGATTCTGTACTCTTACAATGTCCCCTTTAAATGTCCTCCATTTCTCTTCTACATCCTTCCCATGAAAACAAAGTGGTTCCCAATTCTACTCCTTTATAAAATCCTCACGCATTTCCCTCAAAGTTTATTATTTTTCTCCGATAATCTAAAAATCTGCCCCATGTCTAGGTCCTGTTCTTGACGCGATTCGCTCCATAAGAATTATATTGAAACTAATGTGGTATTGTGATCACTGGTCCCGAAGTGCTCACCAACGCATACCTCCGTCACTGTCCTGCCTCATTTCCTAACAGAGGTCCAGCACTGCCCTTCTCTGGTCGGTACCTCCCTACCTCTATGTACTGCTTGTGCAAAAAAAACTATCCTGCACACATTTTACAAACTCCAAACCATCCAGCCCATTTACAGAATGTGTTTCCCAGTTCTAATATTTTTGGGAAATTGAAATCTCCCACAATCACTACTCTTGTGCTTACTACTAATATCTGCTATCTCCTTTATTTACATATTTGCTCTTCCAATTCTCGCTCCCCATTTGGCGGTCTATAGTACAACCCCTTAAAAGTGTTGCTACACCGTTCCCACTTCTCAGTTCCACCCAAATAGCCTCCCTAGACGAAACCCTCTAATCTATCCTGCCCAAAGCACTGCTGTAATATCCTCTCTGTCAAGCAATGCAACACCTCCACCTCTGGTCCCTCCAATTCTATCACCCCGGAAGCAACGAAATCCTGGAATATTTAGTTTCCAATCACAGCCCTCCTGCAACCATGTTTCACTTATTGCCACAACATCATATTTCCAGGTGTCAATCCAGGCTCTAAGTTCATCCACCTATTACTTACAATGCTCTAGCATTAAAATATGCTGTGGATTTTGAAAATGTGGGGGACATTTTATAAACCCCACCATCCTTTATTCTCTGTCTATTATCTTTTTCATCTTTCTCGCCTACATTTTGGGTCAGCCGAGTGCTTCCCTTCTCTGCCTCTTGCCCCACACCCTGTCTCCCTAGCCCCCTCTACCCGAGTCCCTCCCCCCCAGAATCCTTTCTAGTTTTTAAAGTCTCCCCAGTAGCCTTTGCAAATCTCCCTGCCAGGATATTGGTCCCCGTAGTTATTAATCTTATTACAACAGTGGTTTAATTCAATGTCATAGTTTCGTGCATATATACCAAACCCTTAAAATCTATAGCGGCATCGTGTCTGATACCCAGTATATAGTCCAAAAGATAATAGTCCAAAGCACGTTTGACAGCAATGAAACATCTTTCCTCCATGTCCGATCAACTCATTGATGTGTTGTAACAGCAATGTTGAAGTATGAAAATCCTTCAAAAAAATAATAGGATCTTTAACAATAAAGTTCACCATTAAGTTTGATTTAATGTCCGAATCTTTAGCAGAGATTTCAATTCCCAGCTCAAGCTTTTGGACACTCTCCAGTTGTGTTAGTGGTTGTCTGGCTTGCAGAGGGATTTTGGATCATTGATCTATCTCTTCTTGCTTAAGAAACGGTTCACTGTCAGTTCTCTGGAAACTTTGTTCGCAGAATTTTCTTCTGTGTCAACATATTTCAGTTGTACCACATTAGTAACTCCCAATGCTCTCTCCATTGGCAGATCGTCTCTGTCCAAATCCAACTCTCTGGTTTCTTTGGCTCTGTCATCTAGTGGAATGCTTTCACAATTGTCGCTGTCCCCACTTCGAATAGTATAGAAAATCCTCCCTTATTGCAATGTGAAGTTCAGATGTTCTACGGGGGGGGGGGGGGGGGGGGGGTGGGGGGTTGGGAGTAGAAGTGTAGAATTGCGAGTGTTACTTGCTCAGTAGACGACGGTGAGATGGTTTTTTTAAGCAATCATCCTTATAGCAATTATTCTTAAAAGAGATTCTTAATTCATGAAATTTACTCTTCACGTCAAACTTGCGTTTCAAAGTCTGGGTACATTGCTCTGCCATACGATGATTATTCGGTAGGACTAACACTTTCTTGTTTGAAAGGTAAGTCCACACAATAGTGTCAGTCAGTTTTCACATGAGTAGAAGAGAAGAGTTCATAACATCCATGAACTTCAACTCTTCATTCGACATCTCTTCAGATGGCTTGCCAGTACTTTCATTAGAGTCACGATTGTATGGCTTCATCACCGGCTTTTCTAATTCATCGGTAGACATTTGATTGACAGCAATGGCAGGACAGTTCATCTGATCTTCGATTTTGTGGTTCCTTTTCAAGGAGCCATAGATAACCCATCCAAGGCAGGTTTTCGTAACATGTGGTCCATCGCCTTGGCTCCTAACAATCTGTATAGGTTCCAACACTTTCGGAACATCAAACATTCGTTATCTTTTGTTCCGATGAGTAGATCAACACTAGAATCTATTTCAGATATCTTGACATCCTTCAGATAAGACCATTGCTTTAATTCTTCATGTCTTGGTATATTTTGTCGACCAACAGGCATAATTCTATGCGTAACACTTCAGATACCGGTATGAAATTATCTTCAACCAAACTGGATATCTCCATACTCGTAATCAATGGATCATGCTCTCTTTATCTTTAGTCATGGTACGTAATCGAGTCTTAATCTCTTCTCCTGTGATATTCAGCCTTCTCGCCAGGCTTTCTGTGCAAAAGGTAGTCGAACTTCCATGATCCAGAAAAGCATATGTTTGCAACACTGCATTCGTCTTGCTGTTCCTTACTTGCACTGGTAAGATAGAACAATTACGAGCTTCTATCCTGGCCCCAATATGAACAGTTACTTGAGGCGAGGTGGTACAATTTCTAGTAGGTGGCTTCTCGCCCTCTTCTGTTTGTTCCGGTTCATCTTCTTCTATATGCTTTGGTATTTCATCTTCCGCTTGTTCCAGTTCTTCTTCTTCTTCCCAATGCTCTGGTAGCTCTTCTTCAATGTGAAGTGCTTCGGGATGATATTGATTGCTCGTATAACAAATTATAGGACACTTACAGTCTTTTACCATATGTCCTATTTTCGCGCTCAAACATTCAAAACAGCCACTTATTCCTTGCTTTCAAGAAATCCATCTTGTCTTCATAGTTTTTTTCATCTTGAATCTTCTACACCATCTTTTTTTTTGTGGCGCGTTCTTTGGTGTGACCAACTTCATCACATAACAACAAAATACTATTTGCTTGCTAGTAGACACCTTTCTTTTTCTTTCATCTGTCTTTTCCACAGATTGTTGTGATAGCAAAACTACTTCTCTTACTCGCTAGAATTTAGAAGACTGAGGGGGGATCTTATAGAAACGTACAAAATTCTTAAAGGGTTGGACAGGCTAGATGCAGGAAGATTGTTCCCGATGTTGGGGAGGTCCAGAACAAGGGGTCACAGTCTAAGGATAAGGGGGAATTCCTTTAGGACCGAGATGCGGAAAACATTTTTCACATCAAAGAGTGGTGAGTCTCTGGAATTCTCTGCCACATAAGATAGTTGAGGCCAGTTCATTGGCTATATTTAAAAGGGAGTTAGATGTGGCCCTTGTGGCTAAAGGGATCAGGGGGTATGGAGAGAAGGCAGGTACAGGATACTGAGTTGGATGATCAGCCATGATCATATTGAATGGCGGTGCAGGCTCGAAGGGCCGAATGGTCTACTCCTGCACCTATTTTCTATGTTTATATATGTTTCTTAGATTCAGATCTTTCTTCGGCTTTGGAAAAGGTAGAACCTTTATAAGTTGCAAGTGGTCTGCGATCTTCAATAGTTCCGTGGTATGAGTTTGATGTACCGTACTTCTTTGTCCAAGAATTCCACCAGGTCTGGTAGCCTGGCTACTTGGTTTCTCTCATCTCGTATTTTGCCTGCTTCATCTCTCCACTCTTCTCTTATTCTTCTGTGCAACTTGTTAATGATGATTCTCATATTACTTGCATGATTCATTTCCTCCATGTAGCCGAGATTTCTCATTGACAACATCTTCAACAACTTTCTAGAATATTGCATAATCACTCAATTTTTCCACATCTCGCTTCTGGCTTGATTTCTTTCCCAAGCATGGGCAGGGCCTTCTCAATGTATTCATTCGCAATCCTCTGTTCATCGCCAAAACGTTATTTCAGTAATCTTCTCGCCTTTCTAAAGCCCTGCTTGCCTGGCTCCATCTGAAACAACTTTCTATAAGTACCTTCACACTTCCACTTATAATATTCGCACCAGAAATTGTAAGCGCTCTTTATCATCCTTTAACTTTCGTCTCTAATACCTCCTCTAGTGCCACTTACCGAAAGTTTTCATACTCCAATTCCCCACCATACGTAGGAATTTCCTACTGGTGGTAGAATGAGAGAGGTATTTTGTCGAGCTATAATTCGTTGAAATTCAGATTGCTTATTTAATAAGTGTGTCAAGAATCCATCCTGATAACTGTCTTAGCTTCCACCTGTTCTCAAACGTAGGCCTTTGTGATTCCATTCTTAACGGCTTGCTCGAGCCTGGCACGCCGACCAGGCCTCGAAAAAGCATGGTCCCCTATTGGTTTGTCTCGAGCATCCACAGACGCTCCAATAGTAATTGGTTTTGATCTAGCACTCATTTCCTGAGATGCAGTTTTTACCCACTTCCTCTGTTCCAATGGGTTTTTCAAAGTCCTGGAAATCCGGTGGACCTCGATTGTGGAAGTGATCCAGCTGCTGATTCACTTCGGGCAGTTTTTCTTTTTGGTCCAGAGCTCATCGTCCTCGATGATCTAGAGCTACATCTTGACCCCTCACCTTCCAGTATGTCCTTCCTGGCTTTTTGGCCACTGTCACCTTTGTGTCTAATTCCAGTTGTTCCTTACGTCGCGTCAATCTGCTGTTGTGCTATCTCTTCTTGCTGTTGCATCATCTCATGTTTTTTCTTCATGGCATTTGTTTTCTATTGAGAGCGCAGCTAAATCAGCTTTTGTTCCCAATTGAGCAGAGGCCCTCAAAACCGAACTGGCTGAAGAACCAGATCTATGTCTTGATCTTCGTGAAGATATATTGAAGACATTATCTCGTCGTTTAATCTCATCTTCCATTCTGTGGCACCTTGTTACTTTACACTTCCAGCGACTAGGATCGTAACTTGTGACGTAATTTTAGATAACCACCTCTCTGCCTTTTACTTGAACCCATTGAATTTTTCTTCGTGTCTTCATCCCACTGGGTATGTCTTCTGCGTTCTTCCCAAGACAGCACTGAACACAGCAGTACCCTCTGTTTCTTGCAAACCTCCTGGTAGAGGTTCCAAAGTTGGCTCATATTAGATTTCACCTTGATCAAATTCTGTTCTGATTTCATGAGTTTCTTCAGTGTATCAATTAATCTGGTCACCTGCAACCATAATTCGTTTCTCTCTTTCTCGGTTTCTCTCAAGCAGGCAGCTAGTGAAATATCTGTTTCTTCCTGATACACAAGTTCTCTGTAGCTATCAATGGATTTGTTAACTTCTTCCCATATCGAGTTCTCCCTTCTTTGGGTTTCATTACGTCGCCTGGGTCCTTTTTCACCACCACGTGGTTGATCTGGCATAGCTACTTCTTCCTCTTCTAATTCCATGATTTTAAAGAGGTCTTGGCAGATTGCCAAGTCTTTAAATTAATCGAACAAAGTCTCTGCTAGTACCTGCGGCTCTATTTTGTCAACAATTTCTTTCAAGACCAAATGTATAATGTAGAGAACATCTCTCTAACTCCAGGTGCAAAATGTGGCTCTAATTGAAACGGAATTTGTGCTTATCACAGGACTCATAACAATCCAAGGTCGGTCTGCTTTCCCCAGACAAGCTGGAGAAAACACCTTCTGAGTTCTGTTACAGAAGTGTTTTAATTAAAGCTGTGATTTTAATTCAAAGAGTAATAATCGATTTGTACTCACAAATCCAGTGATATGTCTTCAGATAAGTCTCGATGCTGTCGATAGACCTCAAGGCTCTTCCCTGGCCGAGATCTTTATCTTCAGTTCCTCCTGGAACCAGTTTCTTCTAGCTAAAACCTCTCCGATAATTTTAGCCAATCTTTTGTCTTCTTCTCTGGGACTTGTAATTTCTTCTTCTTCAATTAGTATGGTAAAATCTAAAGGAGATGTTTAGGCATGTTTTTTAAACAGAAGCTGGAATGCACTGCCTATGTCGGTGGTGGAGAAAGATAAGACAGTAGTATCTCAAAGGCTTTTAGATAGGCATATGGGTATGCAGGAGATCAAGGAATATAGATAATGTGTGACAGAGGAGATTAGTTTAGCTTGGCATCATGGCCAGCAGAGACATTGTGGGCTGAAGGGTCTGTTCCTGTGCTGTACTGTTTTATGTTCTTAAGGGTGCGACATTAGAGGTCCTGAAATTTAGATGTACAAATAGAAACTGCTGAACATAATCAGCAGATCAGATGGCATCTGCAATATCATGCTCACCTGCTCCCATGAACATATCCCTACAACTCAGCCCCATGGCACCTCTCACCTCACCCTATCATGTTAATTCTGGCCAAATTGGAAATGCCTGGACACTAAAATTGAGTAAAGGCTTCTGGGCTGCTAGGCCATTGGGTCAATTTAAATATGCCTTCTGCAGAAATGGGACAAGCTGCAGAATTGTGCCAGTTTGTCTAGAGCCTAGATAATGTGCTGCAGGAAGAGAATGGATCATCTGCAGATTCTGACAATTAGGTGCAAATTGCATGGAACGGATTGGATGAATGCAAACCAGACATACACATTGTAAATAATGTTACATAGCTTTACTTTGCTAGATGTTGATTGGATTACGTGTTGAGCCTTGTCTGGGTTTCCTGACTATCAATGCACATGTTGCATAATACATCTCGGTTAAGTTGCATCTAGCAACTGGGTCAGATACATTGTATTAGTCACAGTATTATTGGGTCAGGGAAATGTCTATCATGTCCTGTGTTAATCAATATCTGTTATTTGACTGTAAAGAGACCACCCCCATGTGGTTTGGCCCCACAAGGTTCGGGGACCTATAAAAGGCCGCTCCCATGAGGTCATGTGTCGATCTTCTGGGAGAACGCTTGGGACTGTGTGACATTCTGGAGTGTCTCTGCTTGAACGAGGCTAAGAGGGTTTGGCCAGACAGATATGAGGATCAAACCCACGGTGGTTAGGTATAGTAGTGGGAACTGTTATTGTGCTTTTTCCAAAATAAAGTTTAGATTCGCAAGTGCTTGACAGAATCAAATACACAGGACTAGATGTTAAGAAGTCCCTTGTGCTAGTAGGTGGGGAGCATTTCACGACATTCATTGATTGCTGAGAGTGGTAGATGCTCAACATCGGGGGGGCGGGGGTACGTATACGTATATCTTGGCCTGGGTAACCTTCAGGACAGTTGGGCACAGGACACATCATCAGTGACTGAATCTAGACTGGGGGAAAGCATAGAATGAGCCATTTACATTGGGGGCTTGTCCAGGATCTCAATGGACCCCCAAACACAAGTTTGCGAACAAGGGTGTTAAGCAGTTTTGATTGCGAGTGCAGAAATCGGGCCCACTGTGCGATTTTTGCATTGATTTTCGGCACTTTGCTATTCGAATCGATCGTTTGCGGTCTTGGGAAAGGGTCCCAACGAGATCGTTAGAACAGAGCCTAGCAAGCATGGTGGGTTGGATAGCACTCCTTTAAGTTAAGGCCCCATAAAAGGGCGAGGAGTGGGGGACCTGGGGGAAGAAGTGGCCACCATCACCGGCCCGTGGCCTACTTCTACCGCAGGCCTGGCGTGGACTTACAATCACCCCTGGAGGGGAGCTTCAACTGTCGGCCCTGTTGTCTGCGGTGCTGCTGGCTGCGGCGGGAACTTTAAATCTTCAACCGCCGGCCTGCGGCCTATACCAACCTGAAGCGGGGAAGAGCCGACCCTGGACTTACCTTGTCTGCACATTTGGATGCCTGTAGCGATGGCTGCAGAGGGTTGAGGTCCCGACCAGGGGGGAAAGTGGAGGAGGACTGGCAAATGTTTGTGCCTTCCACCACAGTGACGAATGCTGTGGTGGATGCTTATGTTACATTTTTATTGTGTATTTGTGTGCTCTTTATTATTGTATGCTGCTGACAAATTAATTTCACTTGCACTTTATGTTCAATGTGACAAATAAAACCGTATTGTATTGTGTAGTATTGTAGAATATCGATTGGCTGGGAACAATCTAGTCCATTCAAGATTTCTTTGGGCAATTTGAATTCGAGAGCTCGCGTATGTGAAGAGATAAGCGTCAAAATTAGTTGGTCTGAGAACGAGTCTAGATTTGCAGAATCAAATTTCCAAATACAGAATTTCACAATGAAGTTCTGCTTGTAGGGTAGAATTTGAATTCTCTGTAAATAAAACTTCAGAGTTTGTGCATGTTTGAGATTGATTTCGAATAGCAGCTGATCAACAGTGAATAGTAACACTCAGATTGATTGTTGATTAGTACCTGATAGCGAAGAGTAACTGGCAGATGGGAATCTGGTTTATTTGGTGAAAAGTACCCGGACGCAAAAGGTACCCCTATTTCTGTAGAACTTTGAGAGGAGGGATAGAGATCCCCTACAGAAGTCCAGTCTTAGCAGGGGAAAGTAACATTTAGGAGGAAAGGTAGTCCATTTAAGAAGTAGTACCCCTCAGCAACGAGTACCCTATGAAAGGGAAAATCTTCAGTATCAAAGGGAGAGGTTCACTGATTGATAATAGCGTGACACAGCATTGAGGTCGAGTGTTTGTAGGCTAACGTGTAAATTATTGTAAATTGTAGAAATCCAGCATTGTCTTTTTTAGCATCGTTATTGGATTCGAATTGTGTAAATACTTTGTGTATGTAAAAAGATTTAGAGTGTATTAAGATTTAGAAAGTTAAGATTTAGTGTGTGTTAAGTTCGCAGTCCGCTATTTGTATTGCCCGTGTGAGTGCTTAAGGATTTGTGGGTGTTAGATAATAGTAAGATTAAACGAGAACTTACCAGTTCGAAGTTTGATCCTTATTTTATGAGGAGTGACGTTGAGGGATTACGTGAAGAAGCCCCGCCAGGCGCATGCGCGTCATATTTCAAAGCAGCGGCGTGAAAACACAGAAAACAAATAGCCGAAGTAACATAGTAAGGCTGGAAGAAGACTAGAATTACCAGATGATCTCTTAGATTATGAGGGTGGGAGCGGAGGGCACGTAATCCCTCAACGACACTCCTCATAAAATAAGGATCAAACTTCGAACTGGTAAGTTCTCGTTTAATCTTACTATTTTACTTCGGAGTCATGTGAGTGACTACGTGAAGATTTCAAAGCTCTGTGTTTCCATGTCGTAGATGCACTCCATACGACAATCTGCTTCGGTTGACACAGTAGTAAATAAATAATATATTGAACATTGCATGAATTATTCAATAACTATTTTAAGAATGATAACAAAAAGCAGTAATAACCCCTCTGTCCCAGGGGGAAATTACAAACAATAATCGATATAAACAAAGCAACAGAATTAAATGGAACCCAAAACAGCAGGCCCAAACCGTGGCACTGTCTGAACAGGTTTGTCATAAAAACGAGAAAAAGTTGACTCTCTAGACCATCCTGCGGCCGCGGGAATTTGGTCTAGCGGCACGTCCTGAGCCTTCGCCGCGGATGTAGACGCCGCCCTGGTGGAGTGAGATTTAAACACATCCGTGTCGACTCCAGCATAATTGAGAACCTGTTTCAACCATTTAGAAATAGTGTGTACTGACACTTGTTTATATGGCTTTTTGTGACTAAGGAGCAGTCCCGTCTCAGAACCTCAGAGACTTCTTGTTAACGCAATATATTTGGTTAAATGTTTAACTACACATAACATTTGGTCAACAGGATATGCTTTAAATGTCACCTTGGTTCCTGACATTCCTGGTCTGCTTTGTTTGATTAAATCACAGACATAAAATGTAATGTCATCGAGAGAGGAATGCATACAATCTATTCTGAACAAGTATAATGGTTGTACACGTTGTGCTGAAACCAGCGGCATTAGCATAACCACTTTAATAGTTAATTTTTGCAAAGATAATGACGTAATTGGAGCCCATTGCCAAAGCCGTGTGAGAACTATACTGATATCCCAGATTGCTGTGTATCTGGGCTGAGGAGGGTTTTTGTTAAAAATTCCTCTCATAAACCGGGATACTAGTGGACGAGACCCGATAGGTTGTTGTTCTGAAGACTGCCCTAAAAAAGAGGACAAAGCACTGGGAGCAGTGTTAATAGCACTGTAACTGAGGTGATCATCAAAATGCAAATTAGCAAGGAACTCCAACACATCACATATGCTAGCAGTATCATAAGATATATTGGATTGTACACAGAACATCTCCCATTTCTTTATGTGCACCATGTATTGGTTTTTAGTGCTATTTCTCCAGCATGCAGTGATAACCTCCATGGTCCTGTTCGATAATCCAAGCCCTTGGAATGGTCTGGTCAGAAACTGCAGACCAACAAATTGATACGGTCATGTAATGGGTGACTTTCTCCTGTAACCGGACGCACCAACACATTACTGCAGCTGGGAATCATCATAAACGCTGTGCCATCATTATCAGTACCAATGCGAACCATAGTTGTGTTGGCCAATCTGGGACCACCAAAACGCCGGTGGCGGAGTCACGCTCTATTTTGGTGAGACATTTCGCGATCAGGCAGAATGGAGAAAATGCATAAAATAATGAGTGTCCCCAATGTAACGAGAATGCATCCACGGCTACTGCACCTGGATCTGGCTCCCAGGAGACATATTTAGGCAACTGGTGATTCATCCGGGATGCGAAGAGATCAATATCTGGCAATCAAAATCGAGTAACAATCATTTGAAATATTTTAGCATTCAACATCCAGTCTATGTTGTCAGTAAACTTTCTCGACCTAAGGTCTGCTACCATATTGTCTATACCTGGTAGATAGATGGCTGAACCCATATGTTCCTGGAAATACACCAATGCCAGATAACATTAGCCAAGTTAACACATAACACTGAGCTAGCTCCTCCCATATGATTAATATATGCCACAGCTGTGGTGTTATCAATCTGGAGTTGAACGTGTAAATCAGACATTGTGGAGCAATATGCATTTAACCCATAAAATGCCCCCAATAATTCCAGATAATTAATCCCAAGTGTGTGGAGAAACAAGTCTTCTTGTTCAGTCCATCTACCCCCACAGCTAGACTCTGTGTCCATAGCCCCCCCCCCCCCCCCCCCCCCCCCCCCCCCCCATCCGAGAGCGCTAACATCAGTCTGTAAGATCACTGAAGGTTCGTCCACCAATATGTGAATGGTGGCTTGACTAACATTAACAATCCAGCACTGCAATTCTGCTAGAGCCGTGGTTGGTAACTGCATAACCCGATCAAAATGGCCTGCATTTCAGTTCAATGCTTGTTCTCTTGCTCTTTGCAAATGTTGATAATGCAAAGGTCCGAACTGTGCTGTAGGAAAGGCTGCTACCAATTTCCCAATGACCTTGGCAACGTCTCGGATGGAGGGATAAAGGTTTTGTGTAAGGCAAATAGAGACATTAACAATATCGACTACCTTGGCTGTTGGTAATGTGACTGTCATATGAACTGAATCAATAAGAAAACCCAAATACTCAATTTGTTGGGTTGGCTGTAACTTGGACTTAGTTGGATGGACCAAACCCCCAATGATTCAAACACATTTTTGGTTGCTGCAACCGATTCCTCAGCTGAATCTGAAGTGTTGCTGACAATTAAGATAGCATCTAAATAAGCCATGACAATGCGATTGTGGGCCCTCAATAGCCCCAGCACAAGTTTGACCAATTTAGTAAATAGGCTAGGTGCGGAACTTAATCCATTAGGCAATGCTTTATATTGCCACAACTGTCCCATCCAATTAAAGTGCAAGTACCTGCGATAATGAGCATGAATTGGCACCAAATAACAGGCATCTTGTTAATCAATGGTGGCCGGACCAGTCTGAAGAAGGGTCTCGACCCGAAACGTTGCCTATCTCCTTCGCTCCTTAGATGCTGCTGCACCCGCTGAGTTTCTCCAGCTTTTTGTGTGGCCATATAACAACCTTGTGACATCAGCTGCTTTGCAGTAACGAATGTGTCCATTGTAAAATGCCTATAGAGAACTGAAGCATTTAATTGAGTGAGGTGCAGAATATCTCTACAACCACCATCTTTTGTAGGGATGGGAAAATATTAGACACAAATTGTTGAGGATGATGAATGGCTTTTTCATTCACACCTTTTCGGGATAAAGTCTCAATCTCCACATTTACCTGCTCAGTCTCTGGAGCAGAAAACACTAACATGTTACTAGGCTTGTGCTGGTGAGGTGGATCTATCCCTGAGATAAACTCAATGGTAGAACTGAACACAGTATTTAGTATAAACATATCAGACGTTTATACAGCACCATTCAGTATAAAACAACTGTAATCTACCTCCAATAGGAGGTTGCACTCCAGAATTCTTAACCTGAACACACAGTCCCTGTACCTCTCCAGGTGGCTTGTAAGGCTGTTGTCTGGCCGTATTGGGGTTGTAGGCAAACTGCTGTGGTGGAAATCCTCGTTGCCACCCTGGTCTCCCCCTGCACCCAGACTCTATGGTTTTTGCTTCCTCATCAATATCCCAAATTTTTTTCACGAGATCATTACCAAAGAGGAGGTCAGGCGTTTGGACATTGGTCGCCTTACAGAGAGCAGCAAACGTTTGATTGAAGGTCGGCCTGATGGCGATTTTTCGAATACAATTAACCTCAAAGAAAGCGTTGCACATCATAGCCAACATGTCTTTTGTAATTGAGTTAACACGGTCCCTCGGATCATGGTGCCAAATGCAGTGATCGTAGCCGCCACCAGTTTGAGGACGTGTTGGTAACGTACCTCCTGACCCCTCATAGGAGTCATAGGTGCCCATATTGCTGGGTTCATCATAGGCACTTTTAACGACGCACAGTTGACATGTGTTTTGTATTTATTACTAGTCTCTTGGATGACCTGTAGCTGTAGCCGGTGAGAAACTAAATAATTAATGTTATATGTAAGGTACACCTCCATTGCCTCACCAGTTCCCTCCGGAACAGCAAAGATCATTGCTATGTCCGGGACACCCGGAGCGTGGCTCTTGTGCTCTGGTGTTTGCACATAAGCAGGGACACCAGACTCAGGGTCAGCTGCATCCTGCCCCGCATCTCCCAATTGATAATCCAGGGAGGCATCCCCCAGTCCTATACCAGGCGCTGGAAGGAATTCCCCTTGGCGGCATTGCATAAAGTCCCCTTCATAGGGGCCCTGCTGCACAGCATCCTGGGGAAGTACTGGGGCCTCAGCCCCTTGGTGTATCAGAATCTGGAGCATATTCTCCATGTGCCGCATTCTGCCCCACTGTTATTTAGTACCTGGGGGAGAGTCACCAGCTTGATCAGACTCGTCTGATAATACTGGTCTGTTTGATCTTCATTTAGCCTTCCTGCGGCTCTCAGCAGGCTCAGCCTGCTCAGTTTGAGGAACTATCCTAGAGGATGCGCTATAGACTTCAGCTGCCGGTGAAACTGCACCCGGTATCGGAACCGGAATTGCCGTGCTTATCTCGTGACCCGATCGAAAGTGCGAGTCGCCGCTGGACCCACGCTTTGAGCAAACCCTCCGTCCAGACATATCCATGTCTAAAACTCCGACTGACTACTCGAGCCAGCTTTACGGAGTTAAATACCCTGCAGGGAAAGTTGTTTAAAACACTTACCTGCAAGTTCTTCTTACCGCTAGTGGAGCTGCGCCCTCCAGCCCGTTCAGTGCGACATGCGCGGACGTAATGACGCGCATGCACCTGGCGGGGCTTCTTCACGTAGTCACTCACGTGACTCCGAAGTAAAATTGGAGTTAAAGTGCGTTTGAATTAAATATTTGTATTTGTTTAAATTGGGATTGTAGTATTGTTAGAATCTGATTCATAGTGGTTCGATCAGGGTTCGTATTCTTTCGATCGCTGTGTCGGGGGAGGAGTTGTTCCATTGACCGAGTACGCCATGAGGAGGATTTATTAGAGTGTGATTTATCGGTATAATAAGTGGATGCTTGTAGTTTATATTGGGGTGTGTCTGGGGTTACTTGTAAATGGGGGAGATGCTTTCTTGTTTGATTATATTCTTATTGGTGTGGTTCGGATTTGTTTGTCTGTGCAAACTTAAAGTGGTTTGAGTGGGAGAGATTACTGCTTGTGAGAGATTGTGATTAAGAGTTGGAGTCTTATGTCCCTGCCGCTGTCCCACTTAAGAAACCTGAACGGAAACCTCTGGAGACTTTTCCCCCCCACCCAAGGTTTCTGTGCAGTTCCCGAAGGTTCCCTGATGTTTTTGTCAGTCTCCCTAATGGTCGAAAGTGGTTTCCGCTTCTTCTTTGTTCCGGCGATTATTTAAAAAAATTGAAAAAAACCTGACAAAAACCTCCAGGAACCGCACGGAAACCTTGGGTAAATAAAGAGATCGTTCTGCTTTCTACTTTAAGAATGGCAGCGTACAAACACGGATTAGAGGGGAACAAGAGAGAATTGGTCCTTTTTGGGACATTCAGGAACAGGGGAAGGAAGATAACCATATAACCATATAACAATAACAGCACGGAAACAGGCCCTCTCGGCCCTTCCAGTCCGTGCTGACCATTTGTTTTCCTCTAGTCCCATCTACCTGCACTCAGACCATACCCCTCCATTCCCTTCACGTTCATATACCTATCCACTTTAGACTTTAAATATTAAAATCGATCCTGCCTCCACCACTTCCGCTGGAAGCTCATTCCACACAGCCACCACCCTCTGAGTAAAGAAGTTCCCCCTCATGTTACCCCTAAACATCTGTCCCTTAATTCTCATGTCATGCCCTCTTGTTTGAATCTTCCCTACCCTTAATGGGAAAAACGTATCCACGTCATCTCTGTCTATCCCTTTCATCATTTTAAAGACCTCAATCAAGTCCCCTCTTAACCTTCTGCGCTCCCAAGAATAAAGACCTAACCTTTTTCTGTAACATGGTTGCTGGAACCCTGGCAACATTCTAGTAAATCTCCACTGTACTCTCTCTATTTTGTTGACATCCTTCCTATAATTAGGCAATCAAAATTGTACACCATACTCCAGAATTGGTCTTACCAATGCCTTGTACAATTTTAACATTACTTCCCTACTCCTATATTCAATGCTCTGATTTATAAAGGCCAGCACACCAAAGGCTTTCTTTACCACCCTATCTACATGCGATTCCACCTTCAGGGAACTTTGCACAGTTATTCCTAGATCCCTCTGTTCCACAGCATTCCTCAATTCCCTACCATTTACCATGTACGTCCTATTTTGATTTGTCCTGCCAAGATGTAGCACTTCACACTTAACAGCATTAAACTCCATCTGCCATCTTTCAGCCCACTTTTCCAAATGGCCCAAATCTCTCTGTAGACTTTTAAAATCTACTTCATTATCCACAACACCACCTATCTTACTATCATCTGCATACTTACTTATCCAATTTTCCACCCCATCATCCAGATCATTGATGTACATGACAAACAACAGTGGACCCAACACAGATCCCTGAGGCACCCCACCGGCTTCCAACCTGACAAACAGCCATCCACCATTACTCTCTGACATCTCCCATTCAGCCACTGTTGAATCCATCTTGCTACTCCGCCATTAACACCCAAAGATTGAACCTTCTTAACCAACCTTCCATGGGGAACCTTGTCAAAGGCCTTACTGAAATCCATATAGACAACATCCACTGCTTTACCCTCATCAATTTCCCTAGTTACCGCTTCAAAAAATTCAAGAAGGTTTGTCAAACATGACCTTCCAGGCACAAATCCATGTTGACTGTTCCTGATCAGACCCTGTTTATCCAGATGCTTATATATATTATCTCTAAGTATCCTTTCCATTAATTTGCCCACCACTGACGTCAAACTAATAGGTCTATAATTGCTAGGTTTATTCTTTGAACCCTTTTTAAACAATAGAACAACATGCGCAGTACGCCAATCCTCCGGCACTATTCCCGTTTCTAATGACATTTGAAATATTTCTGTCATAGCTCCTGCTATTTCTACACTAACTTCCCTCACTGTCCTAGGGAATATCCTGTCAGGACCTGGAGACTTATCCACTTTTATATTTTTCAAGTGTCAGTACTTCCTCCTCTTTGAATCTCATAGTTTCCATAGCTACTCTACTTTTTTTCCTTCACATAGTTCAATATCCTTCTCCTTGGTGAATACCAAAGAAAAGAAAGTGTTCAATATCTCCCCCATCTCTTTTGGCTCTGCAGATAGCTGTCCATTCTGGATCTCTAATGGTCCAATTTTATCCCTCGTTATCCTTTTGCTATTAATATAGCTGTAGAAACCCTTTGGGTTTACTTTCACCTTTCTTGCCAAAAGCAACCTCATATCTTCTTTTAGCCTTCCTAATTTATTTCTTAAGATTCTTTTTACATTCTTTATACTCCTCTAACACTTCATTTACTCCATGCCTCCTATGATTATTGTAGATATCTTACTTTTTTCAAAACAAGTGTCCCATTTCCCTTGAAAACCATGGCTCTTTGCAATTTTTACTATTTCCTTTCAACCTAACAGGGACATAAAGATTCTGTACTCTTACAATTTCCCCTTTAAATGTCCTCCATTTCTCTTCTACATCCTTCCCATGAAACAAAGTGTCCCAATTCACTCCTTTAAAATCCTTACGCATTCCCTCAAAGTTAGCCTTTCTCCAATCAAAAATCTCCACCCTAGGTCCAGTTCTGACTCTCTCCATAATTATATTGAAACTAATGGTATTGTGATCACTGGTCCCGAAGTGCTCACCAACGCATACCTCCGTCACCTGACTGCCTCATTTCCTAACAGGAGGTCCATCACTGCCCCTTCTCTGGTCGATACCTCTATGTACTGCTGCAAAAAACTATCCTGCACGCATTTTACAAACTCCAAACCATCCAGCCCATTTACAGAATGTGTTTCCCAGTCTATTTTTGGAAAATTGAAATCTCCCACAATCACTACCTTGTGCTTACTACTAATATCTGCTATCTCCTTACATATTTGCTCTTCCAATTCTCGCTCCCCATTTGGCGGTCTATAATACACCCCTAAAAGTGTTGCTACACCGTTCCCACTTCTCAGTTCCACCCAAATAGCCTCCCTAGACAAGCCCTCTAATCTATCCTGCCAAAGCACTGCTGTAATATCTTCTCTGACAAGCAATGCGACACCTCCCCCTCTGGTCCCTCCAATTCTATCACACCTGAAGCAACGAAATGCCACAACATCATATTTCCAGGTGTCAATCCAGGCTCCAAGTTCATCCACCTTACTTACAATGCTCCTAGCATTAAAATATACACATTTTATAAACCCACCATCCCTTATTCTCTGTCTATTATCTTTTTCCTCTTTCTCGCCTACATTTTGGGTCCGAGTGCTTCCCTTCTCTGCCTCTTGCCCCACACCCTGCCCACAAGATAGTGGAAGCCAATAGCAGGAACAGGAGCAGGAGAGAACACCAGCTTCCAAAAGATAAATTACTGAGATGGCTCTTAAAGGGGAGTGGCCGACTAAAATCAAACTTATTAAATTTAGTAATAGTGCCGCGGTATCGGTGGACATCGAAGGGAGAGAGGCTCACTATATGCCATGGTGGGCAGAATTTTTCGAAGTGCAGTCACAGCATTCCTCACAGCACTCTCATGTTCTCAGTTCAGAGACACCATGCACCGCTTGCGAGCTGGGCGCTCGGGAGGAGTCAGCGGTATTTTCGACTCCACCCACTAAATTCAAATCCAAAGTGGAAAAATCGGGGAAGGACTTTCTAGCTCCTATGATTGCTCTACCAGCAGAGGATAGTGTGGGGGATCAAGGAGCTAGAAGGAAGATTCCGCCAAAGTGGGAACCAAAATTAATTAGGAAATCAAGTGGGAAAGTGAAAGAATCCTGCCTGAAGTACAGAGACAGAACAAGTAGCTTTTCTGAGGGTGAGAGAGCAGGAGGATATGAAGTGGCCGATCTGACATTGATAGTATTATTAGGTCGGAGCAAATTCCCGACGGTGTGGGTATAGAATGGATTCCCCGTAGACAATTCCCTTGTAGGAAGCTGCCTACTCCACCTTTGGTATTAGATCCCGCAGTAGGTGTAAATGATGCCCGGGCCACAGACATCAACACTTCAATGCAACCTGCTATGACAACAGCTGAGAGACCCGTACTAAGAATCCATAAATGGAAAATAACTTTGAGGGAAGATAAGGAGGAGGAGGATCTTAAAGCTTGGATAGACATGCCATTCCGAGAACCGACTTTTCCTTGGTTTCGATGGAGAGGGTATAGAGCTGTTCGACCTGATTAGGAAGGCTAAAAGAAGATATGAAGTTGCTTTGGCAAGAAAGGTGAAAGTAAATCCAAAGGGTTTCTACAGCTATATTAATAGGAAAAGGATAACAAGGGATAAAATTGGACCATTAGAGAGACAGAATGGACAGCTATCTGCAGAGCCAAAAGAGATGGGAGAGATATTGAACAATTTCTTTTCTTCGGTATTCACCAAGGAGAAGGATATTGAACTATGTGAAATAAGGAAAAAAAGTGGAGTAGCTATGGAAACTATGAGATTCAAAGAGGAGGAAGTACTGACACTTTTGAAAAATATAAAAGTGGATAAATCTCCAGGTCCTGATAGGATATTCCCTAGGACATTGAGGGAAGTTAGTGTAGAAATAGCAGGAGCTATGACAGAAATATTTCAAATGTCATTAGAAACGGGAATAGTGCCGGAGGATTGGCGTACTGCGCATGTTGTTCCATTGTTTAAAAAGGGTTTAAAGAATAAACCTAGCAATTATAGACCTGTTAGTTTGACGTCAGTGGTGGGTAAATTAATGGAAAGGATACTTAGAGATAATATATATAAGCATCTGGATAAACAGGGTCTGATCAGGAACAGCCAACATGGATTTGTGCCTGGAAGGTCAAGTTTGACAAACCTTCTTGAATTTTTTGAAGCTACTAGGGAAATTGATGAGGGTAAAGCAGTGGATGTTGTCTATATGGATTTCAGTAAGGCCTTTGACAAGGTTCCCCATGGAAGGTTGGTTAAGAAGGTTCAATCTTTGGGTGTTAATGGTGGAGTAGCAAGATGGATTCAACAGTGGCTGAATGGGAGATGTCAGAGAGTAATGGTGGGTGGCTGTTTGTCAGGTTGGAAGCCGGTGACCAGTGGGGTGTCTCAAGGATCTGTGTTGGGTCCACTGTTGTTTGTCGTGTACATCAATGATCTGGATGATGGGGTGGAAAATTGGATAAGTAAGTATGCAGATGATACTAAGATAGGTGGTGTTGTGGATAATGAAGTAGATTTTCAAAGTTTACAGAGAGATTTGGGCCATATGGAAAAGTGGGCTGAAAGATGGTAGATGGAGTTTAATGCTGATAAGTGTGAAGTGCTACATCTTCGCAGGACAAATCAAAATAGGACGTACATGGTAAATGGTAGGGAATTGAGGAATGTTGTGGAACAGAGAGATCTAGGAATAACTGTGCATAGTTCCCTGAAGGTGGAATCTCATGTAGATGGGGTGGTAAAGAAAGCCTTTGGTGTGCTGGCCTTTATAAATCAGAGCATTGAATATAGGAGCAGGGAAGTAATGTTAAAATTGTACAAGGCATTGGTGAGACCAATTCTGGAGTATGGTGTACAATTTTGGTCGCCTAATTATAGGAAGGATGTCAACAAAATAGAGAGAGTACAGAGGAGATTTAGTAGAATGTTGCCTGGGATCCAGCAACTATGTTACAGAGAAAGGTTGAACAAGTTAGGTCTTTATTCTTTGGAGAGCAGAAGGTTAAGGGGGACTTGATTGAGGTCTTTAAAATGATGAAAGGGATAGACAGAGTTGACGTGGATAAGCTTTTCCCATTAAGGGTAGGGAAGATTCAAACAAGAGGGCATGACATGAGAATTAAGGGACGGAAGTTTAGGGGTAACGTGAGGGGGAACTTCTTTACTCAGAGGGTGGTGGCTGTGTGGAATGAGCTTCCAGCAGAAGTGGTGGAGGCAGGATCGATTTTAACATTTAAAAGTAAAGTGGATAGGTATATGGACGGGAAGGGAATGGAGGGGTATGGTCTGAGTGCAGGTAGATGGGACTAGGGGAAAACAAATGGTCGGCACGGACTTGAAGGGCCGAGAGGGCTTGTTTCCGTGCTGTAATTGTTATATGGTTATGATCAGTGCTACAACTGTGGGGAAGCAGGAGGGGGAGGAGCGACACCCGACCGGTAAGGTTTAAAACCCAACATGGGGCTTGTTTTTACCGAAATCCATAACGTTCCATTCGGAGAAATGTTTTTTTGGGGGGGGGTGTTTTGAGGAAGCCGCTGATTGGTGGGAAGTGGTCAAGGGTAAGCAGCTGATTGGCAGTCAGATTCCAGCAGTTTGTTCTGTACTTTGTATTGTGTTGATATTGTATCCTGTGTAAGGGGGGAGTATGAAGGCCAGGGCAGTGTACTGTTGTGGATGTCAGATGTGGGAGATCAGGGAATCTGATAGCCCTCCAGATGTCCACATCTGTGCCAGGTGTGTCGAGATGGGGCTCCTAAAGGACTGTGTTAGGAACCTGGAGCAGCAGCTCGATGATCTCCGCCTGGTCAGGGAGAGTGAGGAGGTCATAGAGTGGAGCTACAGGGAGGTAGTCACTCCCAGACCACAGGAGGCAGACAAGTGGGTCAGAGTTAGGAAGGGCAAGGGGCAGAGGCAGGGGCTAGAGAGTACCCCTATGACTGTACACCTGGAAAGTAGGTACTCGTGTTTGAGTACGATTGGAGGGGACAGCCTAGCTGGGGGCAGCAACAGCGGCCGGGCCTCCAGCACAGAGACCGGCCCTGATGCTCAGAAGGGTAGCAAAAAGAGGAGGGCAATTGTAATAGGGGACTCTATAAGTTAGGGGGTCGGATGGGCGATTCTGTGGATGCAGTCGGGAGACCCGGATGGTAGTTACCCTCCCTGGTGCCAGGGTCTCGGATGTGTCGGAATGAGTCCAAAAGATTCTGAAAAGGGAGGGAAAGGAGCCTGATGTTGTGGTACACATAGGTACCAATGACATAGGCAGAAAAAGAGAAGAGGTCCCGAAAGGAGAATTTAGGGAGTTGGGGGGAAAGTTAAGGAGAAGGACCAAAGGGGTAACAATTTCAGGATTACTGCCTGTGCCGCGTGACAGTGAGAGTAGGAATGGAATGAGGGGGAGGATAAATGCATGGCTGAGGGACTGGTGCAGTGGGCAGGGATTCAAGTTTCTTGATCACTGGGACCTCTTTTGAGGATGATCTGTACACAAAGGACGGGTTGCACTTGAACCCGAGGGGGACCAATATTCTGGCAGGGAGATTTGCAAAGGCTACTGGGGAGACTTTAAACTAGAAAGGCTGGGGGGGGGAGGGACTCAGGTAGGGGCTAGGGAACAGGTGTGGGGAAAGAGGCAGAGAAGGGACGCACTCGGACACAAAATGTAGGCGAGAAAGAGGAAAAAGATAATAGACAGAGAATAAGGGATGGTGGGTTTCTAAAATGTGTATATTTTAATGCTAGGAGCATTGTAAGAAAGGTGGATGAACTTAGAGCCTGGATTGACACTTGGAAATATGATGTTGTGGCAATCAGTGAAACATGGTTGCAGGAGGGCTGTGATTGGAAACTAAATATTCCAGGATTTGCTTCAGGTGTGGTAGAATTGGAAGGACCAGAGGTGGAGGTGTTGCATTGCTTGTCAGAGAAGATATTACAGCAGTGCTTTGGCAGGATAGATTAGAGGGCTCGTCTAGGGAGGCTATTTGGGTGGAACTGAGAAGTGGGAACGGTGTAGCAACACTTTTAGGGGTCTATTATAGACCGCCAAATGGGGAGCGAGAATTGGAAGAGCAAATATGTAAGGAGATAGCAGATATTAGTAGTAAGCACAAGGTAGTGATTGTGGGAGATTTCAATTTTCCAAAAATAGACTGGGAAACACATTCTGTAAATGGGCTGGATGGTTTGGAGTTTGTAAAATGTGTGCAGGATAGTTTTTTGCAGCAATACATAGAGGTATCGACCAGAGAACGGGCAGTGCTGGACCTCCTATTAGGAAATGAGGCAGGTCAGGTGACAGAGGTATGCGTTGGTGAGCACTTTGGGACCAGTGATCACAATACCATTAGTTTCAATATAATTATGGAGAGAGTCAGAACTGGACCTAGGGTTAGATTTTTTGATTAGAGAAAGGCTAACTTTGAGGGAATGCGTAAGGATTTAAAAGGAGTAAATTGGGACATTTAGTTTTATGGGGAGGATGTAGAAGAGAAATGGAGGACATTTAAAGGGGAAATTGTAAGAGTACAGAATCTTTATGTCCCTGTTCGGTTGAAAGGAAATAGTAAAAATTGGAAAGAGCCATGGTTTTCAAGGGAAATTGGACACTTGTTTCGAAAAAAGAGAGATATCTACAATCATTATAGGCGGCATGGAGTAAATGAGGTGCTAGAGGAGTATAAAGAATGTAAAAAGAATCTTAAGAAATAAATTAGAAAGGCTTAAACAAGATATGAGGTTGCTTTGGCAAGAAAGGTGAAAGTAATTCCAAAGGGTTTCTACAGCTATATTAATAGCAAAAGGATAACGAGGGATAAAATTGGACCATTAGAGAGCCAGAATGGACAGCTATCTGCAGAGCCAAAAGAGATGGGGGAGATATTGAACAATTTCTTTTCTTCGGTATTCACCAAGAAGAAAGATATTGAACTCTGTGAGGTAAGGGAAAAAAGCAGAGTAGCTATGGAAACTATGAGATTCAAAGAGGAGGAAGTACTGGGGTGCCTCATTGATCTGTGTTGGGTCCACTGTTGTTTGTCATGTACATCAATGATCTGGATGATGGGGTGGAAAATTGGATAAGTAAGTATGCAGATGATACTAAGATAGGTGGTGTTGTGGATAATGAAGTAGATTTTAAAAGTCTATAGAGAGATTTGGGCCATTTGGAAAGGTGGGCTGAAAGATGGCAGATGGAGTTTAATGCTGATAAGTGTGAAGTGCTACATCTTGGCAGGACAAATCAAAATAGGACGTACATGGTAAATGGTAGGGAATTGAGGAATGCTGTGGAACAGAGGGATCTAGGAATAACTGTGCATAGTTCCCTGAAGGTGGAATCGCATGTAGATAGGGTGGTAAATAAAGCTTTTGGTGTGCTGGCCTTTATAAATCAGAGCATTGAATATAGGAGTAGGGAAGTAATGTTAAAATTGTACAAGGCATTGGTAAGACCAATTCTGGAGTATGGTGTACAATTTTGATTGCCTAATTATAGGAAGGATGTCAACAAAATAGAGAGAGTACAGAGCAGATTGACTAGAATGGTGCCTGGGTTCCAGCAACTAAGTTACAGGGAAAGGTTGAACAAGTTAAGTCTTTATTCTTTGGAGCGCAGAAGGTTAAGGGGGGACTTAATTGAGGTCTTTAAAATGATGAACGGGATAGACAGAGTTGACGTGGATAAGTTTCTCGCATTGAGGGTAGGGAAGATTCAAACAAGAGGGCATGACATGAGAATTAAGGGAGAGAAGTTTAGGGGTAACATGAGGTGGAACTTCTTTACTCAGAGAGTGGTGGCTGTGTGGAATGAGTTTCCAACAGAAGTGGTGGAGGCAGGATCGATTTTAACATTTAAAGGTAAAGTGGATAGGTATATGGACGGGAAGGGAATGGAGGGGTATGGTCTGAGTGCAGGGAGATGGGACTGGGGGAAAATAAATGGTCGGCACGGACTGGAATGGCCAAGAGGACCTGTTTCCGTGCTGTAATTGTTATATGGTTATATGGTTAAAGGATGGAACTTGGTTACATGGAAACTATTCAGGGAACATGACAGTTGGAATTGGAAATGGTGAACAGCAAGAACAGCAAGACTTCCCTTTAAGAGATCAGACTAGAAAATTACTCAGTGGTTAGGAAACTAGTTATACAAGGGAACCCATATGGACTGAGAGCCAAGTCAACATACTAAGGAATATGTACTGGAGGATAAATCTATTGAATTAGAAGGAGAAATAAAGAAATGGGTGTTGAGATATCAGAGTCGATGTATTTGACCAGAGGATCTAAATTGTTTAATCTTTGTTAGTAAAGCGGCTTCTATTATCAAGATGGAAATAAATTGTCCCTAGATTTGGCATTCTTAATTGGCTTTATGATGAAATTGACAACATATACATGGCAGGACAAATACATGGCAGGACAAATCAGGACAGTACATGGTAAATGGTAGGGAATTGAGGATTGCTGTGGAACAGAGAGATCTAGGAATAACTGTGCATAGTTCCCTGAAGGTGCAATCGCATGTAGATAGGGTGGTAAAGAAAGCCTTTGGTGTGCTGGCCTTTTATAAATCAGAGCATTGAATATAGGAGTAGGGATGTTAAAATTGTACAAGGCATTGGTAAGACCAATTCTGGAGTATGGTGTACAATTTTGGTCGCCTAATTATAGGAAGGATGTCAACAAAATAGAGAGAGTACAGAGGAGATTTACTAGAATGTTGCCTGGGTTGCAGCAACTATGTTACAGAGAAAGGTTGAACAAGTTAGGTCTTTATTCTTTGGAGAGCAGAAGGTTAAGGGGGGACTTGATTGAGGTCTTTAAAATGATGAAAGGGATAAACAGAGTTGACGCGGATAAGTTGTTATGGTCTGAGTGCAGGTAGATGGGACTAGGGGAAAACAAATGGTCGGCACGGACTGGAATGGCCGAGAGGGCCTGTTTCCGTGCTCTAATTGTTACATGCTTATATGGTTATATGGAAATTGATTGATCAAATTTGAACAGCTGGGAATTCCACAGGAATTGGAATGGAATTGTGTTATCAGCCACAATGCTGTGGAATGAGAAGAATGAGTTGGACACTGAAATTAAAAATAGTAAATTGAAGGCTGAGACTGAATTTGGTTAAATTGGAACATTCATCATGGTTTGCTTTAAATAAGAGTCACGCCTGTAGGGAAATCTGGACTGAACACAGCTGAAATTTATATGAGAAACCATTATCAGATATCTACATAATTAAAAGTCTCATCTTGACCACTTCCTGTTTGCACTGTGCTTTGATTTTAGAAAAAAAAGCTACCACATATGTGGTTGTGATTTTTTGGCCATCATACTCAGAGTCCTCCTTCACTGCGCAGATTTTTTCAATTGCTGAAAAATAAAAGACTTATTAGTGTTTGAAAAATCCTGAGATTCTCTCTCCTGTCAATCACCGCTATGAAGGCCATACCCCTTCCGGTGGGAGGGGGAGGGACTATAAAACCTGGAAGTGTGGGCGTGGCTCAGTCTGTCTGCAAGATGGCGAGGGAGAGGTCACGACTCTCTGTCTGAGCTGGGAAACTACAGAACACTGTGAGTATGCAATGTACTTGAATAAATGATTTGTTAGCCCTTAATGAAAATGAAATGAGTTGTTTGGCCTGCCCTGTGCTTGAAACTGTAATGGGAATGGAAATGAAGTGAAAATGCAATGAGCTGTTTGGCTTGGTCCTGCCCTGTGTTTGAAACTGCAATGGCAATGGAAAGGAAGTGAAAATGCAATGAGCTGTTTGGCTTGGTCCTGCCCTGTGTTTGAAACTGCAATGGCAATGGAAATGAACTGAAAATGCAATGAGCTGTTTGGCTTGAGATTGCCATATGATTGAAACTGCAATAGCAATGGAAATGCAGTGAAAATGAAATGAGCTGTTTGGCTTGAGCCTGCCCTGTGCTTGAAAGTGCAATGCAATTGGAAATGAAATGAAATGAGTTGTTTGGCCTGCCTGAAACCACGAATATCGGCCCACAAACCCCTATTAGCTGAGAAACCAGTCCCTTTTGCCCAAAATGCTGTATGAACCAAGGAGCATTTTGACACAAAAGGCCCGTGCCAGGCCAGTAAAAGTCCAGACATTTTTTTTTAAAGAACCCCTTTGGCCCATCAGGCCTGTACTAGCTCAGGAGTCCCTTTGGCCCATCAGTAAGTATTGCCCCTGCAAGTATTAAACCTCACCACAGTATTTTCCTCCCTCCCTCCATTTGCTCCTTGTGAGAATCAGGCCAGGATAGACTTTCCTCCTTCATTGCTGTGATCTGCAGAAAAAGATGAAAAATGTTTTAAATTGATTCTACACCCTCTCTCCCCTCTCTCACAGAGTCTCTCACCTGTTTTGGGCTGAATTTCTGGCAGTTTCTGACGTGCCAGCCCACCAGGCCTGAGTGACTGAGCTGCCAGCCCACCAGGCCTGAGTGACTGAGCTGCCAGCCCAAGAATTCATTTGGCCCACAATGTCCATACTAGCCCTCTGGAAACATGTCCCTTCGGCCCACAACACCCATACTAGTGCTCCAGAAGCGCCCCCCCCTCCCCCCACTGGCCAGCAATATTGGAATTGGTGGAGAGGTGGAATATTGTGTTGGGAGACCAGCCCTCATGTGTGACAGGGGACCCAACGGGTCCCACTTAGTCTAGTACATATTATAAGCTGTGAAGCTGAGAGAGCTGATTAGTGTTGATCCTAGGATAGTAAAGAATATATTATAGAACAGAATAGAAATAGTAATACAGTTATAAATACAGGGATTTCGTGCCCATGAAAACTTAGGAGGTGAAGACTCATTAGATGGAAATTGTGAAGCTACGCCCAGGAAAACTCCGGAACATTGACAAGATTCTGGGAAGAAACATCATCTTGTGGTTGTTAATAGAAGGAGAATGTAATAGACACATATGTATTTCTGATTATCTGACCACTTGGTTATCATAAATCATGGTTTATCAGATTTTTGGAAGGAAGTGAGAGCTCTTAGCAGTTGCAAAACATCTCTACCATGTACTGTAGATGGAATCTCCGGAACGGCTAATATCGCGGAGTTATGGCAACAACATTATAGCACTTTATTCAACTGTGTCCAAGGTGACTTGTATAGGGTGGACAATATTGAGAATAATGACTTGATGGTGATTATGTCACATGAGGTGTATCATGCCATGAACAAGCTGTCCAACAACAAAGCGAGTGGCTTGGATCATATCTCTGCTGAACATCTTAACTATGCGAGTATGAGGATAGCTCCTCTCCTAGCTATTTGTTTTACTGGCTTTATGATTCATGGCATGTTACCAGACTCAATGTTGCCTGTCCTGTTAGTGCCGGTTATTAAGGACAAAGCGGGTAAAGTAGGCAGTTTAAATAATTACAGGCCCATAGCTTTAGCCAGCATATTGTCAAAAGTATTAGAAAGAGTTCTGCTGGATAGAATACATGAGTTTGTTAACTCCACAGATAACCAGTTTGGCTTTAAAGATAAACATGGCACTGACTTATGCATATATGCCCTAAAGGAGATTGTAAACAAATATAGAGGCAAAACTCTTCAATCCTTATGTGCTTTATTGATGCCTCCAAAGCTTTTGACCGTGTTAATCACAGAAAGCTCTTTGGTAAAATGCGTCAAAGAGGGGTGCCTAAATACATTGCGAGAATACTGGCCTACTGGTATGCCCACCAGACTATGCAAATAAAATGGAGCAATAGGGTCTCAGCCCCATATGGGGTTAGCAATGGTGTTAGACAAGGGGGAATTTTGTCCCCAGTCCTTTTAAATCTATATATTGATGATCTGTCTAAACAATTGAAAGCCTGTAACACTGGGTGCGTGATTGGTAATATTCTAGTGAACCATATTATGTATGCAGATGATCTTGTGGTCTTTAGTCCATCTAGCACTGGTCTCCAGCAGCTCCTTACTGTATGTTCTGTGTATGGTTTGGAACATGACATTAAATATAATGCTAGTAAGAGTGTTGTTATGGTCTGTAGAACCAAAGAGGATAAAAGCCTAAAATATCCTGATTTTAAATTGTCTGACAACAATCTTAGTGTCTGTAATAAGATAAAATATCTAGGGCATATTATTACAGAACAAATGACAGATGATGAGGATATTTATAGGCAACGACACATGCTGTATATGCAGGCGAATATCCTCTTGCGTAAATTTGGTGCGTGTGCAGATGTGGTGAAGATGTCACTATTTAGAGCTTACTACACACCACACTACACTGCGCACCTGTGGTCGAACTATTTAAAGACATGTATGAAGAGACTAAAGGTTGCATATAACGATGCCATGAGCACACTGCTAAGGCAACCAAGATGGTGTAGTGCCAGTAATATGTTTGTGGCTGCAGGAGTCAGTACTCTAGAAGCTATCCTAAGACACCACATGTATAAATTCATTTGCAGGATAAATGACTCTAAAAATGTGCTTATTGTGGCCTTGACAAACATAAGGGTTAGCACTACATGCTACGAATCCCAGTTGTGGAGACACTGGTATCGTTGTCTCGTTGTACGACATTGATCATTTTTACTCTGGATTTTTAACTGAAGTATTATGATGTTTTTATGTGATTTACCATGATTTTATATATATTTATGATTTTTTAATGTAATGTTGCCCCTTGTCTGGAGCTTGAGTCCGTAATAAAGTTGTTATTATTATTATTATTATTATTATTATTATTACTATTATTATTATTATTATTATTATTATTATTATTATCATATATGATAAAAGGAAGGAATGTTAATTCTGGCCAAATTGGAGATGCCAGGACACTAAAATCGAGTAAAGGCTTCTGGGCTGCTAGGCCATATGGTCAATTTAAACGTGCCTTCTGTAGAAATGGGACAAGCTGCAAAATGGTGCCAGTTTGTCTAGAGCCATGATAAGAGCTACAGGAAGAGAATGGAACATCGGCAAATTGCAAATTGGTGCAAATTGCATGGAACGGAGTGGATGAATGCAAACCAGACATACACATTGTAAATAATGTTGCATAGCTTTACTTTGCTGGATGTTGATTGGATTAAGTGTTGAGCCTTCTCTGGGTTTCCTGACTATCAAGGCACATGTTGCCCAATTCATCTTGGTTAAGTTGCATCTAGAAACCCCGTTAGATATATTGTATTAGTCACTGTATTATTGGGTTGGGGAAATGTCTATCATGTACTGAGTTAATCGATATCTGTTATTGGACTGTCAAGGGACCATCCCCATGTCGTTTGGCCCCTCAAGATTCGGGGACCTATAAAAGGCCGCTCCCACGAGGTCCTGTGTCGATCTTCTGGGAGAACGCTTGGGACTGTGTGACATTCTGGAGTGTCTCTGCTTGAATGAGGTTAAGAGGGCTTGGCCAGGCAGATACGAGGATCGAAACCGCGGTGGTTAGATATAGTAGTGGGAACTATTATGTTCTTTTTCCAATATAAAGTTTAGATGCGCAAGTGCTCGACTCAGTTTTTTATTGACTGAAACTAGACTGGGGGAAAGCTTAGAACAAGCTATTTACAATCACAGATATTCCCATTGACCTATTCACACCTCTTGTCATCTTCT
Organism: Okamejei kenojei; assembly: GCA_035221665.1. NCBI lineage: Eukaryota > Metazoa > Chordata > Chondrichthyes > Rajiformes > Rajidae > Okamejei > Okamejei kenojei. The sequence goes on along the minus strand of CM069136.1, from coordinate 96,749,521 downwards.
CTCAAACATAAAGCTACTATTTTTTTCTTTCTGATCGTCTTTGGCTGAAATATTAGCTTGGTTTCTCGCTGCACAGATGCGCCTGATCGGCTGAACATTTTCTGCATTGTCTATTTATCTTTCAAATTTCCAGCAACTGGATTCTGTATATTGTTCTTATAAACTGGGGAAAATTTTGTTTTGTGTCTTAGATGCCATTAACCACTCCATCCACATTGTTTTAAAATAGATAATCTGCTTTCAATATAAGGCTGTTTGTAGGAGCTTGCTTTATGTTCACCAGCTCCTGTTTTTCATACATTACAATATTGAAGCATATTAAGAAGAACCTCATTATGCCCGCGATGTACATGGGCTGTGTAAGCTGTGTTATAAGTTCACTTTTTTGATTCTTCAGATCCAGACATTATGCTGGTATTATTCAACTAAAATAAAACATACTCTGTCACTATTTTCATACTATGATATTTAGACATAAACAACATGACAATGATTGGATCATTGGCAAACCTTTTAAAATGGCATTTTACTTCTACCAATCGGGTGTTAAACGAGTATCAAATGGAGATTGAAGTTACATTCTGTACATAATATCACGATTGTTTGAAATTCTGGTGTGACTGTTATAATTACGTTGTGAACTGACAACATTACAAGGTTAACAACATCAATAGCTAGCGAATGCAGTACCTTTAGCTGAAAGAGTGAATACATTTGTTAAAAACTAACATTAAGACTTACATGCATTTTGCTAACAAATGTTTTAATATGGAGGCACCGTTAATTGGAATTAACTGAATTGGACAAATTGCCGTTTTCGATTCCTTTTCACATAGTTGAACATTCTTGGTTAGTCAATTCAGTTTCTCTTTAACTTGTTATGTGTTATTAACTCAAACAGTTGTATAATCTGAACTGAAACGCTATGCCTGAAGAAACATTGCTCAAGTTTTTGCTTTTCATTCCGCTGAGGAAATAAGTAGATTCCTGGCCAGATGCCTGTTTGCTTTTCTTTCAGTATTGAAATTGAACGCATCATTTGTAGAAGTAATGAGACCATTGTAATTCATCCAATACCTCCCTGCTGTTTGTTTCACACAATTGTAGATAATTAAATATGCTTAAGATTTTTCGTCAAACTCTGCTTTATATCCCAATCAGTATGAAACAGTTTGAGATGGTGAAAGGGCAAAATCGAACAAGGACCAGCATATTCCTAGATACAAAACAATTATTGTTTTTCTTTTTTTTTTAAAGTAGCTAAAATGTACAAGAAAAGGAAAAAGTTTGAAGTGTGGTAAATTCACATGCACCCCTCATGGAAGGAAAGCAGCAGCCATGGGAATAAAACAAACCTTTGAGGGTGTTCCTGCCAAGTTTGTGGCATATCCCTCGCCAAGTAGGAGTTGTATTGCTCAAATCTACAGAGGCTAGAGAAAAGGATGAATTGAACTTAGTCCTCCTTTGTGAACGCTGGGAGAGAAAAGAACACGGCAAAGCTTTCATTGATGAAACTCCAAATCTAGTGTGTCAAAGTGGGAAATTGCTCAGTCAGATGAAAGCCAAAAATGGCCTGGTCTAAAGTGCGGCTGAGGCAACGGAATTACAGTAATTCAGGAAAAAAACAGTTCAGTTTAGTGATCGCAATGCAGCAAAATCAATGGAATTGCACACGGTTGGACTGCTGAGCTGAATTGAAAACCTGTGGGTATTTTATTCCATAGTCATGGTTCACGACACACATTATTAAGTAACCATTATATTTTTCACAAGTAAAACTTGCATTTTTATGGCCTTTAACGAAATAAAATGGCCCAAGTTGCTACGCAGAGATGTTACCAACACTTGGCCATTTGAGAAGATTTAAGGCCACTTGAAAGTATTCTATGAAACTTCTTAATAGACAAAAGAGGGTGGTGGCACTTCGTGGGAGGAATTCTAAATCATACAGTATCAGTTGCTGAAGAAGTGGCCCTCTTTGGTGGAGTAATTAAAGGTGAACGCATTAAAGCCCCATCACTTGGAGATGTAGTTTTGTCTGTATACCACCATGTTTAAGAATTGTATCATGTGAATCATAATGCAGATGGATCAGACCAAGGTGTCTGTCTGCTTCTGTAGCAGATAATCACAGAGAGAATGTCTGTCAACATTGGAAGCTTCTCTTATTGTTAATTTGAACTACCAACATTTTTGTGTATTCATGGCTAACCCTGAACAGAATCTGCACCCTCCATGCAAGAACAGCCCATCACCTGCATGTGAAGATGACAGACAGCCCCGCATGTGACTGCGGTCATCCAGACCAGACCATCCCACATATCGTGAATGACTGCTCACTGAGGCTTTTCCCTGGTGGCATCAAAGCAATCTACCCAGTAACTGATGCTGCACTGGCCTGGATAGCTACCCTTGACCTACAACTTTAGGCTGTGCACGCTATACGCCAGAAGAAGTAGTATCTGGGGGAGTGAAAGAGAGATAGTAAAACAATATTAACGTTTCCTGCACATCAGAGTAACATATGTATATTCTCATATTTCATGTGGCATAGAGAAACTGATTCAACTCATTGAATGCATGTCATTGTTCAGAGCAATTCCATCAATCCCTTTGCCTGCAACCTATTCTCTCTGACATGTCTATTAGTTCTTTGATCCTCCCACCACTACCCACATTGGAGTGTGGGTGCACGGTGGCCAATTAACCTACCAACCAGCAAATCTGGAATATCGGAGGAAATTGGACCACTGTGGTAACTCATGAACAGAGTGAACATGCAAACTCAATGTACACGACACCAGAGATCTGTATCAATCCCAGGTTGCTAATGTTGTGAGGTGGCAGCTCTGCCTGCTGCACAACTCTGCCGCCTCCATTATGCCAACTTCACTTGAAATGTACTTTTGTAAACGTCAATATTGTTTTACTATCTCTCTTTCACTTTAAGACCACCAGGGGCACCGGGGAGATGGCAGCCCTGCTGGCAGTCTGTTTGTTTTTTCAACTTGTTGTTATTTTTAGCCTTTGTTAAACATTTGTTTTAATTTACTTTGGTTTGTTTTATGTTGGGGGACGGGGGGGGGCGGATCGGGGGAAACTTTTTTTCAGGTTCTTACCGGGCTCTGCGCCTACCATCGCTGGAGCTGGAGGCCTCCTCGGACTGTCGTAAGCCCCACCGCGGGGCGCGGAATTGACATCGGAGCTGATCCCTTGCTTGGGGTCGCTCCCACCATGGCCTGCGAACTTACTATCAAGGGCTCACAATCTCAGGAGAGGCTAGTCAGGAGCTCCGACGCCGCAGAAGGTTCAACCAGCCCCGACGCGAGGTTCGATCACCCGGCACGGGGGAGCTGACAACTCCTCGATGCAGGAGCTGAACGCCTCGACGCAGAGGGCCTGAATGCCACCAGTTATGGGAGTTAAGACCATCCCATCAACGGAGGGCTTGAGGACCCCGGCCGAGGAAGAACAAAAGGAAGGACTTGAACTTTATTTCGCCTTCCATCACAGTGAGGAATGTGTAGGAGTCACTGGTGGATGTTCATGTTAAAATGTGTTTTTGAATCTGTTGCTTTTAATTGAATGACTGACCTGGCTAGTGCAATTCCTCGTATGTTGCAAAACATACTTGGCAAATAAAATTTGATTCTGATTCTGAAAGAACTGCAGATGCTAGTTTAAATCGAAGGTAGACACAAAATGCTGGAGTAACTCAGCGGGTCAGGCAGCATCTCTGGAGCGAAGGAATGGATGACGTTTAGGGTCAAGACAGCAGCTCTAGAGAGAAGGAATGGGACATGTTCAAGACATACAAGAGTTTGAATTTCCACCCCACACATTGTTTTAGCAATAGAAAATAAAGATTGCAGATAGTGATAAAATTCTATGGGGCATACTTACTAATAAAAAGAGAAAAATGTATACCACCAGCCATTTCCTATGACAATTCTGGATATATAGTCATCAAATATGGGTTCCTTATAATTTAAAACTGTATCTTTAAAATGGTTTACCTCCACTATTTCTCCCTATTTTACTCAAATGGAACTTATCACCACTTTAGATGCCAAATGTCACGTCCTTAAGATAAATAACAATTCTTCATAAGTGAACCAATTCAGTTTCAGTGAGGTACTTGACTATAGAAATAAACAGAACGGAGCGCGATAGGAAGAAATATACATACATTTAAACAATCCTCTATCAGCACCTTAGCCTGTCCTGGAATATTTCACAGTGAGTGAAGTGAAAGACTACCAAGCTATGCATAAGTCTCACAAAACACAGTAAGCGATATAACCATATAACAATTACAGCACTGAAAACAAGCCCTCTCGGCCCTTCCAGTCCGTGCCGACCATTTGTTTTCCCCTAGTCCCATCTACCTGCACTCAGACCATACCCTCCATTCCCTTCCCGTCCATATACCTATCCACTTTACTTTTAAATGTTAAAAATCGATCCTGCCACCACCACTTCTGCTGGAAGCTCATTCCACACAGCCACCACCCTCTGAGTAAAGAAGTTCCCTCTCACGTTACCCCTAAACTTCCATCCCTTAATTCGCATGTCATGCCCTCTTGTTTGAATCTTCCCTATCCTTAATGGGAAAAGCTTATCCACGTCAACTCTGTCTATCCCTTTCATCATTTTAAAGACCTCAATCAAGTCCCCCCTTAACCTTCTGCGCTCCAAAGAATAAAGACATAACTTGTTCAACCTTTCTCTGTAACATACAGTGGCTTGCAAAAGTATTCATACCCCTTGAACTTTTCCACATATTGTCACGTTACAATCACAAACGTAAATGTATTTTATTGGGATTTTATGTGATAGACCAACACAAAGTGGTGCATAATTGTGAAGTGGAAGAAAAATGATACTTGGTTTCCAAATTTTATTACAAATAAAAAACTCAAAAGTATTCAGCCCCCCTGAGTCAATACTTTGTAGAACCACCTTTCGCTGCAATTACAACTGCAAGTCTTTTGGGGTATGTCTCTACCAGCTTTGCACATCCAGAGACTGAAATTTTTGCCCATTCTTCTTTGCAAAATAGCTCAAGCTCAGTCAGATTGGATGGAGAGTGTCTGTGAACAGCAATTTTCAAGTCTTGCCAGAGATTCTCAATTGGATTTAGCTCTGGACTTTGACTGGGCCTTTCTAACACATCGATATGCTTTGATCTAAACCATTCCATTGTAGTTCTGGCTGTATGTTTAGTGTCGTTGTCCTGCTGGAAGGTGAACCTCTGCCCCAGTCTAAAGTCTTTTGCAGACTCTAACAGGTTTTCTTCCAAGATTGCCCTGTATTTGGCTCCATCCATCTTCCCATCAACTCTGACCAGCTTCCCTGTCCCTGCTGAAGAAAAGCATCCCCACAGCATGATGTTGCCACCATATGTTTCACAGTGGGGATGGTGTGTTCAGGATGATGTGCAGTGTTAGTTTTCCGCCACACATAGCGTTTTGCATTTAGGCCAAAAACTTCAATTTTGGTCTCATCAGACCAGAGCACCTTCCTCCACATGTTTGCTGTGTCCCCCACATGGCTTGTGGCAAACTGCAAATGGGACTTCTTATGGCTTTGTTTCAACAATGGCTTTCTTCTTGCCACTCTTTCATAAAGGCTCGATTTGTGGACTGCACGACCAATAGTTGTCCTGTGGACAGATTCTCCCACCTGAACTGTGGATCTCTGCAGCTCCTCCAGAGTGACCATGGGCCTATTGACTGCTTCTCTGATCAATGCTCTCCTTGCCCGGCCTGTCAGTTTAGGTGGACGGCCATGTCTTGGTAGGTTTGCAGTTGTGCCATACTCTTTCCATTATTGGATGATGGATTGAACAGTGCTCTGTGAGATGTTCAAAGCTTGGGATATTTTTTTATAACCTAACCCTGCTTTAAACCTCTCCACAAATGTATCCCTGACCTGTCTGGTGTGTTCCTTGGGCTTCATGATGCCCAAGGAACATTGTTTGTTCACTAATGTCCTCTAACAAACCTCTGAGGCCTTCACAGAACAACTGTATTTATACTGAGATTTGATTACACACAAGTGGACTCTATTTACTAATTAGGTGACTTCTAAAGGCAATGGGTTGCACTGGATTTTATTTAGGGGTATCAGAGTAAAGGGGGCTGAACTCTATTGCACGCCACACATTTCAGTTTTTTATTTGTAAAAAAATTGTAAAACCATGTATCATTTTCCTTCCACTTCACAATTATGTGCCACTCTGTGTTGGTCTATCACATAAAATCCCAATAAAATACATTTATGTTTGTGGTTGTAACGTGTCAAAATGTGGAAAAGTTCAAGGGGTATGAATACTTTTGCAAGCCACTGTAGTTGCTGAATCCCAGGCAACATTCTAGTAAATCTCCTCTGTACTCTATCTATTTTGTTGACATCCTTCCTATAATTAGGCGACCAAAATTGTACACCATACTCCAGAATTGGTCTCACCAATGCTTTGTGCAATTTTAACATTACTTCCCTACTCCTTTTTTCAATGCTCTAATTTATAAAGGTCAGCACACCAAAGGCTTTCTTTACCACCCCATCTACATGTGATTCCACCTTCAGGGAACTATGCACAGTTATTCCTAGATTTCTCTGTTCCACAACATTCCTCAATTCCCTACCATTTACCATGTACGTCCTATTTTGATTTGTCCTGCCAAGATGTAGCACTTCACACTTATCAGCATTAAACTCCATCTGCCATCTTTCAGCCCACTTTTCCATATGGCCCAAATCTCTCTGTAGACTTTGAAAATCTACTTATTATCCACAACACCACCTATCTTAGTATCATCTGCACACTTACTTGTCCAATTTTCCACCCCATCATCCAGATCATTGATGTACATGGCAAATAACAGTGGACCCAACACAGATCCTTGAGGCACCCCACTGGTCACTGGCTTCCAACCTGACAAACAGCCATCCACCATTACTCTCTGACATCTCCCATTCAGCCATTGTTGAATCCATCTTGCTACTCCACCATTAACACCCAAAGATTGAACCTTCTTAACCAACCTTCCATGGGGAACCTTGTCAAAGGCCTTACTGAAATCCATATAGACAACATCCACTGCTTTACCCTCATCAATTTCCCTAGTAACCGCTTCAAAAAATTCAAGAAGGTTTGTCAAACATGACCTTCCAGGCACAAATCCATGTTGGCTGTTCCTGATCAGACCCTGTTTATCCAGATGCTTATATATATTATCTCTAAGTATCCTTTCCATTAATTTACCCACCACTGACGTCAAACTAACAGGTCGATAATTGCTAGGTTTATTCTTTGAACCCTTTTTAAACAATGGAACAACATGCGCAGTACGCCAATCCTCCGGCACTATTCCTGTTTCTAATAACATTTGAAATATTTCTGTCATAGCTCCTGCTATTTCTACACCAACTTCCCTCAATGTCCTAGGGAATATCCTATCAGGACCTGGAGATTTATCCACTTTTATATTTTTCAAAAGTGTCAGTACTTCCTCCTCTTTGAATCTCATAGTTTCCATAGCTACTCTACTTTTTTTCCTTACTTCACATAGTTCAATATCCTTCTCCTTGGTGAATACCGAGGAAAAGAAATTGTTCAATATCTCCCCCATCCCTTTTGGCTCTGCAGAAGCTGTCCATTCTGGTTCTCTAATGGTCCAATTTTATCCCTCGTTATCCTTTTGCTATTAATATAGCTGTAGAAACCCTTTGGATTTACTTTCACCTTTCTTGCCAAAACAACCTCATATCTTCTTTTAGCCTTCCTAATTTCTTTCTTAAGATTCTTTTTACATTCTTTATACTCCTCTAGCACATCATTTACTCCATATCTCCTATAATTATTGTAGATATCTCTCTTTTTTTGAAACAAGTGTCCAATTTCCCTTGAAAACCATGGCTCTTTCCAATTTTTACTATTTCCCTTCACCCTAACAGGGACATAAAGATTCTGTACTCTTACAATTTCCCCTTTAAATGTCCTCCATTTCTCTTCTACATCCTTCCCATAAAACAGAGTGTCCCAATTCACTCCTTTAAAATCCTTACGCATTCCCTCAAAGTTAGCCTTTCTCCAATCAAAAATCTCAACCCTAGGTCCAGTTCTGACTCTCTCCATAATTATATTGAAACTAATGGTATTGTGATCACTGGTCCCGAAGTGCTCACCAACGCTTACCTCCGTCACCTGACCTGCCTCACTTCCTAACAGGAGGTCCAGCACTGCCCCTTCTCTGGTCGATACCTCTATGTACTGCTGCAAAAAACTATCTTGCACACATTTTACAAACTCCAAACCATCCCGCCCATTTACAGAATGTGTTTCCCAGTCTATTTTTGGAAAATTGAAATCTCCCACAATCACTACCTTGTGCTTACTACTAATATCTGCTATCTCCTTACATATTTGCTCTTCCAATTCTCACTCCCCATTTGGCGGTCTATAATACACCCCTAAAAGTGTTGCTACACCGTTCCCACTTCTCAGTTCCACCCAAATAGCCTCCCTAGACGAGCCCTCTAATCTATCCTGCCAAAGCACTGGCTTGAGGCCAGTTCATTGGCTATATTTAAGAGTGAGTTGGATGTGGCCCTTGTGGCTAAGGGGATCAGAGGGTATGGAGAGAAGACAGGTACGGGATACTGAGTTGGATGATCAGCCATGATCATATTGATGGCGGTGCAGGCTCGAAGGGCTGAATGGCCTACTCCTGCACCTAATTTCTATGTTTCTATGTTTCTATGTAATATCTTCTCTGACAAGCAATGCAACACCTCCACCTCTGGTCCCTCCAATTCTATCACACCTGACGCAACGAAATCCTGGAATATTTAGTTTCCAATCACAGCCGTCCTGCAGCCATGTTTCACTGATTGCCACAACATCATATTTCCAAGTGTCAATCCAGGCTCTAAGTTCATCCACCTTACTTACAATGCTCCTAGCATTAAAATATACACATTTTATAAACCCACCATCACTTATTCTCTGTCTATTATCTTTTTCCTCTTTCTCGCCTACATTTTGGGTCAGAGTGCTTCCCTTCTCTGCCTTTTGCCCCACACCCTGTCCCCTAGCCCCCTTTACCTGAGTCCCTCCCCCCAGCCTTTCTAGTTTAAAGTCTCCCCAGTAGCCTTTGCAAATCTCCCTGCCAGGATATTGGTCCCCCTCGGGTTCAAGTGCAACTCGTCCTTTTTGTACAGATCATGCCTTCCCCAAAAGAAGTCCCAGTGATCAAGAAACTTGAATCCCTGCCCACTGCACCAGTCCCTCAGCCATGCATTTATCCTCCACCTCATTCCATTCCTACTCTCACTGTCACGCGGCACAGGCAGTAATCCTGAAATCGTTACCCTTTTGGTCCTTCTCCTTAACTTTCCTTAGATTTTTAAATAAGTCTTAAATAATTGTATTTCTATACCTTTAATTGTTATAATTTAAATAAGTCTTTACTAAATAAGTCTTTATTTTTACCCCTCTTTTTTCCCTTTCTTTTTTTTTCTAATGCTACACCCCCGGTAAAATATTTTTATGGAAAACAATTCCAAAAACCTGGGAGCTGGTTAAGTTACTAACATCAACGACGGAAGTCGGTAGATGGTTAGCCATGTTAGTATGGCTAGCACTAACTGCAACAACTCTAGATGTAGTTTTTCCTTTCTTTTTGCACAATACTAACTTCTCAATCTATCCTTTGTTCTTCTTTCATATAATCTATTATGGTTTTTCTCAATTTGAATGGAGTTATATATTGGATCAATGGAGATATATACGTGAGAGACATGCACGAGACTTAAAATGCATCTATTCGATGTTCGGGTGTAAGGTCAGGTCTGATGTGCTGAACCATAGACTCTATTGTAGACCTCCATAGTCAAAAGATGCAAGACTCGAAAATAAATATAGGGAATGAGGGAATAACGTTTTGTAGTTGGAATGTTAAAGGTATTAATGAACCGATTAAGAGAGGAAAAGTTTTTGCACATTTAAAGGCAAATAAAGCTGACGTAATTTTCATTCAAGAAACCCATTTAAAAAAAGATGCTGAACATAGATTGAAAGCTAAATGGATAGATAAAATGTATCACTCTTCTTTTACGCATAAATCAAGAGGCGTAGCAATATTATTTCGTAAAGGTATTTTATTTAAACACACATCAACTATAACTGATAAAGATGGAAGATACATTATTGTTATAGGAGAATTAACTACACAAAAAATGATTTTTGTTAATGTATATGGACAAAATTTAGATAGCCCATTGTTTTTTAAGAAGGTATTTAACAATATCCCGGAATTAACACAACACAATCTAATAATTGGAGGAGATTTTAATTGTACACTAGACCCATACTTAGATAGATTTACAAGGCAGAGGAAAACTAAATCACATTCTAGTGATTTATTAAATGCATATATGGAAACTACTAATATCAAAGATGTTTGGAGAATAGAAAACCCTACTGGACGAGAATACTCTTTTTATTTGTCAGTACATAAAACTTACTCAAGAATAGATTATTTTTTGGTGGATGCTAAGCTTATCTCACTTACTTATAAATCCAATTATCATAATATTATAATTTCAGATCATGCACCATTAACATTCAAGATCAAAATAAATGGCAAAATACAAAAATCAGAACAGTGGAGATTTAACTCACAAATTATAGAAAATAAAATTACTCAGGAATATATCACAGAACAAATTAAGATTTTTTTCAAAATAAATGATAAACCGGAAATATCCTGTTCCTTATTATGGGAAACATTTAAAGCATACCTCCGGGGAATCATGATTTCCTCTCAAGCATTTTATAATAAAAAGAATCGTAAGGATCAGCAAGATTTGGAAAAGGAGATTAAACAATTAGATATACAGAATGCAGTGAATCCAACTACTATATTACATAATAAAAATTGCAACACTGAAATATAAATTAAATAAAATATTTACAGAAGTTGTTAAACTTTATCAACATACTAAACAATTACAATTTGAATTCGGTGATAAACCTCAAAAATTATTGGCTCGTCAATTAAGGAAAATGGAAGCTGAAAAAATGATCCATAGGATTAAATCACATAATGGCGAATTGTTAACACAGCCTAAAGATATTAATGAAAGATTTATGTAATATTATAAAAACTTATACACTGCTAAAACAACAGATAATAAAATAGGAATTGAAGCATTCTTAAAAAAATGTAACCTGAAAGGGTTGGATTCACAAAATATAGAGTTACTGAATGCTGATATCACGATAAAAGAAATCCAAGATTCAATCAGATCATTAAAAAATGGTAAAACACTGGGACCAGATGGCATTGGCTCGGAATTTTATAAAATATTTTATGATCAGATTGTATCACGTTTGAAATTATTATATGAACATATATATACACAACATGATCATATATATATACAGCAAAAACTACCAGAAACATTAAATGAATCCACTATAACACTTTTACCTAAAATAAACAAAGACTTGGATGAACCAGGGTCATTTAGAGCAATAGCTCTTTTAAATACTGATCAAAAGATATTAACTAAAATATTAGCGCAAAGGTTAAGTTCAGTTGTTAATAAATTAGTTCATCCTGATCAAACAGGATTTATACCAACACAATACTCTTCATATAATCTGAGACGGTTATTTAATATTATATACTCGAAAAGAGATATCAATAAAGATCTAGTAGTTATTTCGTTAGATGCAGAGAAAGCCTTTGATCAAGTGGAATGGCTTATTTGTTCTCGGTTATGGAAGCTTTCAAACTGGGAGAAAAGTTTATTACCTGGATCAAATTGCTATATACAAATCTGACGGCTAGAATAATAAGAAACCAAATGTTATCACCTAAATTCAATTTATCTCGAGGTTGTAGACAAGGTTGCCCTTTATCCCCTTTACTGTTTGCACTGGCAATAGAACCGCTAGCTCGGAGGGTGAGATCACATCCGGAAATATATGGATACGATACTAGAGACACTAAAAATAAAATTTCTTTATATGCAGATGATGTACTACTTTACATCACAAAACCAGAAACTAGTATTCGAAATTTGTTAAAATTAATAACTGAATTTGGATCCTATTCAGGATATAGTATCAACTGGAATAAAAGTGAACATGCCAATAACGGTAAATAATCTACACATATTACAACAATTCCCTTTTAAGATAACAAATGAAAAAATTAAATATCTTGGAATTTTCGTAACAAAAAGATTTGACTCATTATTTAAAGCTAATTTCCCATTATTATTGAACAAATTAAATAAGAATATTTTATATTGGAAAAGTTTACCTATTTCAATGTTAGGTAAAATTAATATAATAAAAATGGTTTTTCTTCCACAATTATTATACCTTTTCCAATCTATATCTCCCTAAAAATGTCTTTAAAAAGGTGGACTCCCTAGTCACTAACTTCATTTGGGATTATAAGAGCCATAGAATAAATAAAAAACATTTATGTAAATCAAAAATAAATGGAGGTCTAGCACTACCAAATTTTATATTTTATTATTGGGCAGTTAACATTAAAAATATGAATTTTTGGTTAGAAGAAATAGATAAACAACCAACTTTGTTAAATATGGAAAAAGAAGATTGTTCTCCTTTTGAAATTAGTTCTATAATATTCGCTAATATTAATCTAGCTAAGAAAACTTATAGTGAAAACCCAATAATAGAAAGTGGAATACGTATTTAGAAACAAATAAAGAAAACATTAAAACTAAAATCTATACCACTATCTCTTAGCATTGTAAATAATGTTACGTTTAAACCTTCAATGATGGATAAAGCTTTTTTACAATGGAAAAATAACGGAATTATTAAGATTGGTGATCTCTATAAGGAAAACTCCTTCCTTTCATTTCAAGATGTACAACAAATTTATGGACTACACTCTAAAGATTATTTTAGATATTTACAAATTAGAGATTATGTTAAAGCAAATACGCAAGAACTCAGAAATAGAAAGACAGAAATATTAGATGAATGTTTAAATAAACATCCGAATACAGAAAAAAATGATTTCATATATATATAACATTTTATTGGAAGGTGATGTTCCATCAACAGAAATACATAGACAATCTTGGGAAAATGAATTATGCCAAACTATTAGACCAGAAGTATGGGATGATAGTTTACAACATATACATCATTGTTCGCTAAATGCTAAACACTCTCTCATACAGTTTAAAATACTACATAGACTATATTATTCAAAATCCAAATTACATAACATGTTTCCAAATGTATCTCCTATATGTGATAAATGTCAACATTTAGAAGCCAATTTGGCACACTCATTTACAAACTGTATAAAAAGTACAAAATTCTGGACTGAAATATTTAGGATAATTTCGAATGTTGTTAACATAACTTTGACACCTGATTCAAAGCTAATAATACTAGGAATATTGGAAACAGAACAATTAATAACAACGAATCAAAGATTTTTTATTGATTATGGGTTAATAATTGGGAAAAAAATAATATTAAAATTCTGGAAAGGCCCTACATCCCCTGCAATTAAAATGTGGAATACAGAAATGTCGGAGACTCTTCATCTGGAGAGATTGAGGCTTGTCCTAATGGACAGGTTAGATCTCTTCAGAGGGATATGGTCTCCATATATTGAATACTTACAGAGTCATAACGGCTCGGTATGAGGGCTTGGCTGAGGCCTGAATATTAGAATGAATGAAGAAATATATATAATAAATCATGCTTATATCTCCAATGACGGATTAATGATTAACACTCCATTCGCTTTCATATTTTCTTCATTATTTATCTCTATTTTTTCCTACTTTACAAAAAAATTTTAAAAAGCGTATAGAAGCATATAGTCTCAAATTTTAATATTAATAATAATATCAATATTATTAATATTATGAAAATAAATAATGATGTAATTTCATTTATGTAAAATATTGTAATTTTCATAAATATGTTTCTATAATAAAAATATTTAACAAAAAAAAAAAAAACAAACAAAAAAAAAAACTTTCCCCCCAACTCCCTAAATTCTCCCTTCAGGACCTCATCTCTTTTGATAACCCAATAATCTGATTTGGTTAAGTTGGCTGAGGTGCAATGAGATAATTCTGATTGAAGTAGTCCTATAGAATCAGAATTGAACATTCTCTTTCAGTTTCTTGTCCTTGGCAGTAACAGCGTCATTCCTGATCATGTCAATGCTGTAATGTTTGACGTCATCTCAACTATGTGTGGCCAGGTCAATCTTGGTCTGCACTGATGTTGATTAAAATATCACCTGGATCATAGATGATAGGCTCTTGCCAAGATACCCAAGGAAGCAAAGTCTCTCAGACCTGGTCATTCCGTTTATTGCGAGACGTTATGTTCCACAATGAGTCAAGCTCTTTTTATAGTGCTCAATATAGAGGATACAATGTATATGCCACAAATACCACTGGTGTCTTATACACTGTTCATGGACATGTCACTGACTCACACTGCAGTATGAGGTGCAGGTCTACCATGTAAATGCAGACTTTTGTTCTACCCAAGAAAGCCAAATTAAAGTTCGACCAGGTCCTCACGGGTCAGACAGCAGAGCCAGGCCTCGTGGGTCGGAGTCCGGGTCGGCGAAGCAGCCGACGGAGCCCGTGGTACGTTCTGTACCATGGAAGTGTGAAAAGGGGCAGTGACAGTGGTGAGGCCTCGGCGGCGGTGAAGCAGTGAAGCTTTGAGATGATGGGGCCTCGGCGGTGTTGACTCCTTGCGGCGGAGGCGATGCCTTGCGGGTCGACTCATGTTCGATGGTCGATGAGAGCACGGAGGACCAACGTGGGGGGGGGGGGTAGAACAATGGAGGACCTGGCGTGGGGGGACTGCCATGAGGGGGGTGGGGGCAGAACAAAGGACAATGGGGGGAGGGGGGTAGAACAAAGGACAATGGGGACTGAGTGTGGGAACTGCTGGGCGGGTGGGGGAGAGAACAAAAGGAGGAGCAGCGTACTTTGTAACATTGTCAGCGCCGTAGGTGGCTGCTATTTGGACATATTGGGTATGCAGCAAAAAAATTCACTGTGCCTCGTCACATGTGACAAGAAAGTATTCCATTCTATTCCAATCCATTACACTGTTAGTATCATATTGATTTTGGCAATAGAATAGAATTGTTTGAGTGTTTTCATCATGTAAACTTCTGTAGCCAATGAGCACACCCATTACCATTTAAAAAAAGTTGCTATATCACAAGGATGACAAATAATAAACAAATGGTTATTTGCTGTCATCCTCACTTGAAGATGGCAGCTCTTGTCTAGATTTGGCTCCATGGATGGTAACTGTTACTAGACTGTGGGACCCGTTGGATCCCTGTCACACAGGAGGCTTGGGCCCCCAACTCAAAATATTCCACCACACACCTATAGCCCCCAACTGCACAGTTGGAGCTCATTTCCCCTCATCCCGAGCACTCTCTCCCCCTCCTCTTCACCCTCCCTCTTCTTTCCCCTCTCCTCCTCCCCTCCCCAATCCCTCCCTCACCTCTCACTCCCTCTCCTTTCCCCTACCCTCAGTCACACCCTCCCTCCCTCCATAACTCTTCATCCCTCCCTACCCCAACTCTCTATCCCCCACCTCCCCCACTCCTCATCTCCCCTTATCCCCCCCACTATACTTCCTCACCTCCCCCCATTGCCCTCCTCTCACTCCTCTCCCTCTATTCCCCACTCCCTACCTCCTGCACTTACCCCTCCTCTGCTACCCTCTCCTACCCCTCTATCCACCACCTCCCCTACTACTCACCTCCCCCTATCCTCCCACCATCCATCCTCACTTCCCCCTGCCCTCCTTTCTCTTTATTTCCCACTTCCGACCTTCCCATTACTCTCCCTCTATTCCCCCTCCTCCCCCACTGTCCCTCCTCACCTCCTCCCTCTTTTTTCCTTCTCCTCCTACCCTCCCCCAATCCCTCCACCTCTCCTTTCCCCTAACCTCAGTCACTCCGTCCCTCCCTCCCTCCCTCCCTCCCTCTCTCCCTCCATAACTCCTCTCCCCTCCTCTCCCTCTATCCCCTCTCCTCCCCCCTTGCTCCCTCCTCACCTCCCCCCACGCTCCCTCCTCACCTCCCCAGGATCTCGAGGTTGTTGCTCCTCTCCCTTCTTGCGAGCATCAGCCGTCGGCGCGGATCCTCAGCTAGGCCCAGAAGTAAGATGGCGGCGCCTCGTGGCAGCGGCCTCTGCAGTCCATCTGTCTTTTGGTTTCTTTTTGTCTGTTAAGTGGATGTCTTGGTTTTAGTTTTTAGAGTTTTTTTAGCTGCGTATATGTGGGGGGGGGGGGGGGGGGGGGGGGGGGGCTGGAAAACCTTTTAATCACTTCCCGGTACGGGGACCCGACATTTTCTTCGTCGAGTCTCCATTGTCGTTGGGCCTAACATCGGTGGCCTCTAACCGGAATGGACCTGGTGCTCCACTCACTGAGACTCACCATCTCGGAGCTGGCTGACTTTGGAGTGCAGAGCGCTGTGGTGGCGCGCAGTTGCGACCCGACCTCGGAGCATCGGAGGCTCCGGCTGCAGGCCCTGTGGACGATAACATCGGGGGCTCGGAGGGTCCCTGGTGAAAGACCGCTTTTTGGAGCTCCTGCAACAGCAAACTTCCCCACCCGAATCGAGGGATTTAAATCGACCCGGAGCGGGGCCTTACATTGCCCGGCGCAGCTGAAACAGCCGCGGGACTTACTATTGCCCGCTGGGGGGGTCCAACTTCTAACATCAAGAGCCTTGATCAGCTCGATGCAGTAGTTTGACTGCTTGACTGTGGGAGAAGAATTAGAACAGAGAACAGGGAAGAGATAAGACTTTTGCCTTCCATCACATTGAGCAGGTGTTTGGGGATTCACTGTGATGGATGTTTGTGTGGAATTGTGTTAATTGTGTGTTTTTTTGTTGTTGATGTTTGTTGTTATGACTGCAGAAATGTAATTTTGTTTGAACTTATGTTCAAATCACAATAAACGGCATTCTGATTCTGACCCACAGCTACGGCTTCGCCGGCGTGTGGGTGGTGGGTGGGGGTTGTTGAACTCGGGGAACAGACAGGGGAAGAGCCAGGGGGGAGAGGGGGCTATCATGGTGGAAGGGGGCAGGAGTCATTGAGAAGGACCAAAGGGGAAGGGGCTGCAGCTGCGGGGCATTGCAATGGCGCTGCGGGTGGAGACTCATAGTGGGCGCTGGTGGCTCCCCTCTATCAGATCCTCCACTTTCCGTTTGGTGACATATCGGACGCCACACCACGCCGCGCCACTTCCGGCGACATCTCCGTCGGCCACCCACAACGTCCCTCAGCTCCAGTAAAGACGCGATGGCACAGGAAGAGGCAGACCGTCCTGGGGAGTGACAGGAGAGGAGACCAATCCGCGCGGCGCTGACTGAAAGGAGAGGTGATTGATCTGTGCATGTGCGTTTTTAAGTTTTTTAAACCGTGCAAACTTTTCTTAAATACCACCGATCGGAATGAAACTTATTGCACTCGCAGCACAGGAGAACAGTGAGTGAGCTGGCGAAAAATCATAGCGCTATCACATACCATTTTTGCGTAAATAAAAAACAGCGCAAACCGGATAAACACAAGATCAAATCTTTAGTTATAGATAGATAGATTTCAGCGGAATACCTTCTTCTCCTAGTTACGTTGGCCTAACAATGAATAATGATAGATTATCCCATCAATTAATCATCACAACTAAACTCAGACTTAACCTGACAAAATTTACACAAATGCAATTTGTTGGTCTATACACATTGAGACTAAGGAATGGGTTTTGTGCAATCTATCTATATCTATATGTATATATATTCTAAAACTCTCATCTTGTTTCCATATTTCTATATTTGTTTGCCGATTTGTACATACCTATATTTGCCCAAAAACAGTACATGATAGTGCTACAATTTTTGCACCCTTACTCACCATTGTCATGTGATGTCAATTAAATGTTTTGTTCACATTGATATATTTTACGTTATTGACATTTTAAACTTTACAACAAACATTATTTTCCACCACCCCACAATGACATCACAATAACATCTCATTTACATAAACTGCCCATCAGCAGCATTCCACCCCACAATTACATCACAATGGGATCTCATTTACATTAAAATACAATCTGTATTAAAAAACACAACAGCTCTCCACCTCACAATGATATCAGAATGGGATCCCGAATTTCATTTATGTTAAAAAAAAACTATTTTCCAAAAATTATTGTGGTTTTTATTGTAGGAGGGGGTGGGGGGGGGGGGGGTGGGGTGGGATGTGGGGACGTGAGGAGTTGGGGATCAGGGCGATAGAGGGAAAGGGAAATGACATATCAACTATCTTCAGCGCCGAAGAGGCTGTCCGTTGACCTGTAGAGGCGATGTTCCCAGTAATGGGAGAGTCTAGGACCAGAGGGTCCAGCCTCAGAATAAAAGGACAATTCTTTCGAATGGAGATGAAGAGGAATTTCCTGAGCCAGAAGATGGTGAATCTATTGAATTCATTGCCACAGATGGCTGTGGAGGCCAAGCCATTAGGTTTTTTTTTTAAGAGCTGAAATTGATGGGTTCTTGATTAGTAAGGGCATCAAAGGTTTCAGGGAGAAGACAGGAGAATTTAGTTCAG
Source organism: Okamejei kenojei (assembly GCA_035221665.1). NCBI lineage: Eukaryota > Metazoa > Chordata > Chondrichthyes > Rajiformes > Rajidae > Okamejei > Okamejei kenojei. Next base: position 96,730,828 of record CM069136.1, on the reverse strand, counting down.
ACAAACAGTTCAACAGCCAAGAGGGGGGAAAGGTTCCATAAATATCTTTATCCTTAATAACGAATAATTCCACCCTATGATTGCAGAGGACAACGCTGAAGCATTTGCAACCACTTTCTGCCGGAGGTTCAGAATGAATGATCCAACTTGACTTCCTCTCAAAATCCCCACAGGACATAACAAAAAAATTACTTAGAGCGTTGGACACAGCAAAGGCAATGGATAAGACAATGTTCCGGCTGTAGTATTAAAGATCTGTTCCAGAACTTTGCAGGCTTCTAGCCAAGCTTTTCCAGGATAATTACAGCAGTGACATTTTTGCAACAATGCTGAAAATAGTCCAAGCATGTTCTGTCCACAAAAACAGGACAATTGCAATTCAGTAAAATTACCACTATATCAGCCGTCCCTTGTCATGAGGCAAAGTGATAGAAGGTGCTGCTCATGGTGTTATTAAATGGGACTCACTCATCAGTAACATGTTTAAAGGTATTAGGTTTGGATTTTGGTCAATAGCAATTGCAACTTTTCTCAAAGGAAGCAGCTATGGGGCTTCTTAAAAAGAAGAGAGAAGGGAGCTGAGGCAACATATTTTTTTTACAGAATGAAGTGTCCTGAAGCAAGATGTGCCCCTTGAGAGAGAGAAGGAAAAGCAGATTCTACAGAAACTACCAGAAGAAAATTCCAGCCCTGAAATCAGTCTGAAGAAGAGTCCCAACCAAAGGTCACCTACCCATGTTCTCCAGGGATGATGCCTGACCCATTGAGTTAGCCAAGCAGTTTGGTAGACCAGCATCTGTAGTCCCTTCTTTCTTCAACAAAAAAAAACTATTTGAAGGGTAAAACTTGCAAGCTACAGAAAAAGCAGGGAAGTGGAGCCATTTGGATAATACTTTCAAAGAGTATTGACGTAATTGGCAAAAATGACCCCTTTCCATACTATTTCATCTTCTGATCCCATGAATGAACTAAGAATATTGTGGTAGAAAAATACATCTTTGATATTCTTTTCACTGTATTATAGTATCTTCTGAATGAACCCTTTATGTTATTTTGGGAATATTCAGTTACTCCAGTTCTGGATCTCTGCAGTTGACGAGCTTAGACAACTGCTGCCCTTTCAGAGTAGCTAAAGCATGATGAAGTGCAGCACTGAGATCCCAATCACCCACTTACCATCCACAAACATATTTCCTTCAGTGGCTGGAAAGAAGAGGTCAAATATGTGCCTGGGTCCTTGAGGTCATGTGTTTTATAAAGAAAGATGACCAAAGAACTTAGTGTTTAAGAAGATTTGAAATTAGCCAGAAGTCATATATTGGAATAGAATGCCTTTTATTGTCTTTCAAACAGCTTGGTTTGAACAAAATTGCATTTTCTACAGTCTTACATTACAAAAAAAACCAAGACCCACACTTAACACAGTTTACATAAACATCCATCACAGTGGATCTCCAACACCTCCTCACTGTGATGGAAGGCAAAGTCTTATCTCTTCCCTTTGTTCTTCTCCTGCAGTCCAGCAGTCCAACTGCAGCATCGAGGCGAATGCATCGGGGCTCCAATGTTAAAGCCCCCGGCGGACGATGGTAAGTCCTGTGGCCGTTTAAGCCATGCCGGGCGATGTTAGGCCCCGCTCCAAGTCCTTTAAACCCCGTGACTCCAGCGGGAGAAGTTGCCATTGCGGGAGCTCCGAAAAGCGGTCTCCCACCATGGACCCGCGAGCTCCCGATGTTCCTGTCCACCGAGCCTGCGGCCGGAGCCTCCGAAGCTCCTAAGTTGGGTCGCAGTCGAGCGCCACCACAGCTCTTCCCGTTCCAAAGTCGGTCAGTTCCGCGATGTCAGGTCCGCAGGCTCCGCCACTGGAGCCCTCAGGCTGTTCCCGGCCGGAGGTCGCCCGCCGGCTCCACGATATTAGGCCCAACGACATCGGGGAACATGACAGGGAAAAAGTCGGGTCCCCGTGCAGGGAAGAAATGAACGGTTCCCCCAAACCCCACATATACACAGCTAAAAAAATAAAATAAAAACTAGAATCAAGACATACATTTAATGAGACAAAAATTAATAAAAAGACTGATGGACTGTAGTCGAGCCGCTGCCGATAGGCGCCACCCCACCAAAATAATTGACCCTTAAATACCCTGGTCCCTGAGAATAGATGTCATTTTTCATTGAGAGAACAAGTTAAATGGAGAATGAGTTTGAACAGACAAACCAATAAAATAGTACATCCTACTGAGACACAAAAACACATTAGAATTGTTGCCAGTTGTATGGATGTACGTATTACGAAACAGTAAATGCCCAATCTATGTAAAAACACCATGTGAATGAATGGCCATCAGTATTTGCACTTTATGAACTAGTTAGCCTATTGAAATAGAATCATGAAAGATTTGGGTTGACACTGAAGCACAAGGAATTTTGAATCTGCACTTCAGTTCTAATGCAGATCAATTCAAAACAGACAAATGAAGGAACTATATGTTTCATTTCATGTCCCCTTTTTCCTTTCAGCTGCACATTTTCAATTAAACCAAACTAACTTGCCTCCAACTGGACAGCACGAAGGACCTTGGTTGCCTAGACAACTTGCTGACAGAAAACTCGTAAAGATGGCAAATGTCCAGGTTTGTATATTTTCCCTTCTTTGTGGAAAGACAGACATTGGCATGAACACTGCCAAGGGCCCAATAATCAATAAACGTGTTGTTTGTGAAGGGATTATGTCTGATAACTTGAATGTTAATCTAGTGAGAAATTTCACACTTCTGTTCTGCTCTCCATCAACTTTATTTAATGCTGTCAGATGCAGTTAAAATATTTAAATACTCTACATTGTCCAGTGTTATATTCTAAAAACAACGACTGCAGTCAAGACAAATAATCACTTACATATTACCGAAACGAGTTGCAAAGTGACAAGTATTGGGCTCTATAAATTGTCTCTCTGAATGCTGAAGCATATCTTAAGTCCATAGTTGAGCTATGTATACAAAGAAAATTAGTATTTGCAGCTAATTTCTAGTTATAACAGTGTACAATTCTAGTTAACAATGATGTGAAAGCAATCAAAAAAATATCCTCTTGGGTGCCGATAGAGGTTTTTCTTTGAGAGGTTATTTACTCTTGGCTTGCAGAGAATCTAGCAATCAACGTCCCGCTGATTTTCATGAATTAAACCCGAGCTTGCCATTTATAAGCTTGGTAACTACAGAATGAGGAAACAACCAATTGACTATATTTGAAACAAGTACATATTTTAAAAGATCGGGTAAAAACAATGATGGTCACTGCTCCATGAAGAGGCTTTAAAAGCAGCTTATTTTATTACATCTAGTATTCAAAGTTCAAAGATGATTTGTTTCCACTAAAGTTCCGAGTTGCTGATAAGGCCATTGTGAAACTAGCAGACTCTGTCATGGATGAAGTAGGAAGTACTTGATGTGGTGGAGTGTCTGGGCCATTTGTAAGCAATGAACATTTGTCACGTTTGCTGGACTTCTGTATGATTCTTATGGAGGGACCTTGTGATGGTCATGCGTAGGAAGGAACTGCAGATGACTTGTTTACACTGAAGATGGACACAAAATGCTGGAATAATGACAATGGAGGAGACCAGGACAGAAATATCAGCATGGGAATGAGAGGGGGAGTTAGTGTTTAACAACCGGGAGATCACGTAGGCCTAGGTGGAGGTGTTCAGAAAAACAAACCAAGTGCAAGCTCACAATTCTGTATATTTTGTAACTTTGTCGGCACCTTTGTGGCAAATCCTATGTGTACTTTGTATCCAAAAATAAAGAATTTCACTAGACCTAGGTACAACGGACAACAAAGTATACTCATCATCTACTCCTTAGGTCGCAGATTTTTTGCTAGGCCTTGTTGTTCAGGTGCCTGTGGAACTGATCCTTTCCTTTGAAGGCTTGTGGAGTTTCCAGAGTGGAAACCTCTTGAACTTGCTATTACCTAGTCTAGGATCTCTTCTTCAAATCAGTGCTTTTGTTTTCTGGTAAAGATGCCAAAAGTCAAATTACTGGCCCAATTACAGATGATTCCCTGGTGTGAGGATGCATTTGTCACCAGAGGCCGAAAAGCCCAGGGCAGCACGAGAACATAGAAACATAGAAAATAGGTGCAGGAGTAGGCCATTCGGCCCTTCGAGCCAGCACCGCCAGTCAATATGATCATGGCTGATCATCCAACTCAGTATCCTGTACCTGCCTTCTCTCCATACCCCCTGATCCCTTTAGCCACAAGGGTCACATCTAACTCCCTCTTAAATATAGCCAATGAACTGGCCTCAACTACCTTCTGTGGCAGAGAATTCCAGAGACTCACCACTCGCTGTGTGAAAAATGTTTTCCTCATCTCGGTCCTAAAGGAATTCCCCCTTATACTTAGACTGTGACCCCTTGTTCTGGACCTCCCAAACATCGGGAACAATCTTCCTGGATCTAGCCTGCCTAACCCCTTAAGAATTTTGTAAGTTTCTATAAGATCCCCCCTCAGTCTTCTAAATTCTAGCGAGTACAAGCCGAGTCTATCCAGTCTTTCCTCATATGAAAGTCTTGACATCCCAGGAATCAGTCTGGTGAACCTTCTCTGTACCCCCTCTATGGCAAGAATGTCTTTCCTCACATTTGGAGACCAAAACTGTATGCAATACTCCTAGTGTGGTCTTACCAAAACCCTGTAAAAACTGCAGTAGAACCTCCCTGCTCCTATACTCAAATGCTTTCGCTATGAATGCTAACATATCATTTGCTTTCTTCACTGCCTGCTGCACCTGCAAAGATTGGTGTACCATGATACCCAGGTCTCATTGCATCTCCCCTTTTCCTAATCTGCCACCTATTCAGATAATAGTCTACCCTTCTGTTTTTACCACCAAAGTGGAAACCTCACATTTATCCACATTATACTGCATCTTCCATACATTTGCCCACTTACCCAGCCTATCAAAGTCACCTTGCAGCCTCCTAGCATCCTCCTCACACCTAACACTACCCCCCAGCTTAGTGTCATCCGTAAACCTGGAAATGTTGCATTCAATTCTCTTGTCCAAATCATTAATATATATTGTAAATAACTGAGCCTTGCGGTACCCCACTAGTCACTGCCTGCCATTCTGAAAAGGACCCATTTAACTCCTACCCTTTGCTTCCCGTCTGCCAGCCAGTTCTCTATCCACATCAATCCTGAACCCCCAATACCGTGTGCTTTAAGTTTGTATACTAAGCTCTTATGTTGGACCTTGTCGAAAGCCTTCTGAAAAGTCTAGATATAACACATCCACTGGTTCTCCCTTATCCACTCTACTAGTTACATCCTCGAAAAATTCTATAAGATTCGTCAGACATGATTTACCTTTCGTAAATCCATGCTGACTTTGTCCAATGATTTCCCCACTTTCCAAATGTGCTGCTCTCCCATCTTTAATAAATGATTCTAGCAGTTTCCCCACTACAGATGTTAGACTAACTGGTCTGTAATTCCCCGTTTTCTCTCTCACTCCTTTTTAAAAAGTGGGGTTACATTAGCTACCCTGCAATCCTCAGGGAACTACTCCAGAATCTAAGGAGTTTTGAAAAATTATCAGTAATGCATCCACTATTTCTGTGGCTACTTCCTTGAGCACTCTGGGATGCAGCCTACCTGGCCCTGGGGATTTATCGGCCTTTAATCCATTCAATTTACCCAACATCACTTCCCGGCTAACCTGAATTTCACTCAGTTCCTCCATCTTATTTGACCCCCGGTCCCCTTCTATTTTCGGCAGATTATTTATCTCTTCCTTAGTGAAGACAGAACCAAAGTATTTATTCAATTGGTCTGCCATGTCCTTGTTCCCCGTGATCAATTCACCCGTTTCTGACTGCAAGGACCTACATTTGTTTTAACTAATCTCTTTCTCTTCACATATCTATAAAAACCGTTGCAGTCAGTTTTTATGTTCCCTTCCAATTTTCTTTCATAATCTATTTACCCTTTCCTAATTAAGCCCTTTGTCCTCCTCTGCTGGACTCTGAATTTCTCCCAGTCCTCTGGTATGCTGCTTTTTCTGGCTAATTTGTATGCGTCATCTTTTGTTTTTATACTATCCCTGATTTCCCTTGTTATCGACGGATGCACTACCTTCCTTGATTTATTCTTTCGCCAAACTGGGATGAACAATTGTTGTAGTTCATCCATGCAGTCTTTAAATACCTTCCATTGCACATCCACTGTCAACCCTTTAAGAATCACTTGCCAGTCTATCTTGGAAAATTCACATCTCATACCTTCAAAGTTGCCTTTGTTTAAGTTCAGAACCCTTGTTTCTGATGTAATTATGTCACTCTCCATCCTTATGAAGAACTCAACCATATTATGGTCACTCTTGCCTAAGGGGCCACGCACAACAAGACTGCTAACTAACCTTTCCTCATTACTCAATACCCAGTCTAGAATAGCCTGCTCTCTCGTTGGTTCCTCTACATGTTGGTTTAGAAAACTATTCTGCATACATTCCAATAAATCCACTTCCTCAGCACCCCTGCCCATTTGATTCACCCAATCTATATGTAGATTGAAGTCACCCATTATAACTGCTTGACCCTTGTTGCACGCATTTCTAATTTCCTGTTTGATGCCACCCCTACTCCGCTACTACTGTTCGGTGGCCTGTTCACATCTCCCACTAGCGTTTTCTGCCCCTTAGAGTTTCGCAGCTCTACCCATATCGATTCCACATCCTCCAAGCTAATGTCCTTCCTGTCTATTGCATTAATCTCCTCTCTCACCAGCAACGCTCCCCTACCTCCTTTTCCTTTCTGTCTATCCCTCCTAAATATTGAATATCCCTGGATGTTCAGCTCCCAGCCTTGGTCCCCCTGGAGCCATGTCTCCATGATCCCAACTATGGCATAAGTCATTAATAGCTATCTGCACATTCAACTCATCCACCTTATTACGAATGCTCTTCGCATTGAGACACAAAGCCTTCAGGCTTGTTTTTACAACACTCTTACTCCTTATACAATTATGTTGACAAGTGGCCCCTTTTGACTTTTGCCCTGGATTTGTCTGCCTGCCACTATTAATTTTCACCTTGCTACCGATTGCTTCTACCCTCATTTTATACCCCTCTTTCTCTCTGCTCACACATTTAAGAAACCCACCACCTCTTATTCTCTGTTTATTATTGTTTTCTTCTTTCCCCCCTACATGTTGGGTCTGAGTGCTTCCCTTCTCTGCCTCATGCCTCAGACCCTGTCTACAGGGTCTGAGGCAGGAGGCCCTTCAGACCATGACGAGGCCCTTCAGACCATAAACTAATATCTTCTTCATGCACTTGATCCATACCCCTCTTTTCCCAGTGCATTTATCTTCTATTGGCTGGTGTGCGCCAATATCGAACCCGGCGGTCGGAAGCCTCGCGCACGTGACCCGGGAGGGGTCGGGGTTGTTGCGCTGTTTTCTATTTCCCGCGTTAGCTGTTCGATGACCACCGTTGTGGCCAGTCGCGTTTGTTAGACCTGTGGTACCAGAGAACGTGTTTCGGAGTAAATATCGTTCGAGAAAACTGGTCGATTGTCTCTCATTCCACTAAACTATATTCGATTCTATATCTATATACTTATAAAAGTCTCATCTTGTGAAGGTGGGGGTGGGTAGAGTGCGAGCTATGTCTGCGGCAACCACCCCTCCCTATCCCCTCCCCCACCAATCCTTCCCCTACACCGTCCCCCTCCCCCACAACCACCCACCCTCAAGGGGGAGAGTTTCAGGGGAGCATCCTGCAGTTGGGGACGGGATGAGCCGACCCCATCCCCAGTTGCAGGGCGCATCTCCCCCCCATCAGCCCCAACCTGAAGCCATACCATCCCCAGCTTTTTCTGGACTTTAGTTTAGCATCCCACCCACACCCCCCCGCCAAACACCCACAGCAGTAGGCCACGGCAGCGGCACAGCTAGGCCACGCCAGCTTGTAGGCAGCGGCAGGTGTAGGATGTGCCGCTCCCCTCCCCTGGCTACAGGACGCTCCCCAGCTGAAGCCGTCCCCGTTCCCTGGCTACAGAATGCTCCCATCGGACCCCGCCAAAATCCGTCCCCGTTCCGAGGTGCAGGATGCTCCCCCCTCCCCCCCCCCCCACCATCCCCACGGCAGCAGCAGGCAGTGGCAGGTAGCGGTAGGCCACGGCAGCGTTAGGCCTCGGCAGTGGTAGGCCTTGGCAGCACTCCCCCCCTCCCCCACTGGCACCTGGCAGGCTCCGCTGCAGGACACTTCCTCCACCCCCTCACCGACCCCCACCTAAAGCCGTCCCTGTGGAAAGATGTGAATGGGTGATGTTTCGGGTTGATACTGTTCTTCAGTCTGAAGAAGGGGCTCGACCCGAAACGTCCTCCGTTTCTTCTCTCTTGAGATGCTGGTTGTCCTGCTGAGATACTCCAGCATTTTGTGTCTACCTTCAATTTAAACCAGCATCTGCAGTTCTTTCCTACACAAAAAGAAGATCAGTATATATTAAAAAAAAAAATAATAGTGCAAATGCAAAACAATGCCCTTCAAGTCCATGTAGTTTGGAACTTAGTTAGAGGTTGTAGTGTTTTTATAAACTGATGATTTTTGGAAGGTAGCTGCTCCTGAACCTGGTCATTACAGTTTTATAGAATCATAGAATCATAGAAAATAGGTGCAGGAGTAGGCCATTCGGCCCTTCGAGCCGGCACCACCATTCAATATGATCATGGCTGATCATCAAACTCAGTATCCTGTACCTGCCTTCTCTCCATACCCCCTGATCCCTTTAGCCAACATTGAAGGCAAGCCACAATGAAAAAAAGCTAACTCCCTCTTAAATATAGCCAATAAACTGGCCTCAACTACCTTCTGTGGCAGAGAATTCCACAGGCTCACCACTCTCTGTATGAAAAAAGATCTTCTCATCTCGGTCCTACAAGACTTCCCCCTTATCCTTAAACTGTGACCCCTTGTTCTGGAGTTCCGCAACATCGGGAACAATCTTCCTGCATCTAGCCTGTCCAACTCCTTAAGAATTTTGTAAGCCTCTATAAGATCCCCCTCAATCTCGTAAATTCCAGCGAGTACAAGCCGAATCTATCCAGTCTTTCTTCATATGGAAGTCCTGCCATCCCAGGAATCAGTCTGGTGAGGGTACACAAAAAGCTGGAGAAACTCAGCGGGTGCGCAGCATCTAAGGAGCGAAGGAGTAGGCAACGTTTCGGGTCGAGACCCTTCTTCAGACTGGTCAGGGATCAGGGAAACGAGAGATATAGACGGTGATGTGGAGAGGTAAAGAACAATGAATGATAGATATGCAAAAAAGTATCGATGATAAAGGGAACAAGCCATTGTAAGCTGTTTGTGGTGTGAAAATGAGAAGCTAGTGCGACTAGGGTGGGGGAGGGAGATAGAGATAGAGGGAATGCCAGGGCCCGAGGGCTGAGGGAGAGGTGGGAAGGGGAGGAGACAGCAAGGGTTAACAGAATTGAGAAAATTCAATGTTCAAGCCCAGAGGATGCAGACTCCCCAAGCGGAATATGAGGCGCTGTTCCTCCAACTCGCGGTGTTGCTCACTCTGGCTGTGGAGGAGGCCCAGGACCGAGAGGTCGGATGCGGAATGGGAGGGGGAGTTGAAGTGCTGAAGCGAAGGAAGCTGTTTAGCAGGGTACACAAAAAGCTGGAGAAACTCAGCGGGTGCAGCAGCATCTAAGGAGCGAAGGAGATAGGCGACGTTTCGGGTCGAGACCCTTCTTCAGACTGGTCAGGGATCAGGGAAACGAGAGATATAGACGGTGAACCTACCTGATCTCCCGGTTGCTAAACACTTGTTGAAAATTCATGTTGAAAATTCAGCGGCGACCAGAAAGACGCTACAACTCTTTGGAGACCTCTCACGACCATAGAAGACCTATCACGACCATACAGGCTGTATGGTCGTGAGAGGTCTTTTACGGTCGTGAGAGGTCACCCGTGACATGTTGCCAGGGGTCACCTGTATGGACGTGAGAGGTGTGGTCCAAAGAGTCGTAGCGTCTTTCTGGTCTTGTTGAAAATGTTGAAAATTTCGGCGACCTATGACGGGTGTCGGCAGTCGCCTGTAAAGGTCGCGAAGGAGGGACAGGCCCTTTAGATGTTTGAATATTTTCGATAGGGAAACTCAAATTCCCAAGCAATTATCTAAATCAGGATGTTCCCCTACACATTAACACAAAGTACTCTCAATGGAAAAGAAACAATAAAACCTGATATAGCAAGCAAAAACACAGTAGCTCGCCAAACTCAAAGTCAGTCCACCCATTAAAACATTTCCAGACAGATTTTTTACCAAGCCAGTTCTCTGGTCCAATTTACCACAATGCAGTGCTAAAAATAGATTATATGGTAAATTCCAGAGAAACCTCAACACTACCTTTAATTCTTCTAATGTCAATTTGATCACATAATAATTGATCTTTTTAAACAGTTGCTCAGAACTGTGGATGGCTTGTTCCTGCTGGTTTTGTAAGTTCTCAGATGGCTGATGAGGCCGACCTGAAAACTCAACCTCTGCTACAGATGGAGCATGATGTTCTCATCAGGGTGTGAGGATGGGTACATTGTCGGGTGGTGCATTCCTTCTACCATATACGCAGAGCTTCTGTGTACTGTTGATGCATGGCTTTATGGTTCTCATTACCATTTCATACATTCCTTGAGTGGTTATGAGCCAAAGTTAATGGTGATGTAGCATTTCTTAATGGAGACATTGTGCACATCCTTGAATCTTTTCCTCTGAATTCCCCATAATGTCCTCTCATGACAGACCTTGGATTATAGCCTGTTTCAGGACTCTGGTGAAGTGAATGAAAATGGCATGGCCTTCCCAACATGAATATAATTATTATCTCAGTGCTGGGATAATGACCTGACAGAGAGTACTTACATTTACCATGAATCATAACTTTGGAGCAACAGTGCTAAATTCATGATAGATATTAAATTCCATATTGTCCATTCTAACTTCAGAGTAAAGGAGCAGAATTTCAGCCTTGTTGCTCCATGTATAATTCATACAAGTTTTATATTTTCCCAAGAGCATTCAAAATATACCAGTAGTGATAACAGTTTTGCATGAGTCACAATTTGGCTGTGGATGCTGTCTATCTTACGCTGCCAGTTTGCTTTCTGTGTAAAACAAAATATAAAACAGAACATGTTAATGAATAGTAAATAATTTTAATTTTGTGCAAGCAATTATTTATAACCAAGAGACAATTCCCAGTCATAAAGTTTCAGACCCAAATTAACATAATAAATCTTTTTTTTCCCTAATTATAGAAATCTAATATACTCTTTGATGTGTTTTGGTAACATCACCAACTCCATCCTTGCTTCAGTTTATCTGGTGCTGACAAAGCCCAGCTTTGACTTTGTTAACCTCTGGTTTGTCTTTTACATTCTATTTGTGGTCATTTGTTTTGCTTTTGATAAACATAAGGGCGACAGGCACTCTACTACCCTTCCCTTAACCTGAACCGTGTGGATCAGTCACTATCCCAAAACCTTTTTTATCTCTTTAAGGAAATGAACATGTGGATTAAAACAATGTTTAGAAGCATTTTGTTGCTATGAAAGAATTAAAAAAGCTTCCAGGTCTGTAACTTTAATAGGAACTAGACTAAGTGGGACCCGTTTACATGCTCACACGGGAGGGCTGGTCCCCCAACACAATATTCCACCACTCCACCAATTCCAATATTGGCCAGTGGGGGGGGGGGGGGCTTTCTGGAGTGCTAGTATGGGTGTTGTGGGCTGAAGGGACTGGTTTCCAGAGGGCTAATATGGACATTGTGGGCCAAATGGATTATTGGGATGGCAGCTCAGACACTCCTGCCCTATGTGCTGGTAGCTCACTCACGGCTGGTGGGCTGGCAGTTGACTCACGGCTATTCCTTGAAATTCCACGTCAAGCAGGATGCAAGGCCACCAAATTCAAATGCAGTTTCCCATTTCAAGCTGGGTGCAAGGCCACCAAATTCATGTGCAGTTTCATGCCACTTAAAGCAGGGTGTAAGGCAACCAAATTCAAGTGCAGTTTCATGGCACTTCAAGCAGGGTGCAAGGCCACCAAATTCCTGCAGTTTCATGCCACTTCAAGCAGGGTGCACGGCCACCAAATTCAAGTTCAGTTTCATGCCATTTCAAGCAGGGTGCAAAGCCACCAAATTCAAGTGCAGTTGCATGCCACTCCAAGCAGGGTGTAAGGCAACCAAATTCAAGTGCAGTTTCATGCCACTTCAAGCAGGATGCAAGGCCACCAAATTCAAGTGCCATTTCATGCCACCAAGCAGGGTGCAAGGCCACCAAATTCCTGCAGTTTCATGCCACTTCAAGTAGGGTGCAAGGCCACCAAATGCAAGTGCAGTTTCATACCACTCCAAGCACGGTGCAAGACACAAAATTCAAGTGCATTTTCATACCATTTCAAGCAAGGTGCAAGGGCACTAAATACAAGTGCAGTTTCCGACCACTTCAAGCAGGGAAACCACCATAAAACCACAATAAAACCACACAAAACACCACACTCACAGTTCAGTAGACATTCAGTGTGTTCAGTTGATTCACAGCTCAGACAGGGTCATGACCTCTCCCAATCTTGCAGAGACTGAGCCACACCCACACTTCTGTGTTTTATAATCCCTTCCCCTCCCACCGGTAAGGGCATGGCCTTCATGGCGTGATAGACAGGAGAGAGATTCACAACATTTCTACACACTTTTATTTTTCATTGATGGGAAGAATCCTCTGCACCTGATGAGCAGAGGGGGTCTGAGTAAGATGGCCAAAAATCACAGCCATAAGTGGTAGCGTTTTATCTAAAATCAATATACAGGGCAAACAGGAAGCTGTCAAGTTTAGACTTTTAATCATGTGCTTTATTTCGAACCAACCACCACCAACAACCATTTGCTGTGCTTTATTTTGAACCAACAACCATTACTGTGCATTATTTCTAACCAACCACCACCAACAACCATTAGCTGTGCTTTATTTCGAACCAACCACCACCAACAATCATTTGCTGTGCTTTATTTCGAACCAACCACCACCACCATCCATTTGCTGTGCTTTATTTCAAACCAACCACGTTTTAATTTTCAAACCACATTAAGGGCACTCAAGGTCAGTAATACCACACTCACAGTTTGGTAGAAATGTGTTCAGTGTTATTCACAGCTCAGACTGAGAGATGTGACCCTCTCGCTTCCCCGTCTTGCAGAGACTTACTGAGGCACTCAACACTTCCGGGTTTTATAGACCCTCCAGAAGGGGCGTGGCCTTCAGGAGAGAGAATCTTAACATTTTTTAAACACTAATAACTTTTATTTTTCATCGATGGGAAAAATTGTCTTGTCCTACACAGCGGAGGGGGACTGAGTAAGATGGCCAAAAATCACAGCCGAAAGTGGCAGCGTTTTTTCTAAAATCAATATACAGAACAACAGGAAGTGGTCAAGATCAGACTTTTAGTAATATAGATATTTATAGTATATTCAGGTTGCTAAATAAGGATAGAGGACATTCTTATGATGCAGATAACCTTAAGATCAACATATATCCAATTTTGGTTAAGATGGACCCAATCCTGTCTCAGTGCAAGCAGCATTTCAGCAGTTGGCACAAGGTCAATCATGGGATGAAGCCCCAGATTAAACTTTCTCAGTCCAAGGACACTTCCCATTTGACCAAGTGAGCCATTGCCTTGGTTCACTGCAGCAATGCCAGGCAGTTCACTTGGTGTGCCAGTAGACTCATTCAACCTTCAATGCATAGTGTTACATGAGTCAGGCAGCATCTGTGGACAGAGAGAGATAATGTTTCTGGCTCGAGACCATTGGTGAGTTTCGTCCACCTTGGATCTCCTCCAGGCAGATAGTTCCAAATCTGTGCAAATGTAACTTCTTACCTTCTGGCCTGAGGAGCTTGGACAATATAGTGATCCTTAAAGACATACCAACTCTAAGCTTTAACACCATTTGCACCCTCCAGCAAGACTCATCTCTGAGGCATCAATTCACAGTTGCAAGAAACAGGTGCTATTGTGCATTTCAATGCAAAAAATTCACATTTGTACCTGCTATAAAAAAACCCTAGAAACAGCTTTAACCAAATAAAATGGAAGTGAGGGTGGATCGTGTTATGGTTACGTGAATCCATTATGTAGCCTGGGTTATATAAAGGCCTCTCTGAAAAGAGGCATACCACAAAGAATCAGAATTCAGAAAGTTGAAGACATTTGTCCTCAACCACACGCATTAAATAGGTAGTTTAATTGCAGTCACTCTCTATACTCTACTCTCAAATTGTGATGCTATTTATTTAGTTGGAACCAACATTTAGAAGGAAGGTACCACATGCAACTCTTACAGTAGAAAGTGTTCAGTGCTACTGGTGATAATATTGGCCAAATAAGTATGTCACAAAATGGTGGATCTTTGCATTTGCAAAGCCTGCTTGTCATCTTTCTGTAAAATGTTGCAATGCCATGAGGCTCATGGTTCCAGAGTGCCTGGACCCTGGGAGGAAGTAAAGCACAGGAAGATGTCCAGATGTCCCCTCAATTGTTAATATGTATGAGGGTTTTGCAGAAAGAGCTGAGCTTGGTTCCAAATGCATGATCAGGATTGGTTACAGAATAGGGTTTTGTAAACATAGAAACATAGAAACATAGAAAATAGGTGCAGGAGTAGGCCATTCGGCCCTTCGAGCCTGCACCGCCATTCAATATGATCATGGCTGATCATCCAACTCAGTATCCTGTACCTGCCTTCTCTCCATACCCCCTGATCCCTTTAGCCACAAGGGCCACATCTAACTCCCTCTTAAATATAGCCAATGAACTGGCCTCAGCTACCTTCTGTGGCAGAGAATTCCAGAGACTCACCACTCTGTGTGAAAAATGTTTTCCTCATCTCGGTCCTAAAGGAATTCCCCCTTATCCTTAGACTGTGACCCTTTGTTCTGGACCACCCCAACATCGGGAACAATCTTCCTGCATCTAGCTTATCCAACCCCTTAAGAATTTTGTAAGTTTCTATAAGATCCCCCCTCAGTCTTCTAAATTCTAGCGAGTACAAGCCAAGTCTATCCAGTCATTCCTCATATGAAAGTCCTGACATCCCAGGAAACAGTCTGGTGAACCTTTTCTGTACAAGAATCTTCGGCAAGAATGTCTTTCCTCAGATTAGGAGACCAAAACTGTACGCAATACTCCAGGTGTGGTCTCACCAAAACCCTGTACGACTGCAGTAGAACCTCCCTGCTCCTATTCTCAAATCCTTTCGCTATGAATGCTAACGTACCATTTGCTTTCTTCACAGCCTGCTGCACCTGCATGCCTACTTTCAATGATTGGTGTACCATGACACCCAGGTCTCGTTGCATCTCCCCTTTTCCTAATTTGCCACCATTCAGATAATAGTCTAGCCTTCTGTTTTTGCCACCAAAGTGGATAACCTCACATGTATCCACATTATACTGCATCTGGCATGCATTTGCCCACTCACCCAGCCTATCCAAGTCACCTTGCAGCCTCCTAGCATCCTCCTCACACCTAACACTACCCCACAGCTTAGTGTCATCAGCAAACTTGGAGATGTTGCATTCAATTCCCTTGTCCAAATCATTAATATATATTGTAAATAGCTGGGGTCCCAGCACTGAACCTTGCGGTACCCCACTAGTCACTGCCTGCCATTCTGAAAGGACCCGTTTACTCCTACCCTTTGCTTCCTGCCTGCCAGCCAGTTCTCTATCCACATCAATACTGAACCCCCAATACCGTGCGCGTTAAGTTTGTATATTAATCTCTTATGTGGGACCTTGTCGAAAGCCTTCTGAAAGTCTAGATATAACACATCCACTGGTTCTCCCTTATCCAAGCTGCCAGTTACATCCTCGAAAAAATCTATGATCCGTCAGACATGATTTACCTTCGTAAATCCATGCTGACTTTGTCTAATGAATTCACCAATTTCCAAATGTACTGCTATCCCATCTTTAATAACTGAGTAGCAGTTTCCCCACTACTGATGTTAGACTAATTGGTCTGTAATTCCCCGTTTTCTCTCTCCCTCCTTTTTTAAAAAGTGGTGTTACATTATCTACCCTCTAATCCTCAGGAACTACTCCAGAATCTAAGGAGTTTAGAAAAATTATCAGGAATGCATCCACTATTTCTGTAGCTACTTCCTTGAGTACTCTGCGATGCAGACTATCTGGCCCTGGGGATTTATCGGCCTTTAATCCATTCAATTTACCCAACACCACTTCCCGGCTAACCTGGATTTCACTCAGTTCCTCCACCTTATTTGACCCCTGGTCCCCTGATATTTCCGGCAGATTATTTATGTCTTCCATAGTGAAGACTGAACCAAAGTAGTTATTCAATTGTTCTGCCATGTCCTTGTTCCCCATGTTCAATTCACCTGTTTCTGACTGCAAGGGACCTACATTTGTTTTAACTAATCTCTTTCTCTTCACATATTTATAAAAACTTTTGCAGTCCATTTTTATGTTCCGTGCCAGTTTTCTTTCATAATCTATTTTCCCTTTCCTAATTAAGCCCTTTGTCCTCCTTTGCTGGACTCTGAATTTCTCCCTGTCCTCTGGTTGGGTGCTTTTTCTGGCTAATTTGTATGCATCATCTTTTATTTTTATACTATCCCTGATTTCCCTTGTGATCCATGGATGCACTGATTTATTCCCTGATTTATTCTTTTGCCAAACTGGAATGAACAATTGTTGTAGTTCATCCATGCGGTCTTTAAATACCTTCCATTGCACATCCACTGTCAACCCTTTAAGAATCACTTGCCAGTCTATCTTCATACCTTCAAAGTTACCTTTGATTAAGTTCAGAACCCTTTATCTGGCTTAATTATGTCACTCTCCATCCTAATGAAGAACTCAACCATATTATGGTCTCTCATGTCCAATGGGTAAAGTACTGTTAATTATGTTGCAGAGTATTTACACTGTTATCTTGTGATTGGTCAAAGTATGCAGCCTTGCTCAAATTGTTTATGTTACCTGGGGAAATGTTTCTTTACTTTGGTGAACTGTCTTCCGAATAGAATCTTCTGTGGAAACAATGTAATGCGGTATTTTGGGATTGGGTTAGGGAGCTGTCAATAAATGTATTGTATGCTCTTTATTGGCTTGTACGGGTTACCCCCCCCCCCCCCCCCACCATGTATTTTCGCGGCACGGGTCCGATACAGTGTAAAAGAGGGGACACCACATAGATCGAGGTCGATCTTCTGGAGGTGCACTTGGAACTGTTTTGACCATCTGGAGGTGTCGATATGCACGAGGCTGAAGGGCTTGGACGAGTAGAGACAAGGTTTGGACCCGCAGTGTTGATTAGGTATCGTATAGGAAGTTTGTTTGTGAGTGAGAATAAAGAGTTTAGTTGATCCAGTGCTTGACTCAGTGTTTTACTGAACTAGACTAACGGGGTAAGCAATAGGAGCATAATTACACTGGTTTCCACTGAATCAATTCAACATCCTTTATACTACTGCCTTGTTAACATAAATAACTGTGCTGATTATTTAAGTTGACGATTGCTTCCAGAATAGCTGCCTTTTTGAAGCAATTTGCACCAATGACCAATGCCCTCTGTAACAGACCCAGACCATGCAGAAATCTTCCTCACTAGTTACAGCTGCCAACAAAAGGGTGCAATGGCAGATGACCATTGTGCACAGGGCATGATACAATGTAAATACATTTTACAAAAACATAAAGATGGAGGGCTTTCCATTTTGATCCTTATTCACAAATTCGGCTATGTTGAGAGATTGCCCTCTTTACATTGCTTACCTGCATCAAGCAAGGATACCTGCAATGTTAATACTAGCTTTCTTAGATTGTCTTAAATGGCCTATTTGCTTCCTTAGATTCATAGAGTTATGCAGCATAGAATCTGGCACTTCAGCCCAACTTACCCATGCCGACCAAGGTGCTCCAACTACACTAGTCCCACATGCCCGTGTTTGGGCCATCTCCCTCTAAATCTTTCCCATCAATGTGCCTGTCCAAGTGTCTTTTAAATGTTGTTATAGTACCTGCATCCCTACCTCCTCTGGCATCGCATTGCATGCTGTATCCCCTGTGTGAAAACATTGTCCATTATCTTCCTATTAAATCTTGCCCCTCTCTTCTTAACACGATATCCGCTAGTTCTTGATTCCACTACTCTTGGTAAAAATATTCACCCTTTCCCTTCCCCTGATGATCTGACACATCTCCATAAGATTGCCCGTTATCCTCTGGTGCTCCAATGAGTAAAATCATAGCCTCCCAACATCTCCTTATAGCTCAGGCCCTTAAGTCTCAAATCTTCTCTGCACTCTTTCTAGTTTAACAACATACTTCCTACATTGGTGTGACCAAAACTGAACATAATAATCGAAATGGGGCCTCATTTACGCCTTATACACCTGTACCAATCCATCCCAAAGGTAGACACAAAAAGCCTGAGAAACTCAGCGGGACAGGCAGCATCTCGGGAGAGACGGAATGGGTGACGTTTTGGGTCAAACCCTTCGTCATACTCAATACATCCCAACTTCTATACTCAGTATCCTGACTGATGATGACAAATGTATCAAAAGCCTTCTTGATCACACTATCTACCTGTGAAGCCATTTTCAAGGAACTATGTACCTACACTCCTAGATCCCTCTGCTCTACAACACTTCTCAGGTCTCTACAGTTCAATATTCAGGTCCTGCCCTGGTTTGACTTCTCAAAATGCAACACCTGGCACTTATCTGCATTTTACTTTGGAGTCACGTGAGTGACTACGTGAAGAAGCCCCACCAGGTGCGTGCGCGTCATTCCGTCCGACGCATGGTGCACCGACGGGCTGGAGAGCGCAGCTCCACCAGCGGTAAGTAACAAACCAGCAGGTAAGTGGTTTTAACAACTTTCTGCGGTTATTTAAACTCCGTAAGGCTGGTTTCAGGAGCCAGCGGGAGAAAACTCAGAATGGAGAGAATACCAAAAAAGGCTGCTGCCGTTCGGAGCAAAATACTTACTGGCAGGACCGTGGTTAGTGAGCATAGGTTGGCAAGGAAAACACCGGCTTCAGTAACGCAGGTTCCAAGGACGCCGACTACAGAACCGCCGGAAGCTCAGCTGATTCCATCAACTCCGGTGCCTCAGGGCGCTGTGGCCACTCCTGTCGGGAGGAAGGCCAAAAGAAAATCGGTCAGGCCTGTTGACTCAGATGAGTCTCACCAGGAAGACTCCCCTCCTTCAAACAAGGTCTGGGGACGTCTTGAAAAGATGGAAAAATTGATTGAGCGAATGCTGAACCATGAAGTGTTCCAGTCGGGGTCGCATACCCCCAGGATTCGCCAACAGCTTTCTGGAGCAGCGTCAGGCAGAGGCCCGTATGGCGAGGAGGACCATCAGCACGCCTACGAGTTGCAGTGGGAATCCCCATCACCAGCACCTTGTTTTGGGCTGGGTGATACCTCCCTAGACTAAGGCTCGGGAGAGCCAGGGCAGGAGGATTCTGACCCTGAAGTTGGTGTCACTGCTCTTGTGCATACACCAAAGCACATGAGCCATGCTCCAAGTGTCCTGGATGTGGCCAGAAATGTTGCCATACCAGAGGGGACTGGTGAAACCATGGAGGACAATCTGGCCAGCAACATTAATTATATGGCCTCTCACCAGCTCCAGGACTCCATTATGGAGGAGACTTCGCTTCATTACCAGACACCTGTTAACTGTGCGTCGCTCAAGGTGCCCACCATGAACTCAGCCATCTGGGGGCAAATAAGCACATCCATGAGGGGACAAGAGCTGCGATTCTAGAAAGTCCTCAAATTGGTGGGGGCGGGGATAACAGCATTTGGGCGAATGGTCCAAGGAGCGCCATTGTCAGGTACTCAGCAGGATATGTTGGCCCTGCTGTGCAATGCTCAATTTTGAGCTCAACTGCATCAGAATGATTGCCATAAAGCCAACACTCAACCCTCGCTTTGAGACTCTATGCAAGTACTCGAATGTCCAGGCGCCCAATTTTCTATTTGGCGAAGCAGGTTAAAGATATCGAGGAAGAGGCAAAAACCATTGGCCTCATTAAGACCTATACACCTTCGGCCAGGATACCGTCTCGCAAGCCTTTTCTCTTCAGGCGAGCTACAGACGCTGGAGCAGGTCAAAGACCAAGCAGAGGGTTTCCAGCTACACGCCGTTCACACGCACCTCCGCACCCCCGCAACATGGCCAGGAGGTTGAGAAATCTGAAATCAGCCATGGAGGTATGAGTAACTGATTCTGTCCAGGATATATCCTCTGGGGAGCAGCCTCCGGTTGGGGGTAGGTTGCAATTGTTTTATGATGAATGGTGCTGTATAACATCAGATCTATTTATACTGGAAAGTGTCCAGGGGTCTCGAATTGAGTTTATATCAGGAATACATCCTCCCGCACAAAATACGCCTAGTCGGGTATTGGTTTTTCAGGACCAGAAACTCTACCGGTGAATGATGAAATTGGGTTTTATTCCAAAGAGGGGTAATTGAAAAGACGGCATATCATCCTCAACAATTTGTGTCCAATATATTCCCCAGGCAGAAAAAGGATGGTGGGTGTCGTGTCATTCTGGACCTAACCCAACTAAATTCTTATGTCCAGGATAGACATTTTAAAATGGATACTTTCAGTACAGCTAAGCAGCTGATATCAAAAGGTTGTTATATGGCAACCATAGATCTGAAAGATGCATATTATTCAGTACTGATTCATCATCAGTACCGTAGATACTTGAAATTTAGTTGGATGGGACAGCTGTGGCAATTTAAAACATTGCCTAATGGGTTAACCTCAGCTCCTAGGTTATTTACAAAGTTGTTGAAACCAGTTCTGGCGCTACTCCGCACCCAGAATCACATTGTGATGGCTTATCTGGATGATATTTTAATTGTAAGCAACACTCAGGAGGCAGTTGAGCAGTCAGTTTCAGTGACCAAACCGGTTTCCTCATTCATCCAACTGAATCCAAGCTAGTACCATCCCAAATAATTGACTATTTAGGGTTTGTCAATGATTCAATTGATATGTCAGTGACTTTGCCTGCGGCTAAAGCTGTTGAAATCATGGAGGCCTGTAGCAATCTTGTGGAGGAACAACAACCCTCCATCCAGCAAGTAGCCAGTGTCATTGGTAAATTAGTGGTGGCTTTCCCTGAAGTGCAGTTTGGACCTCTGCACTATCAAAGTTTGCAACAAGCTAGAGAACAAGCACTTAAAGAACATGCAGGTCATTTCGACAGACCAATGCAGTTGCCAGCCAAAGCTATCGCCGAGTTGCAATGGTGGATAATAGTAAGATTAAACGAGAACTTACCAGTTTGAGGTTTAATCTTTATTTTATGAGGAGTTGCGATGAGGGATTTCGTGAAGACCCCGACAGCACGCATGCACAACATTCTTCAAAGCAGCAGTGTGGAATCACAGATTAAACAACAATGACTAAAGATAGTAAGATTGAAGAGACTCTATTTACCAGTTGACCTTATAGTAGAGGGTTGGGAGCGGAGGGCACGAAATCACACATCGCAACTCCCCATAAAATAAAGATCAAACTTCAAACTGATAAGGTCTCGTTTAATCTTACTACTTCATTTTGGAGTCACGTGAGTGACCGTGAAGATTTCAAAGCTCTGTGATTTCATGCCCTGGATCATGTCCATGCTCACACACTGCCGCAATACTGATGGAGGAGTATGTTAACATATTTCAGACTTGAACAAGCTGAAAAATAATATAGTATTAATACAAATCAAAAAACCCCTCACTCGGGGATAAACGTTTCTTGGGGACCAGTACTAAAAACTGACTCTGCAAACGTTGCGGGAGCGGCCACAGGTTTATTATAAAACCGCTGGAACGTTGCTTCGCTGGCCCAGCCCGCTGTTGTGAGGATATGGTCCATGGGAACCTCCATGATCCTCGCCACTGATGTGGATGCAGCCCTGGTAGAAAAAGATTTGAAGATATTAGTATTAATACCTGCTGCATCCAATATCACCCTGCGCCACCTGGAGATAGTCTGCACCGTCACCCTGTGATGAGGTTTCTTATGGCTGGTCAGTAGACCTTTCTCCATTTTCCTGATAGTCTGTGTCACTTTGATATAGTGACGTATGTAGGTGGCTATACAGAGCCTCGCATCAACGGGGTATGCCGGAAATATCAATTGCGGCCCTGTAGTCCCAGGTCTGTGCTGCTTGAGTAACTCGTCAATGAAGAAAGTTACTCTCTCAGGGGTCGAGACCATGTTATCCAATTTAAGTTTTTGCAAGGTCTGAACCCATTGTGCCATGGTTAGCGCCATTAACATCACCATCTTCAGGGTGAGTTTATCCAGCGGTAATCCAATCATGGGCGACCAGCTCCTGAGTAGGGTAAATACTACCCCTATATCCTAGGTGATGTTGTATCATGGTCGGGGAGGGTTCGAATTGAAAATACCCTTCATCAATTTGGACACAAGCTGGTGAGACCCTACTCCTATACAAAGGTAGGATGACAGTGCACTTCTAGCACTGTTAATGGCGCTGTAGTTGAGGCCCTCATCATGATGAAGCCCCGCGAGGAATTCCAGCACATGGGGGATCGTGGCAGAGTCATATGTGATGTTGATCTGGCTGCAGTAGGCCTCCCATTTCCTGATATGGGTGAGGTACTGTCATCTTGTGGATTCTCTGCACTATGCTGCAATGGTGTCCATGGTCCTTGGTGTTAATCCATATTGCAGGAGTGGCCTCTTCAGAACTGCAAGCCAACAGGTTCAGATGACCATGGCACGGATGATTTTCCCCTGTTGTGGGGTTAGTTACCAAATCCGGGCATTTGTTAATATGTGCCCATGATTCTTTAATCATCTCAAGGACCGCCGGATACCATGGTTGTGTAGGCCAGTCGGGTATTATTAAGATGCCTGTTGCAGAATCTGATTTTATTTTCTGCAATACCCGACTGATGAGGCAGAATGGAGGAAATGCATTGAAAAACCATTTCCCCCAGTGCAGAGAGAAAGCGTCCATTGCTATTGCCCCAGGATCTAGTTCCCAAGATACATATGTTGGTATCTGATGGTTCAATCTGGATGCAAAAAGGTCGATATCTGGTGTTCCATATTTGGCTATAATTTTAGCAAATATTTGGGGATTTACAGTGGCTTGCAAAAGTATTCATACCCCTTGAACTTTTCCACATTTTGTCACGTTACAACCACAAACGTAAATGTATTTTATTGGGATTTTATGTAATACACCAACACAAAGTGGTGGATAATTGTGAAGTGGAAGGAAAATGATACATGGTTTCCAAATTTTATTACAAATAAAAAACTGAAAAGTGTGGCGTGCAAAAGTATTCAGCCCCCCTGAGTCAATACTTTGTAGAACCAGAAGTGTCTTTTGGGGTATGTCTCTACCAGCTTTGCACATCTAGTGACTGACATTTTTGCCCATTCTTCTTTGCAAAATAGCTCAAGCTCAGTCAGATTGGATGGAGAACGTCTGTGAACAGCAAGTTTCAAGTCTTGCCAGATATTCTCAATTGGATTTAGCTCTGGACTTTGACTGGGCCTTTCTAACACATGAATATGCTTTGATCTAAACCATTCCAATGTAGCTCCGGCTATATGTTTAGGGTCGTTGTCCTGCTGGAAGGTGAACCTCCGCCCCAGTCTCAAGTCTTTTGCAGACTTTAACAGGTTTTCTTTCAAGATTGCCCTGTATTTGGCTCCATCAATCTTCCCATCAACTCTGACCAGCTTCCCTGTCCCTGCTGAAGAAAAGCATCCCCACAGCATGATGCTGCCACCACCATGTTTCACAGTGGGGATGGTGTGTTCAGGGTGATGTGCAGTGTTAGTTTTCCACCACACATAGCGTTTTGCATTTAGGCCAAAAACTTCCATTTTGGTCTCATCAGACCAGAGCACCTTCCTCCACATGTTTGCTGTGTCCCCCACATGGCTTGTGGCAAACTGCAAACGGGATTTTTATGGCTTTGTTTCAAAGATGGCTTTCTTCTTGCCATTCTTCCATAAAGGCCCGATTTGTGGAGTGCACGACTAATAGTTGTCCTGTGGACAGATTCTCCCACCTGAGCGGTGGATCTCTGCAGCACCTCCAGAGTTACCATGGGCCTCTTGGCTGCTTCTCTGATCAATGCTCTCCTTGCCCGGCCTGTCAGTTTAGGTGGACGGACATGTCTGGGTAGGTTTGCAGTTGTGCCATACGCTTTCCATTTTCGGATGATGGATTGAACAGTGTTCCGTGAGATGTTCAAAGCTTGGGATTTTTTTTATAACCTAACCCTGCTTTAAAACTTCTCCACAACTTTATCCCTGACCTGTCTGGTGTGTTCCTTGAGCTTCATGATGCTGTTTGTTCACTAATGTTCTCTAACAAACCTCTGAGGCCTTCACAGAATAGCTGTATTTATACTGAGATTAGATTACACACAAGTGGACTCTATTTACTAATTAGGTGACTTCTGAAGGCAATTGGTTGCACTGGATTTTATTTAGGGGTATCAGAGTAAAGGGGGATGAATACTTTTGCACCCCACACTTTTCAGTTTTTTATTTGTAAAAAAAATTGAAAACCATGTATCATTTTCTTTCCACTTCACAATTATGCGCCACTTTGTGTTGGTCTATCAAATAAAATCCCAATAAAATACATTTACGTTTGTGGTTGTAATGTGACAAAATGTGGAAAAGTTCAAGGGGTATGAATACTTTTGCAAGCCTCTGTAACATCCACTCGATGTTATCATTGAATACCCGTGACTTGGTGTCCGCCACTGTATTGAGCTTACCAGGAAAGTAGGTAGCTGATATCCAAATATTTCTTTCAATACACCAGAGCCAGATTGAGTTTGCCAGTTCATCACAAGAAATTGACTTTATACCACCCATATGATTTAAATATGCCACCACAGTGGTGTTATTTATTTGAAGACGGACATGCGTATGATGTAAATTCATGCAATAAGCTCGCAGCCCGTGAAATGCTCCCAGCATTTCCAAATAGTTTATCCCTTGTGATAATAGAAGGGTAGATTCATGTAAATCCCATCTACCGCCACCCCAGCCTTGGGCGCTTGCGTCGGTTTGTACCACGACTGACCGATTCGGTACAATAATGGGATTGAATGAGTCACGAATATTATCAATCCACCATTGTAACTCAACTTTTGCCTTGATTGGCAGCTGCATAGGCCAATAAAAATGTCCAACAGTTGTTTTTAATGCTGACATTTTTGTAAATCTTTGCAAATTTTGATAGTGTAGTGGGCCAAATCGCACAACTGGAAATGTCGTTTTCCAATTACCTTAGCAGCATGTCTGATTGTTGGTTTCCTGGCACAAGCAAAGTTGTTACATGCTTCAATAATATCCGTTGCCTTGTTATCTGGGATGGTAACAATCATCTGATTGGTGTTAGTTGTGAATCCCAGGTAGTCCATAACCTGTGAAGGGTAGAACTTAGATTTGTCTGGATGGATGACAAACCCTAATTTTTGAAACAATGTTTTAGTATCTGTCACTGCTAAATTTGCCGATTCCATAGTTTTTTTCCCACAATCAACGATGTCATCTAAATATGCCTTGTTTTGTCTTCTCAGGGATGCCAATACTGGTTTCAAAATTTTAGTAAATAACCTCGGGGCTGTTGTAAGCCCATTGGGTAGGGCTCTATATTGCCATAGTTGATCCATCCAGACAAACTTCAAGAACTTCCGGTGATGTTTCCGTATGGATACTGAATAGTATGCATCTTTTAAGTCAATGCATGCCATGAAGCTGACATTTTTGGAAATCAGTAATTTAGCCGTTTCGAATGTGTCCTTTTTAAAATGGGTTAAGTCAATAATAATCCGACATCCACCATCTTTTTTGGTTTTGGTAAAGATGTTGGATACGAACTCACGAGGTTCATGTATCGTTTTCTCTATCACCCGCTTGGCATGTAGCCTTAAAATTTCCTCATGTCCTTCTGCTTTCTCCATATGGTAAAGTGCAATTTTTCGGTTTGGTACATGTTGAGGCGGGGGAGGTTGTTCATTTATGAATTCAATTTCATACCCCTGAATACTTTGTAATATAAATGAGTCTGAAGTTATAGAGCTCCATGCATCCCAGAATAAACGTAATCTCCCACCAACCTGCGAGGTTAAACATGCAGCACTCGCATGAGAACCAGACCCCCTTACCTCCATGGTTACCGGCGGGGCCTGATGTTCTGGGTTTTGGTGCTCCGTTGTGTTGCTGGGGTGTGGGGTTGACGCATCTTCCACGCCGGTCGCCGATGGCCCTGCCCTAAAAAAGGCTTCTGTTGATGGGGTGTGGCCGGCGTGAAGGTCCTTGATGTTCTTTCAGGTTGCCCCCGAGGTCTTATGTATGGATTGTGTCTACGAGATGCCGGCCTGCTGGAGGAAGGTGGTTTCATCAAACCGACTGCCTTTGCCTCCTCGTCCAGGTCCTTGACCTGTTTGGACAGTTCCTCACCAAACAGCTGTCTCGGTGGCCGCGTTGCAGATGCCTTGCCCAACCCCGCAAACTTGGGGTTGAGAGTTGGTTTAATGGAGAATTTCCGGAAGGAGTTTATCTCGTACTGTGTATTACACAGTAACGAGAGTGCATCTTCCTGCTCTTCCGTCATCTCAGTGCCGTCTGTCGACCTGGCAAAGGCAGTGATTCCCGACGTCAACAGTTTCAGGATCTTTTGAAGTTTAAGTTCCTGGGCCCTAATCCCTGGACTGATATTTCCCCAGATGGGCGTGTTGACTGTCGGAACGTTCAGCGAAACACAGCTGTCCGGGGCCTTATATTTATTAATTACCTCGGTCAGTACCTGATCCTGCAGCTGGTGTGTTGTGAGGAAGTCAATGCTCACCGCTTGTTTTGGCTGCCGCTAGTCCGCAGTCTTCCGGACTGGAGCGGCCCCCCTGTCTGGAATGACAAAAGCAGTGAGGAGTCGGTTCCAGCTGCCGAAGCGGGGTTCACCGATATCCGCGCGGGCTTGCCGCTTGTCCTCCCCCGGGACAAAGGCGACGCATGGTCACGTCCAGCTGCTTACGCGGGGTTCGGTGACCGGAATATGTTGCCACCGGCCCGCGATCTAGCAGGCTCTGCCGGTGATGGGTCTGCGCCAGCCGCATCCGCGGGGCTCCCGGACACAGATCTCGATCCCTCACCGGTCCACGATCTGGTGGACTGCTCCGGTGGCAAGTCGACGCCAGCCGCCGCAGCGGGGCTCCTCGACCTCAGTGCGGTTCTTCCCCTGGTCCGCCCTCTGGTGACCTGCAATGGAGGGGAGACAGAACGTGCCGCAGAGCGGGGAACACGTTTACGCACCTTCATGCCACTGTCCCTATGTTTAGGTGACAGTGGTAGGGAGTCAGGGTCTTCCCTACCCTGCTCCCACGCGGTGCTCCTACCACCATGTGGCTCCATAGTCAGCCGTGGTGGAGAGTCGGGTCCTGGTTGTGCAGGGCTCCCCGACTTCCGCGTTCTTTTCCCGGCTCCGACGAGCGGGTGCTGCCGGTGTAGCGGGCAGCTCCGGGGAATGCGGCCGCTGACTCCTGTCGGAAGTCCCGCAGCTGGAGGCATGTTTCGCCTTACTCCTTTTGTCCATCGTCCCTGTGAACACAAAAGTTTTTCACAGGAACTAACCAACTCAAGGTTAGTTTCACTTACCTGAGCGGTCCTTTTTGAAGGGCTGGTGGAGGAGCGCACTCCCCCCCTACCCAACTGTCGACTGCAACTGCAAGCGACGATATGTCACGCATGCGGGGTCTTCATGAAGTCACTCATGTGACTTTGAAATGAAATTAATGTCTCACAAAGTACTAAAAACATTTTGACTCAACGACTTTCAGTTATTTTACAAACAGATGTCAGTGCTTCGGGATTGGGAGCCACTGATGCCGAGTCTAGTTGTGGTGGCAGATGGAGTGTGCAAGAGGAATTAATCCTGCAGAGGATAAATGACAGAATTGCTGGGTGCATTCTATGGCCTAAAAGCATATTGTTCAACAATGAATGATTTACATGATCAGCTCCAGATTGACAATACCACGGCTGTTGCATATTTCAATCAGATGGGAGGAATTAGGACAGTATCATGTGATAATCTGGCTAACCTCATTTGGGACTGGTGCTTTCCCAGAAATATCTGGGTCTCAGCTATCTACCTACCAGGTAGAAATAATGTGATGGCAGACACCAGGTCACACAAATTTAATGACAACAGAGAATGGCTGCTGAATCCAAAAGTTTTTAAAATGATTGTCAGCCGGTATGAATTGCCAGACATAGATCTGTTTGCATCCAGGCTAAATCACCAGTTACCTAAATGCGCTCCATGGGAACCAGATCCAGGGTCAGTAGCGGTGGATGCATTCTCGCTACATTGGGGACATACATTCTTTTACGCTTTTCCCCCATTCTGCCTCATCAGTCAATGTCTCACCAAAATAGAGCAGGACTCTGCCTCAGGAGTTTTGGTGGTTCCAGTCTGGCCTACACAGTCATGGTTCCCTTTTGTCCTGAGACTGATGACACAGCCATTCATGACTGTCCCCAAATGCAGCAACTTGTTGGTTCATCCGGTTACAGGAGAAAGTCATCCTTTACATGATCGTATTAATCTGTTAATCTGCAGATTCTTACCAGACCGTTCCAAGGGCTCGGACTGTCAAGTAGGACCATAGATGTGATTACTGCGGCCTGGAGAGATAGCACTAAAAACAATATGTATCTCATATCAGGAAATGGGAGATGTTTTGTTTACAGTCAGATATATCTTATACTGCAAGCATACCAGATGTAATGGAGTTCCTTGCTACATTGCCTTTTGATGAACAATTGAGATAAAGTGCCATTAATAGTGCTCAGAGTGCTTTGCCCTCCTATTTAAGGCAATTGTCGGGACAACAATCTATCGGGTCTCATCCGCTAGTGTCCCAATTCATGAAAGTTATTTTTAACAAAAACCCTCCTAAGTCTAGATATACAGAAATCTGGGATGTGAGCATAGTTCTCACACTGCTTCGGCAATGGGCTCCAATCACATCTCTATCTTTTCAGAAGTTAACACTTAAAGTGGTTATGCTCATGTATCAGCGCAATGGTTCAGACATTGCAAAAGCTACGGCTGGATAACATGCATTCTTCTGTAGATAATATTACGTTTTATGTATATGATTTAATCAAACAAAGCAGGCCAGGGATGGCTGGAACCAAAATAAGCTTTAAAGCATACTCCGTTGACCTAAGGCTATGTGTAGTTACGCACCTGAGTCAATATATCGAGGTAACTAAGAGTCTCAGAGGCTCTGAAACAGCGATGCTCATCAGCCACAAAAAAAAACTCATAAAAAGGTGTCAGTACAAACTATTTCTAGGTGGCTAAAAAAAGGTTTTGGATTGTGCTGAAGTAGACACTCATGTGTTTAAATCTCACTCCACCAGGGTGGCATCAACATCCGCAGTGAAGGCACAGGACGTGCCTCTAGATCAAATCCTCGGGGCCGCAGGATGTTCTGATGAATCAACGTTTTCAAAGTTCAATGACAAACCTGTCCTGGCAATGCAAGGTTTTGGGCATGCTGTTTTGGGTTCTGTTTGATTTCTTTTTGTAATTTTCATTTGTAATTTCCCCTTGGGATAGAGGGATTATTACTGTTTTGTTTATTATTAAAATGTTCATTGGATAATTTAAGCAACGTTCAATACATTATTTGTTCAATCATGTGTCACTCCTGTGTTGTATGGAAATGGATCTACGGCATGAAATCACAGAGCTTTGAAATCTTCACGTAGTCACTCACGTGACTCCGGAGTAAAATAATAAGATGAAAGTAAGTTTGATCTTTATTTTATGAGGAGTTACGATGAGGGATTACGTGCCCTCCGCTCCCGACCCTCATAATCACAAAGATCGTCTGGTAGTTCTAGTCTTCTAATGTCTTACTATTTCACTTCGACTGTAGTTACTGTGATTTCATGCCGCTGCTTTGAAGTATGACGCACATGCGCCTGGCGGGGCTTCTTCACGTAATCCCTCATCGTAATTCCTCATAAAATAAATATCAAACTTCAAACTGGTAAGTTCGCATTTAATCTTACTATTAAACTCCATTAACTATTATTCAACCCACTTGCCCACCTGATCAAGAATCTGCTGTAAACTTTGTTAATCATCTTTGCTATCGACGATACCATCCACTTTAACGTTATTATAAAAATGTACTGCTTTCTACATTCCAATCCAAATTGTTGATATAAACAACAAACAGTGATGGGCCCTGCACTGATCTGAGCACCACTAGTCAAAGATCTCCACTCCAAAAGACAACTTTCTACCAGCACTCTCTGTGTCATTCCATGAAGCCAATTTTTAATCCTGTTCATGAGCTCCCCCTGGATCCCTGGCGATCTAACATTGCAGAGCAGTCTACTATTTGGAACCTCTCCAAATGCTTCGGTGAAGTCCATATAGACAACATCTACAGCTTTGCCTTCAGACATTTTCATGTTTAATTCTTCAAAAAACGCAATTGGATTTGTAAGAGAATTCTGGGAATACAAATTTGGGAGAATGCGATTGTATCCATTAGAAAATGCTGTACTGAAGGCTTTGATTTTCCCAAGTGGTATTTTATAACAATTAAACATGGAAAATTAAAAAAAAGCCCAACTAAAAGTTTAATATCAACAGATCCACATGTGGGATACGAAGTGCCTTATATGCCAAAATATTTAACTACACTTGATACACTTGATGTGTTCTTTGCACATCATAATTTGGGGTTCATTAAACAAGTATTTCAGACAGATGATTACTCACAACTTTTCCACACAGAGAGTTGTGAATCTGTGGAATTCTCTGTCTCGGAGGGTGGTGGAGGCCGGTTCTCTGGATACTTCCAAGAGAGAGCTAGATAGGGCTCTTAAAGATAGTGGACTCAGGGGATATGGGGAGAAGGCAGGAACGGGATACTGGGGATTGGGGATGATCAGCCATGAATGGTGGTGCTAGCTCGAAGGGCCTACTTACTGCAAATGGTGGCTCGGCTGATTTGGGTTTAAGTTAAAAGGCACTACTTACTGCAAATGGTGGCTCGGCTGCTTTGGGTTGAAGTTAAAAGGCACTACTTACTGCAAATGGTGGCTCGGCTGCTTTAGGTTGAAGTTACAAAGCACTACTTACTGCAAATAGAAACTGCACTTGAATTTGGTGGCCTTGCACCCTGCTTGAAATGGTAGGAAAATGGATTTGAATTTGGTGTCCTTGCACCCTGCTTGAAATGGAATTTCAAGGAATAGCCATGAGTCAACTGCCAGCCCACCAGCTGTGAGTGAGCTTCCAGCACATCAGGCTTGAGGGACTGAGCTGCCACCGCAATAACCCATACAAGTGCTCCAGAAAGCCCCCCCCCCACTGGCCACCAATATTGGAATTGGTGGAGAGGTGGAATATTGCGTCGGGGGACCAGCCCTCCCATGTGAACATGGCACCCAACGGGTCGCACTTAGTCTAGTAGTTTTATAAATCTCATACTAATTGTTTAATGTTTAATGTTTGGTGATCACAGTTGCTTCTCTAGTTACTGAAACAATGTGGTATCAATTCAGGCAGCATTGTGTCAGGAGGTTAGGGAGAGGCCACTGATAACTGTTTGATGACATCCTGTGCAACCTCTCCTGGAATCCTACATCATTGCCCGAATAATTTTGCTTTCTCCACTTCCACTGGGAAAAATGATACAACAGTGGCACAGATATGTGGAGAGTGGGGTCAGTTAAAGTGAAGAAAGGTATGATATTGTAGAATGCCACCAAGATAAATTACGAACAGGAGCATTAACATGGACTACATAATGAAGAGGAAATCCTATGTTTGATCTTGCTGTGCACTATACATGTAAAGACTCGACATTATTGCTTAAACTAACAGTTACATTGGGGGATGAAAATGGTAACATTAAGATGATGAAATATGACAGATAGAATCAAATCGATTCCTTGTCCATTCAAAACACTTTGGACTGCTGTCTGTGAGCATTGTCTCTTGGAACATGTTAAGTCTGAAATAAGAGAAGGCCAGAACTATTTTTTTCAAATTTGGTCTAGATTTCCAGTTACTGCTCTGCCAGTGATAGTTGAGAATATAATAATATCAGCTGCAATAAATATGAAGTCTTGGCTGCATCTCTCTTTATTTAATTTATCATATTGCTGCCAATTTAGAAATAATATTGCACTGTAGAGCTGTTTGGGGAGAAGCCAGCTATTGCCACTTGAAGATTCAGATTAATTCAGAAGTGATTTTGAAACTTCCTTTGTTGACACCATTGTCATGATTGCAAGTTTTCAGTTTAAAAGTGACAATTATTCCCAAGATTTTCTCCAGTGTATCCATTGTTGTCAAAACTGATAAAGGACAGACTGATTGTCTTTTAATATAAATATTATTTTTCACATTTGACTCCAGTTGCCATTCAGGTCTCTGATGTGAGGTTTGTCTGCTTTTGATGCACACTGTCAAGCACCTGCTTACACGACTGCAAGTGTAATAGAGTAGATTTGTTTGGGAAGAAGCAAGCTATTGCAACAAGATGATTCTAATGCATTTAGACGCATTCAGACAAAGTGACTTTGAAACTGGTTTTGTAGAGTCCATGATCACACTTGCAAATTGAGAGCAATGTTTAGATGTTTTAAAAAGTGAAGACAAAATTGCAGAAATGAAGCCCCATTCAATTAAAAGAGGAGGAAGGTTCTGAATAACTGTTTCTTTAATTTGACAACAAATAATTTTACACGATAACTCTTGCTACTAATTAGAACTCTCAAAAATGATAAAAAAAATTCCTAGCTTTATTTTCAATACTAATGTATCCTCAGCACTGAAAGAGTTAATGATCAAGTCAGAGTCTGTAGGTGTTTTATTAGAGGTTGATATAGGGCAATTCCAGAAGGTATTAGAGATTTACAAAACATCTAAGTGTTTTGATTTAATAAAATCACATTTAAACTATTAGTGTCATGGGCTTTCTTTATTATTTAAGCTGACGGATGTCTTTGGTCTTTACACTAAATGTGTGCATGATGGTAGCATGTTGCAAAATCCAAGTAGAGTATTGAAGTTTGAATGCTTCCTATCCAGTGAGCAGCAAGACAATGTTCTTGCATCTACTCAGAAATCTGCAAATATTACACTGTGTCAGTGACTGCAAAAGCAACAGTGATTACATGTCATCAAACGGAAATCCTTTATCCCATCACTTGTGTGAGAAAAAAAGAAAAGGTTTCCCTTTGAAGTACTAATTGACTGTCTGTATCAATCAGCAGCTAAACTCTTTCCTGAATGCATTTGGTCTCCAGAGTAACTGAACAGTGATCTCCCAATGTCCATCCAGTCCAATATATTCAGCAGCATTTTTGTACTGGATACTGACATTATGTAATCAATTTTTTCAGGTTTGTCCACTGTTTGCCTCTGATAAAATAGATATAGATATGTGCAAAGAGTTGAAGAGTTTGATACTTTATTATTAACCATATAACAATATAACAATTACAGCATGGAAACAACACCTCTCGGTCCTTCTAGTCCGTGCCGACCATTTGTTTTCTCCTAGTCCCATCTACCTGCACTCAGACCATACCCCTCCATTCCCTTCCCGTCCATATACCTATCCACTTTTCTTTTAAATGTTAAAATCGATCCTGCCTCCACCACTTCTGCTGGAACCTCATTCCACACAGCCACCACCCTCTGAGTAAAGAAGTTCCCCCTCACGTTAACCCCTAAACTTCTGTCCCTTAATTCTCATG
This sequence comes from Okamejei kenojei, assembly GCA_035221665.1. Taxonomy (NCBI): domain Eukaryota; kingdom Metazoa; phylum Chordata; class Chondrichthyes; order Rajiformes; family Rajidae; genus Okamejei; species Okamejei kenojei. Next base: position 96,696,882 of record CM069136.1, on the reverse strand, counting down.
TCATGCCCTCTTGTTTGAATCTTCCCTACCCTCAATGGGAAAAGCTTATCCACATCAACTCGGTCTATCCCTTTCATCATTTTAAAGACCTCAATCAAGTCCCCCCTTAACCTTCTGCGCTCCAAAGAATAAAGACCTAACTTGTTCAACCTTTCTTTGTAACATAATTGCTGGACCCAGGCAACATTCTAGTAAATCTCCTCTGTACTCTCTCTATTTTGTTGACATCCTTCCTATAATTAGGCGACCAAAATTGTACACCATACTCCAGAATTGGTCTTACCAATGCCTTGTACAATTTTAACATTACTTCCCTACTCCTATATTCAATGCTCTGATTTATAAAGGCCAGCACACCAAAGGTTTTCTTTACCATCCTATCTACATGTGATTCCACCTTCAGGGAACTATGCACAATTATTCCTAGATCTCTCTGTTCCACAGCATTGCTCAATTCCCTACCATTTACCATGTATGTCCTATTTTGATTTGCCCTGCCAAGATGTAGCACTTCACACTTATCAGCATTAAACTCCATCTGCCATCTTTCAGCCCACTTTTCCAAATGGCCCAAACCTCTCTGTAGACTTTGAAAATCTACTTCATTATCCACAACGCCACCTATCTTAGAATCATCTGCATACTTACTTATCCAATTTTCCACCCCATCATCCAGATCATTGATGTACATGACAAACAACAGTGGACCCAATACAGATCCCTGAGGCACCCCACTGGTCACTGGCTTCCAACCTGACAAACAGCCATCCACCATTACTCTCTGACATCTCCCATTCAGCCACTGTTGAATCCATCTTGCTACTCCGCCATTAACATTTGAGTACAAAAGCAGGGAGGTTCTACTGCAGTTGTACAGGGTCTTGGTGAGGCCACACCTGGCAGTATTGCGTACAGTTTTGGTCTCCTAATCTGAGGAAAGACATACTTGCCATAGAGGGAGTATAGAGAAGGTTCACCAGACTGATTCCTGGGATGGCACGACTTCCATATGAAGAAAGACTGGATAGACTCTCTGTGGAAAATCATTTTTCACACAGAGAGTGGTGAATCTGTGGAATTCACTGCCACAGAAGGTAATTGAGGCCACTTTGTTTGCCATATTTAAGAGGGAGTTGGATGTGGTCCTTGTGGCTGAAGGGATCAGGGGGTATGGAGAGAAGGCAGGTACAGGATACTGAGTTGGATGATCAGCCATGATCATATTGAATGGCGGTGCAGGCTGGAAGGGCCGAATGGCCTGCTCCTGCACCTAATTTCTATGTTTCTATGTTTCTATGTTAACACCCAAAGATTGAACCTTCTTAACCAACCTTCCATGGGGAACCTTGTCAAAGGCCTTACTGAAATCCATAGAGACAACATCCACTGCTTTACCCTCATCAATTTCCCTAGTAACCGCTTCAAAAAATTCAAGAGGTTTTGTCAAACATGACCTTCCAGGCACAAATCCATGTTGACTGTTCCTGATCAGACCCTGTTTATCCAGATGCTTATATACATTATCTCTAAGTATCCTTTCCATTAATTTGCCCACCACTGACGTCAAACTAACAGGTCTATAATTGCTAGGTTTATTACCTTTGAACCCTTTTTAAACAAATCCCTGGAAGCTGTAGAAACTTTGTTACTTTCACAAAGTACGCCTAATCCTCCGGCACTCCATTCCTGTTTCTAATGAGATTTGAAATATCCTTTTGCTGTCATAGCTCCTGCTATTTCTACTCTAACTTCCCTCAATGTCCTAGATACTTCAATGTACTGAACTATCCTGCACACATTTTACAAACTCCAAACCATCCAGGATGTGTTTCCCAGTCTGGAGACTTATCCACTTTTATATTATTACACTCTAAAAGTGTTGTACACCGTTCCCACTTCTCAGTTTACTCCCTCCTCCTATCCTCCCAAAGCACTGATGTAATATCCTCTCTGACAAGCAATGCAACACCTCCACCTCTGGTCCCTCCAATTCTATCACACCTGAAGCAACGAAATCCTGGAATATTTAGTTTCCAATCACAGCCCTCCTGCAACCATGTTTACCAAGGTTACCATTAAGGAATGGAATGCTGGAAGATCAGTTTCAATAAATGTTCTTTTCTTCATTAATTAAGTCATTAAGTGGTGATTAATCATTAGAGTTCAGAATGGTCCCCGGTATGGCTTTCTTCTATTATTGTTAGTCCTCTGTATTATGGCTCTGAAAATACTTTAAGATGGCTTTGTTGAGCTTATAATTCCAAAAAGTACTATGGTACAGAAAGAGGATATTCACGTCTTTGAGTCTATGTTGGGTCTTAGTAGAGTAATCCTGACAATGACATTCCCTCTTCTTTGCACTACAAGTTACCCTCTGTCAAGAGAATATTCAATTCCTTACTGAAGGCACAACGCATTTTTCCCCACCATCCTGACAAGAAAAGTATTCTTGATTTAAACTGCCAGGAACTGTCTTTTCACATCCTTCCTGCATCCTTTTGTCTGTCAGTATTTTACTTTTTATAGATAGTCCTTTAGTATAGCAAAATATCACTAAATGCTTTGATGGAATATTATTAAACACAATTTGTATTGGAAGCTTTGAAGTATGTACAGAAGTGGTTTAATAGAATGCAACCCGGATTAACAGTTATCAAGTATAAGGAGAAATTGTGTAGGAAGGAACTACAGATGCTGGATTCATCGAAGATAGACACAAAATGCTGGAGTAACTCAGCGGAACAGGCAGAGGCTTTGGAGAGAAGGAATGTGTGATGTTTTTGGTCGAGACCCTTCTTCAGACTGAAGAAGGGTCTCGACCCAAAACATCACCCATTCCTTCTCTTCAAAGATGCTGCCTATCCTGCTGAGTTACTCCAGCATTGTTTCTCTATAAGGGGAGGTTGGACGGACTTGCTTGTTTTCTCTGGAGTGTCAAGGGTTCTGGTGACACCTGAGAGAAGTGTATAAAATGTTGACAGGAATAGGTAGGGTAGACAGTCAGAACCTTTTCCCAAAGTGGAAATGTCAAAGACTAGAGGGCATAGCTTTAAGGTCAGAGATGGAAAGTTTAAAGGAGATGTGCAGGTCAGATTTTGTGTACCGATAGTAGTAGGTGTCTGGAACACACTGCCAATGGTGGTGGTGGAAGCAATTGCAACAGTGATGTTTAAGAGACATTTAGCTCGGCACATAAATATGCTGGGAATAAGGGATATGGATTATGAGCAGCCAGAGAACATTAGTTTAATTTGCATCATGTTCAGCACAGATATTGTGAGCTGAAGGCCTGTAGCTATATTGTACTGCTCTACATTCTAATTTAATATTTAGGGAGGGTATCCAACATCTTAGAGGCCTTGCAGCTAAAAGCACTTTTTCCTTTGATTGAACATAGGAAACTGGGGAAATTGATAGCAAGTTTATTATTGAGGACTGAAATGGGTGCTCCCACAATTCACAAACAAACAATATTTCAGGAATATGGACATAGAAGCGGTGTTCTGTACCATTTCCCCTCATTTTTATAGTGCTGAAATAAAAGTTGCCTATTAAAGGACCCATTTATTTTATTCAATTCCTTAGTCTGCAGACCAGTTTGGGAATCTCCCGACGACTTTAAATTTGGACCCAGGAGCTCATCATCTCCTGCTGTCAGAAATGATTTCCTGTACAATAAAATCTTATCCATTAAATTTCTTCCGAGACAGGCTCAATTTTAACTCAGCAGTTGACTGATTGGCAGCCTGAGTCTGGGCCCCTCCGCACCATGCTGCTGGGCTACTTTAAAGGGGATGTCCAATCTAGATCAGAGGAACGCATCCACTTCTAATTGTTTAAATGAAAGGCTGCTGGAATTACAGGAATGGTTTGACCTCAGGTTAACTATCAAAAAAGCATGTATGGAATTACCATAGTAATTCTGTACATGCATGACAAATGATTTGCCTGTAAAGTCTATATCCTTACACTAATCTTCCCCTTGACAGTAAGTTCATTCAAAATTATTTTCCTTGTAAAATTAGACTGGATTTAATATACTTACTTTTTCAGTAGTGACATGAACTTTGAATGAAATGTGTTTATTGTCTTCAGGGCAAAGTTGAGGAAGAAATGATAGGTAAAATATTATGCATACAGTCACTGCTATAGCTGGACAGCTGACAAATAGAACAAACCTATTCTCTAGTGTATGTGTTAAACCTATAATGTTCCATTGGCTTCAGTGGAACTGATTTTCAGAGGCAGTTTATACACATGTATTATGACATTGTATATTTAATGCATGCAACTGAGAAGATTCTATTATTTTTACTTGTCTCTTTACCTCTTCTTACTTTATACCCAATTCATAATGTGCTCCTGAAAAAAACAATGAAAACAGAGCCTTACTTTAATTTAACTAATTTCTGACAGTTGATTATATATTCTCACCAAGCAAATTGTTCAATAACTGTAGTATGTTAATTTCACTAAACACCCCCAATGCTTATGTACAATATTTTTGGAGAAATAAATCAGTGTAGGGAATTGTAATCATTACTGCAGACCAAACCAGAGCTTTCCACTATATTACCACCACGTAAGTAAACTGATAGGAGGGAGGTGAATTATTTTCCCTTTTTCAGAAGAAATAAATGTATCATTACAGTTCAGAATGGAGCTCAACAGGTTTTTACATTTTTAGGGCTGTTACCAGGCTTTTTCATCAATAAACCAGTCACCTTACACCAGAGCTGATTTCCTGTCAGTAACTAAAGAAAGAACATGGTAATTTTTATCTTGAATCTGCCCATGAGGAAAGGTGAGACAATTTGCTACATTAGAGTGAATGGTTGATATAAACATCTTAATGGAAAACCACTGAAGTATGGCTCAATGCTTTGCCACATAACCATAAACTGTAATCTACAGGTAACATAAACATGATTCTCTTCCCTCTCGATAATGCTGGTACCTGCTTCTTTCCCATGACTGGAAGAGATGAAGGGAAGCTGCTTAAGCTTACTGGTAAGGATATACAATCAATACAAATGGTTTAAATTGACTATGTTAGTAACATGGTCACATGGCTAAGGAATTTATGCTACTTCACCCTTGATATATGTATAAGCTAATTTTAGATTTAGATTATCTTTAACTGTCTCCTCTTAATACATTGCATGGTAAAGTGTAAACTTCAATCTTTCAATGGTTAAAGGCAAAAACCTCAATGTTTACATTTTAGATCATTTCCATGTACACTTTTGTTCCTGATTAGAATCAAAAGATCAGTGAGTGTTTAATGTTGAACATGTTTTGACGATTTTAATTTACATTAATTGGACTTGAAAACTGGCAAAACTAAGTGCATTCTGCTCCATTCTAAACTCTGGGGAACAAAAGCTAAACCTGCTACTCAAGCGCAATAGTGAGGGATGTGATGCTCTGTTAAAGGTGTCATTCTGAAGATTTCCAATTCATCTTGTTAGGTGGGTGTAAAATATTCCATGGAAGAATTTAGATGGAAAGTACTTAGATTTTCAGCAAATGGTGAAATTCAGTGAATAGGGGATCCTGACCACGGGTACCGTCTGTACACAGTTTGTACGTTCTCCACATCACCTGCGTGGGTTTTCTCCAAGATCTTTGGTTTCCTCCCACATTCCAAAGACGTTCAGGTTTGGAGGTAAATTGCATGGGTATAAATGCAGATTGTCCCTAGTGTGTGTAGGATAGTGTTAATGTCATTGGTTGGTGTGGACCTGGTGGGCCAAAGGGTCAGTGTCTGCACTGTATCTCTAAACTGAACTAAACTAACCCCAATGGAATTGCAAGTTGGGCTCCTCTTTTGAGTGCTGGGTTTAATTTCCTTGGCATTATTACTGTTAACCTTCCAATTTGCAGTCCTTGAATGAGTGGGATACCTCATTAGTTACGTTTTTATAGTATTAAAAGCTTTTGTGTAAACCCTCAACACCTCCATGATGGTTTAGTTGGGGTTGGAGTCATTCTTGTGAATGGGAATATTCCTGTCTTCAGATACACATACATTTTGCTTGTGCTAGCAAGAGAAGTCTCTGTAAACACAAGGAACTGCAGATGCGAGGGAATAGAGGAATCGATTGGGTAGATGCACAGAGTCTCTTGTCCAGAGTACGGGAATCGAGGATCAGAGGACATAGGATTAAGGTGAAGAGGAAAAGATTTAATAGGAATCTGAGGGGTAACTTTTTCATACAAAGGGTGGTGGGTGTATGGAGCAAGCTGCCAGAGGAGGTAATTGAGGCTGGGACTATCCCATTGTTTAAGAAACAGATAGCCAGATTGGACAGGTTTGGAGGGACATGGACCAAGCACAGGCAAGTGGGACTAGTGTAGCCGGGACATTGCTGACCGGTGTGGGCAAGTTGGGCCGAAGGGCCTGTTTCCACACTGTATCACTCTATGACTCTCTATGCTGGAACCTTGCGTAGAATGCAAAGTGCTGGAATAAATTTGAAGAATCTAAAGAAAAGTCTTGACCAAAAACATTGCCTAACCATGTGGCTCAGTGATGCTGCCTGAACTTTGTGTTCTACCCAAACACAGAGCCTCTGCTCTGTCTCATAGAATTTTGTGGAATTTCATCATTGATTATTATTATTAATCATTAGATGATTCAGTTTTTGCCCTGATTCTGAATCCTATTAGCAATGGAATATTATATAATTTTATATATTACTAGACCGTGGGACCCGTTGCATGGGGGGGTGGGGGGGGGGGGGGGTGGGGGGGGCGGCCTGCGGCGTCACACACACACACACACAACCCCCCCCACCTTGATAATATATTAATATTATTCATTGGCTAGTGTAAGGTTAAAAATACCCCAATGGGACTTATCTATAGGCCCCCAAACAGTTGGGGTGTAAGTTGAATCAGGAGTTAAAATTAACATGTAGCAAAGGTAATGCTGTGGTTGTTATGGGAGATTTCAACATGCAGGTAGACTGGGAAAATCAGGTTGGAACTGGACCCCAAGAAAGAGACTTTGTAGCTTGCCTTCGTGATGGATTCTTAGAACAGTACCCGGACGTGGCGCCAACAGACAAGAGGCCGAAGCAAAGAAGTCGAAGCCAAAGAACAGAATGGAAACGAGGCCGAAACGCCAATAAACAGAAAGAGTTCGAAGATGAAACGCCTACTAACCGAAAAGATGTGACGCCTAAATGCAAACTAACCGAATGGCTGCTCCGTCGAAACACCACCTTCCCGAAAGACAGCGTCGCCTACAGGCCAAAGGACCGACTGCCGCTCAACAGAAACGTCCAATAGCGGACATGACGTTGCCGGGGGTGGGGGGAGTCCCGCCCTATCCACTCATGCATAGCCTCCAACTGCGCAAGCACGGCTAGAGAGGGAGAGGAAGGGGGGATAGAGGGAGAGGGTGAGGGGGGTAAAAAGGGGTAAAAAGGGAGGGACGAAGGAGGGGGAGGGGGTAGAGAAACATAGAAACAAAGAAACAGAGAAACATAGAAAATAGGTGCAGGAGAAGGCCATTTGACCCTTCGAGCCAGCACCGCCATTCATTGAGATATTGGCTGATCATCCCCTGTCCTATCTGTTTTGTAGTCAATGTCTACTATGTTCTGTTGTGCTGAAGCAAAGCAATAATTCCATTGTCCTATCAGGGACATATGACATTAAACTCAATTGAACTCACTTGAACTTGAACTATCCATGTACCTGTCCAAATGGTAGGCCATTTAGGACTGAGATGAGGAAAATCTTTTTAACCCATAGAGTTGTGAATTCTCTGCCACAGAAGGCAGTGGAGGCCAATTCACTGGATGTTTTCAAGAGAGATTTAGCTCTTAGGGATTACAGAATCAAGAGATGTGGGGAAAAAAGCAAGAATGGGGTACTGATTTTGGATGATCAGCCATGATCATATTGAATGGCGGTGCTGGCTTGAAGGGTTGAATGGCCTACACCTGTACCTATTTTCTATGTTTCTATGTCTATGTTTCTTATAGAGTGCGATACTACCTGTCTCAACTACCTCTTCCAGCTGCTTGTTCCATACACACACTGTCCTCCGTGTGAAAAAGTTACCCCTCAATTTCCTATTCAATTTTTCCCCCCTCACTTTAAACTGATGTCCTCTGGTTTTTGATTCCCCTACTCTGGGCTTAGTGACTATGCATCTACCCAATCTATTCCGCTCATGACTTTGTACACTTCAAAAAGATCACTCCTCATCCTCCTGGGCTCCAAGGAATAGAGTCCTAGCCTGCTTAACTTCTCCCGAAAGCTCAGACCCTCAAGTCTTTAGAATAGGTGATAGCAAAGCAAATATGTTGGCAAAACTCCACTCTTTGTTCCTTTAACAAGAGTATTAATTACCCTCATAAATTAGAAGTGAATTTCACTATTTGTTAAACACTGCTTGTTGTCATTTCCTGACTGCTGCAAATGTTTAGGAGCTAATTTGTGAACTATCTGTGAGAATCATCCTCCAGCTGAACAACATTAGGTAGGATGATCACATGAACAATCAGGCTTTTCTTTTGCAAAGCATTCAAGTCATCACAGGTATATTTTAATGGAACTTTATTTATAGTACCTCTCACAAAAAAAGTATAAGGGATGACGTTTGCATCACAGTCGGATATAACTTGGTGTTCGGATGAACAAAAGCCAAGCAAGTATTCACATGCCACCTGGGTACCTGGTTGCTGTGCTCTGTTTCTGCAACGGCTTTATCCCCACCAGACTGACTGCCGCCACCTGCCACTTCACCAAAGCACGTAGCTTACAATTAGGACCGATTGACTGGCTGATGGGGGTCCAAGAGGTGAATAGCTAGGATTACAGCATGCACTGACTGTCAGCTTGTAATTGGGTGGAACCTGAGTCTCACGGCTATACAGGTGTTTGATCAGCACGCACAGACACAAAAATGCATACGGGCACAGCAAACAAAATAAGGGAAAACTTTCTTTGCTGTTGCTGTTTGAATTCTCACACTGACCTAGTACATCCCCAGCCTGCCTAATAAGGGTTTAAGCTTTTCATTTATTTTTTTCTCCTTTATTGGTGCCTGTCAAGATTTAATCTGGACTTGAATGATTGTGAGAAACTCTTGAAGCGAATGCCTGCTGAATTACATCATGTGTCACCCTAGCACTTCCACACGCCCTGTGAATTCTGTCCTTTCTGCTCTGTGCATCCCCAGCCTTCCCTTCTCTCCCTCCACTATCCGTCATCCCCTTCCCCCCGCACTCACCCCACTCTACCCCTGGCATGCCTGCAGAGATTGTGTCATTACCAATGAACAGAAGCACGTAAACCTGCTATGGTTGCTTTTAGTACTCTGCAGCCAATTTGTATAAGCGGAAAATGATCCTCAAAATGGATTTTGAAATCTTCCAACACCATCGCACTGTCACAGAAATCAAGTTAATTAGTTAATTCTGACGCATTATATTTTGCTATATTAAAGCTTGTTTTCTCTTTTTTCAAAAGCAGTTTGTTTTGTTTCATCGAGCTGCATCTCGAGAGGATGATGTTGTATGAATGGATCCAGTCCTTGACTGTTAAACGAATATCTCATCTACTCTGAGAACTTAGCTTCAGTACAAAAGAGGTTGGCAGTCACAACGTGTTGTGTAACTGGAAGCTGACAGTTTTATTTTGTTCCACTTTTCTCTTTATGAAGGCACCCAGTTGCATGGTGTTGGCTGCTCTCCAGTGTCTTGCTGAAGGGGCCTTTCTTTGTGTTGGCCCAAAGCATGAGTTTCAACAGGCCACTGGAATGTGTCACAGCCTATCATCCTCACATACGTCTTTCCAGCAGGGATCTTGTGACAGTTATCTGGAGTAAGAGGTCTGGGTGACTCTCTCTTTCCCTATCCTAAATCTATTGAGCCAAAGCCCTGCTTTGGCAACTTTTTCATGTATAGAACATAAACAGCCATTGCAGCACATATTGGGAATTTTACTGGTAACCTTCCTAACCTACATGGTCTTGAGTCTGTATGGAATAGAGGCTCATCTTTGGTTGTACTGTGCAATGCAGCAGTGGTTCTGTCTATTTTACTCTGCTGCTAAAACATAATTATATTGACATCAGGTTAATTGAATTTCAGAAGCAGAGAACAAATTGTAATCAATAATACATTAGCACATAATGCATACAGCAAATAATGAATTTCTATACTTTGGCTATGGAAGTATAAGGACTTCCATGTGTTAAATGCATTATTAGTTACAACCTAACACAGATCAGGAACACTTTCCCCAATATTAAAGAATTGACTTCCATTTTGATGAAAAAAGGTGTTTTATATGGAGTTATTTATGGGTGGTGAATGTTTGAAAATATGTTTTGTTCCTGTTGTGATGTAGGAAAGGCAGGGAATAGTGCACAGCAAGTTCCTACAAACATCAATGTGACATTCTGTTTTAATGACGTTTTATTCTTGAAATAAAGTTATTTCATATTCATCTTGCTCAGGACATCTGTAGGACTGTTTGTGTAACAGATGACAGAAACAATATATCACTCCCTCAGTGGTGGATTAATAGAGGGCAGAAGGATTGTGTTGGTATAATGCCTCATGCAATTCCTCATACATCCACCATTGTACTACCATCTCAGTAATGGATTAATAGATAGAATCGAGAGGAGTGCATGATTGCAGTCAATGTCATGATGATGTTTGAACAGACTCGGCACTGTTTTATTTATTGTTTAGTTTCAGTTTCGTTTATTGTCACGTGAATAGCTTTTGTTTTTGTTGCATGCTAGCCGGTCAGCATAAAGACAATACATGCTTACAATCGAGCCAGTTACAGTGTCTCGATACATGACAAGGGAACAACATTTAGTGCAAGGTAAAGCCAGTAAAGTCCAATCAAAGATAGTCCGAGGATCACCAATGAGGTAGATAGTAATTTGTCCATATGCATATGAATATTTGCTTACTTCCTTTTCACAATCTTCTTCAATATCTTTTTTTCAATTTTCTTTTGATGTTTTTATTTCTCCCTTTGAAGCCTCTGTTCATACATAAAAGGGTTCTGAGATCATGGAACTATACAAATGCAGGACTTTAATTGTCCTCACTGGTGATTCAATGTTACTGCAATTATACATAACAGTTAATGGGGTGCGGGGAGGGGGGAATGAGTGTAAAAACATTCCCTAATATTTATCTCTAGATCGTGACAACCATTTATTAGAAATTAAGGTGAAACATGTCAATACCCCAACATTCGATCACTTGACTGAACCTTTGCCTCAACTACCTCCTCTGGCAGCTCGTTCCATAAACCCACCACCCTTTGCGTAAAAAAGTTACCCCTCAGATTTCTATAAAATCTTTCCCCCTTCAACTTAAACCTATGCCCTCTGGTTCTTGATTCCCCCACTCTGAGCAAGAGACTCCATCCATCCACCTGATCTATTCCTCTCCTTATAAGATCACACCTCATCCACCAGGGAATAGAGTTCTGCTCAACCTTTCCCTATAGCTTCGACTCTCGAGTGCTGGCAACATCCTGGTAAATCTTCTCTGCATCCTCTCCAACTTAACATGTTTCCTATACATGATGACCAGAACAGAACAAAATGCCCTAAATACACTTACTAACATCTTATCTAACTGCAACATGACCTCCCAACATCTATACTCAAAAATCTAACACAAAAGTCAATGTGCCAAATGCCTTTTTGACCATCTAATCTACCTGCTACGCTGCCTTCAAGGAACAATGTCACTGCACTCCTAGATCCCTCTGCTCTATAACACTTCCCAGAGCCCTACCATTCACTGTGTAGGTCCTGCCCATGCTGGACTTTCCAAATTCTAGTACCGAGGTCGCACTTCTCGGTAAATTCCATCAACTATTCCTCAGCCCACCTGGCCAACCGATTAAGAACCTGCTCCAATTTCTGACAGCCAAAGATTTCTTTAACTCCTCTGTCCTCCTTTTGTGATGTACCCGGCTTAATCTGCCAGACTAATTGCTATCAAAAATACTTTTGGCATAATCTTCCCCCTTTCTTCTGTCATTCCTTAACCCTACATGTTCCTGATGAAAGTCCCACCAATGAAGAGGAAGCTAATATGGCTAAAAGTCCCACCAATGAAGAGGAAGCTAAAATTAAAAGGCCATGTCACTCGCAACCTAACCCCTAACTTCCTGATCTCTTGCAGGAAGGGATTAAGAAGTGGGCAGAGTAAAAGATTCAAGGATGTTCTCAAAGCTTCCTTGCAAAATAAGTACAGCATATCCATTGACTCTGGGAGTTCCTGATCCATGATTGTTCAGAATGGAGAAGGGCCACTTGGACCACAATGGGAACAACAAATCACTGTGTCACTCGGAAATGTAACGGCGTAAATGGTGAGAGCTTCATTTTCCATGATGCTCTTCAAAGAACTGATGCAATTTGGCCCAATGCTTCGGCTGTAAGGTACCACTTGTCCAGAGATTATTATCAATACTATGAAATTAGGCTTTGGTTCTTTAAATCTATGCATATGGGTAGAGCGTAAATCAAATCTTTCTTCTACTAGGCAATCTCGTCAGGAGCTTGAAAATATGTGTTATGGATGAGAAATTGATTACTTTTGAATTATTTGAAGCTCTTCCAGTTCAACTCCCGAACCCCATTCCCTTGCAATCAGAATGGGGTGAAGAAGTGAATCTGTACAAGTGTGATAAATTATTCGCTGCTGCTCCCTTCTTTCTCCAGATTAATATTCCGAACATCCAATCCTGTCTTCACACCTTGTCTTAACCCAGCCATTAAAATGAATTCCTAATTTCTTACCCCATGTTTGTCTCCACAAGCACCAAAAAGATGCAATTCTACCTTTCCCCCCTGTACATTTTCTCTTAGTGTGATCTTTCCTATGTAAATCAATGAACTGCAGAGTGACGAGCTAAACTGGTACAATTTGTTACTGAGTGCACAAAGCACAGATGCACAGAGTCTCTTGCCCAGAGTAGGTGAATCAAGGTCCAGAGGACATCGGTTCAAGGTGAAGGGGAAATTGAGGAGTAACTTTTTCACACAAGGGGTGGTGGTTGTACGGAACAAGCTGCCAGCGGAGGTAATTGAGGCAGATACTATTGCAACATTTAAGAAACAGTTAGAATAGGTTTGGAGGGACAGGGACCAAATGCGAGCAGGTGGGACTACTTTTAGCTGAGATATTTTGGCCAGTGTGGGCAAGTTGTGCCGAAGGCCATGTTTCCACACTGTATCACTCTATGACACTATGACTCTATGAGTGTTACCCAACGAGCTGGCACACCTAAGATAGACACAAAATGCTGGAATAACTCAGCGGGACAGTCAGCATATCTGGAGAGAAGGAATAGGTGACATTTTGAGTTGAGACCCTTCTTCAGACTGTCAGAATAGAAGGAAGCTAGAGATAGACACAAAATGCTGGTAACACAGCAGGACAGAGATAGGGAAGGGTACAAAGGGAATGTAAGGTGTGAAAATGACAGATAAAAGCAGAGAATACTCAGGGTAATGCACAATGCTTCATTGATGGCTGAGGGGAAGTTGACAACAGTAACATTAATCAGGAGGATAGTAAAACTGGTCAGATAACTAGGGTGGTGGAGGGAGAGAGAGAAAGGGAAAGCAATGGTTACTTGAAATTAGAGAAACCTATGTTCACACCGCTGGATTGTAAGCTGCCCACACAAAATATGAGGTGCTGTTCCTCCAATTTGCATTTGGCCTCACTCTGGCAGTGAAGGAGGCCCAGGACAGTAAGGTTAGTATGGGAATGGGATGGGGAGTTAAAGTATTTGGCAACTGGCAGATCGTGTGGGCCAACACAAACCGGCACACCTGTTGTCTAAATGATATCCAGGAGGTGATTAGTTGTTGGGGAAATGATGGGGAGAGGTGCAGAGTTGTTGGTAGTGTGCAAAAATAGCCTTGTGCTGTGGACCAAATAATGCACTTCCAAAAAAAAAAATGCCATGGTGACTAGTAAGAAGTCTTCAATCACCGGAATTTAAGTAACAATTCAAATGCAGGATTTATCCTAGTTTGTAAAGAGTAAATCCAAAAGCAAACAGAAAACTTTTAATGCATTTTTCAATATGGATTGACTATTGGAAACCTACCAAGAAACCTACCAAGAAACATTGTTTTTGAAGCCATCGCTTTTCTAGCTGCATTCAAATCCTTTGATAGGATGCTCCTCCCCATTTTGGTGTAGTAATTTATGCAGAGGGCCCAGCATTCTCTTACAATAGGGAAGGCACAACAGGCCAGGGGTTCTATCAAGAGATCCTGGAAATCCATGTTGTACAACAAATGTACTAATGGAGTAAAGTATGAAATAAACTACTGGAAAATTGTAATACTTTCAATACTGCCGCACCTAAGCATCAGTGATCTGTCTGCTAATCAATCAATGCTTTTTATCACATTCCCATTTTCTGTTCCTGGTTCTTCAGAGATGGCACCCTCAGAGATACTGAATTGCAAAGTGGGTTAAGATCATTGTAACAGGATCAGTGTCTAAGTGTTCCTGTATCAAGTTATCTGATTTTAAAGGATCCTGTTTTGTTTGACATGGTGGAAGCCCCTGGCAGAAAATAGAACTGAACTTTTTGGAAGAAGGTTAGATAGTGGTGTTTTGTAATGCACTATAAAAGAGGTACCTCCAGAGGAGGAAAAAACAACAATCAATTCACAAAGGAGTTATTGCTTTATAACCTAATTACACCTGCATGGTCTGGTAGTGACCCATGATTAGATCAACCTTACTGCATCAGGTTGATCATGCAGAGCATCATGGGTACCACCTGGTCAGCACAGTAAAGCATTCACTGTGAGTGACACTATTTACTTTAGTCTGCCAGTGATGCTATCTGAAGCAGTAGCACAAACAATGGCTGGTCATTTGCACTTTTATATTTGCTAGGCAAACTAGCTTGCTTTCTTGTGAACCTTCTGACCCATGCCTGACCTCTTTAATTGTGGGCCACGACCTTTTGTGTTCTTTCATCAATGTTTGCAAAGGGACCTGTCAGAAAGTGTCGCCATCACTTGCATGCTGCAAGGTCAGGAACAGCATGAGACTCCCAACTTCCTGTTGAAAGAAATAAGAGAGAGAAAGAGCCAGGGGCGGGGCAGGGTAGGGGAAGGGAGAATGAAAGAAAACCAGCTGTGTTTTGGGGCAACTCACATCACCTTCTTGCATACATAGCACCGTCAAATTACCTCACCCAGAGGTGCACTGTCAGGCCAAAGCTGATGGGTCACTGCCCCCATGCAATGACTCTGAATCGAATGCAAAGCAAAGAAAGATAGTGTTACGGTGGTAGTTACATCGTGCCTTCCAGCAAACAACAAACAGCAAATTCAATGCGCAGTGTAACAATGACACCTCTTATCAAGTTATCCTTTTGCTGATGAATCATCGTGAGTTCTTTTTGCTCCTGGTTCAAGCAAAATTGTATATTGGAATTGGAATTAATTTATTAGCCAAGTTTGTAAAAACATACAACGAATTTGATTTTCCATACAGTCATACCAAAAAAACAACAAGCCACACAACTACATAAACGTTAACATAAACATCCACCACAGCGGCTCCCCCACATTCCTCACTGTGATGGAAGTCAATAAAGTCTAAACTTCTTTCCTCCTCATTCTTCCTCGGACGGGGCAGTCGAGCCAGTCGCAGTCGGGACGATCGAAGATCCCGCAGCCGGCAATTGGAGCGCCCGCATCGGGGTGATCGAAGCTCCCGCAATCGGGGCGGTCGAACTCCTGCATTTGTAGCTCCCGAAGTCAGTTCCTGACAAAGGGATGGCAAGCTCCCACGGTTGGAGTTCCCGAAGTCGATCCGCAGCAAGAGGCTGCCAGCACCACGATGTTAGGCCGCAGCGCGGACGGAGATACGATATGGAAAAAGTCGCATCTCCATTCAGGAAAGAAATTTTAAAAAGGTTCCCCCTCCCCCCCCCCCCCCCCCCAAATAATACAAAGCTGAAGATACACTAAAACATACATTTAACAACAGACTAAAAACAACATAAGAAGAAAAGGACGAGACAGACTGTTGGCGAGGCTGCCATTGTATGCTGCCACCCTGCAAGTTAAATTAGGAAAAGGTTTCTAACTAGAGTGTAACCAAGAAATTGGTACATTTTTGGAATGCGCCAATGTGATCTGGTTTCTGGTTGCTGTGAAGGTCGACACAAAATGCTGGAGTAACTCAGTGGGTCAGGCAGCATATTTGGAGAAAAGAAATAGGTTATGTTTCAGTCAAAACCTTGTCTGAAAGCCTGAAGAAGGGTTTCGACCCAAAACGTCACCTATTCCTTGCCTCCAGATATGCCACCTGAATGGTTGAGATTCTCCAGCATTTTGTGTCTATCTCCATCTGCAGTTCCTTCCTACGCATTTTGTATGGTGACTATCCAAATTCCAGCACTGCAGACTACAGTATTTTTCTACCACCTGTACTCCAGTTAATCAGACATGTTCCTTTCTAGTTAACCAAACATGTGTATTAACATGGCACGGTAATATTGGAATTGATGTGTGGACTTAACACTTCGCACCCTGCTGCCCTCGCTCATTGCTCTGGAGGATGAAAACTTGGCCATTTGCAAAGCAAACTCTGATACTGAGACTATTTTCCGAGTTATTATCAGGATAACCATATAACCATATAACAATTACAGCACGGAAACAGGCCCTCTCGGCCCTTCCAGTCCGTGCCGATCATTTGTTTTCCCCTAGTCCCATCTACCTGCACTCAGACCATACCCCTCCATTCCCTTCCCGTCCATATACCTATCCACTTTACTTTTAAATGTTAAAATCGATCATGCCTCCACCACTTCTGCTGGAAGCTCATTCCACACAGCCACCACCCTCTGAGTAAAGAAGTTCCCCCTCACATTACCCCTAAACTTCCGTCCCTTAATTCGCATGTCATGCCCTCTTGTTTGAATCTTCCCTACCCTTAATGGGAAAAGCTTATCCACGTCAACTCTGTCTATCCCTTTCATCATTTTAAAGACCTCAATCAAGTCCCCCCTTAACCTTCTGCGCTCCAAAGAATAAAGACCTAACTTGTTCAACCTTTCTCTGTAACATAGTTGCTGGATCCCAGGCAACATTCTAGTAAATCTCCTCTGTACTCTCTCTACATTTTGTGCATTTGCTGGTAAACATCCCTGTCAGCTGTGAAAACGAAGAAAAGTGGCCTTATCACATTGATTCCATTACAAATTGCTGGAAATACTTGGGTTTTCATTTGTTGCATGGACTGCTGCTTGAATTATGAGGTGACATTTTACAGCAGTTGTTTTATCTTCAATTGACTGCAGCCAAATTCACTTCAAAGCACAAAATTCTATGTGAGATTCACGGAATTCAAAAGTGACTGAATATTAAACTCAACCACTTGGCACTTTTATTTACACTGCTATCTGAATGAAAATCCCTTCCTTTCGGGAAAGAAATATGATTGCAATAATTTGGGGTATAATCGCATCTCTCCAGAAATTCACTTTAGGAGTTGAAGTTGCAAGAAGATCAGTCGTGATCACAACTAACACTAGGGTGGTTTTGAAAGTCCAAGTGACTTCCTTCCGCTCCATTTCTCTTGAGGTCTGTTCTTATGATTCATGCCAACATCCAACAGAGATGGATGTCAATCTCCTTTATACCATTACTGGGAATATCAGGCACCTCGACCTGAAACGTCATGCATTCCTTCTATCTAGAGATGCTTCATGTCCCGCTGAAATACTCCAGCATTTTGTGTCTACTGTTTAGAGATGAACTTGTAATAGGGTGCTCCTGGTACATCCAGGCCTTAGTAGTATTTGAGTAAAACACTGATAATTCTGCAGCCTGGTTGTGCTAGACAACAGATTTTCTGAACCATTGAATGTTACTCCTAGTAATAGCCCAACATACTTTTATTCAAGTTTTTTATTACGTGAGATTAAAGAAAGTGGGAAACAGAACCTGGCAAGTTTCAACGTAAGTTTCAGCTTGTATTTTTCAATCATGACCCAAGGCCACTCTGTGGACCTCTGGCTTACACTTTTGACCAATGAGTGAGCCAGATGTTGAATTGTCGGGATTTCTGAATGGTTAGATACCAGAGTTTAGTGTTGTTACTGTATCTCCTCTGCTTGTGTCCCTTCACTTTAATGACGGAGGAGCACAATTTTGATTGATTGAACCCATGTTCATTCTTGAACTCCAATGCTGTTTGTATGGAGTTTGCATGTTCTCCCTGTTACTGTATGAGTTTCCTCCGAATAAGGAGTAAAATCCAGTGGCCATGTCGGAATTTGATGGGAATGTTGGTTGAATAAAATTGGTTGGGGTAAAAGTAACGTAAAAATGGGTGATTGCTGGTTTGTGCAGACTCTATGGGCCAAATGGCCTGTTTCCATTGCTGTGTCACTATGACTTAAGGAGGATATGAATGGATTGGTGAAAATCTTACTTGCCTGATAGATATCAGTCTAATGTGCAATTAAAAATATTCCCAGGTTGATTACCTAAAATTCAATTCAAATTTTAACCCACCAAGCAGAGCAGGTGGCATGGTTATTTTGAACAAAATCATTGGGAACTGGTTGCAGTTTTAATTGGCAGCCTGAGTGGGGTGGTGAGTTTCCTTGTGAAACCAGGTGGGCCAAGATTGCATAAGCATTGGCGCAATACTTCAGTCGTTCTCTTTTGACCATTTAATTGATCCTCGAGGGTAGACTGTGTGAAGTGTGAAATTGTGCCTCCCTTCCTAGAACAGGATGGGACGCAGAAATTATGTGCAGCTTGGGAAAATACGTGCCCTTGGCATGCATATAGAGCAGTAAGTAAGTTTCCAATCACAACAACTGAGAGTGAAAATCAGGGCCTGAACTTGACTATTTGGATAGGGGAAAAAAGCTGTGGAGACACATTTACTGTTGTTTGGGTGACACACTATTAGCTCCAGGGATCCAAGTTCAATCCTGACAACTGGTGGCTTTTGCATGTTCTCTTTTATTCTACAAAATTATGTTTAATTTGTTTTCTTATAATTGTCACATGTACCAAGATACAGGTACAATAAAAATCTTTGTTTTGTATGATATCTGGGAAGATTAGACCATACATGAATACAGCAGACATTGTAAACAGAGAAAGAAAAGGTGATGCAGCTACAGAGAGAGAGTCCAGATAAAAAATTCAAGGCGTGCTTTGAGGAAGATTGGAAAATCAGGAATACGTCCTTAAAATATGGGAGGCCATTCAAGTTTCATAAAAATGAGTAATAAACTGTTCTTGAATCTGCTGATACATGCTTCAAAGCTTTTGAATCTTTTGGTAAACACAAAATTCTAGAGTAACTCAGCGGGACAGGCAGCATCCCTGGATAGAAGGAATGGGTCACGACGTTTTGGATCGAGACCTTTCTTCAGGCTGAGAGTCAAGGGAGAGGGAGACACAGAGATATGGAACGGTAAGGTGTGAACATGAGACACCTTTTGCCTGTATCTTTTGCCAGAAAGGAAAGGGGAGAGGAGAGCAAGTATGAGTGGTCCTTGAGTATGCTGGTTACTCTCCTGGGGCAGCATAAAGTGAAGATGAAGTCAATGGGGAGGAAATTGATTTGCGGTTAGACTGGCTGCATCCACAACTCTCTGCAATATCTTGTGGCCTTGGGACATAGCAATTGCCATAGCAAGCTGTGATGTATCCAGATAAGATGTATTCTATGGTGCATTTGTAGAAATTGGTAAGAGCAATATGAGATATATCAACTTTCCTTCTTTGGCCCTGATATTCTGGCCTTCTCCCACATTTAAGAAAGATGTGTCTTGGTAGGTTAATTGTCAGTTGTATATTGCTCCTAGTGTGAAAGCAAGTGATAAAATCCAGGGGTGTTGATGGGAATGTGAGGAAAATAACGTATTGGTGAATCAACGTTTGATTGTTGGCATGAGTTCAATAGGACAAAGATCTAATTTTTATGTTCTGTGAATCTACATCAGAGATATTCTTTGAGAAAGTAAGATAATGTAAGATGGTGTGACATATGTCAAAGAGAGTTAAGAAATGAGTTCCTAGGAAGTAGAAACAAATAACTACAGACGCTGGTTAATACTCCAAGGTGCTGGAGAAACTCAGCAAGTCAGGCAGTATCTCTGGAGAACATGGACTGGTAACGTTTTGGGTCGAAACCCTTCTTCAGACTGATTGTAGAAAGAAATCAGGTAAAGGGGAGGTAAGAGGTCAACACAGGTGAGGGGGAGGGAGGTTTACATTTTTGAAAGGCAGATATTTTGAACAAAGGCCAGAGATAAGAACAGTAGACAAAAATGCTGGAGAAACTCAGCGGGTGAGACAGCATCTATGGAGTGAAGGAAATAGGCAACGTTTTGGGTCGAGACCCTTCTTCAGACTGATATGAGAGTGGGGGGGGGGGGGGGGGAAGAAGAAAGGAAGAGGTGGAACCAGTGGGCTGAGGGAGAGCTGAGAAGGGGAGGAGAACGTACTGACTACCTGAAATTAGAGGTCAATGTTCTTACCGCTGGGGTGTAAACTGCCCAAGCGAACTATGAGGTGCTGTTCCTCCAATTTACGCTGGTCCTTACTCTGGCCATGGAGGAGGCCCAAGACAGAAAGATCGGATTCGGAATGGGAGGGGGAGTTGAAGTGCTGAGCCACTGGGAGATCAGGTTAGTTATGGCGAACCGAGAGGAGGTGTTGGGCGAAGCGATCGCCAAGCCTATGCTTGGTCTCACCGATGTAGATCAGCTGACATCAAGAGGAGCGGATGCAATAGATGAGGTTGGACGAGGTGCAGGTGAACCTCTTCCGCACCTGGAAAGACTGCTTGGGTCCTTGAATGGAGTCAAGGGGGGGAGGTAAAGCGACAAGTGTAGCATTTCCTGTGGTTGCAAGGGAAAGTGCCCGGAGAAGGGGTGGTACAGGTGGAAAGGGACGAATTGACCAGGGAGTTACAGAGGGAGCGATCTCTGTGGAAAGCAGACAGGGGAGGAGATGAGAAGATGTGGCTAGTGGTGGGATCATGTTGGAGGTGGCGAAAATGTCGGAGGATTTTTTGTTGTATGTGACGGCTGGTAGGGTGGAAGGTGAGGACAAGGGGGACTCTGCCCTTGTTGCGAGTGGGGGGATGGGGAGTGAGAACAGAGTCACGGGGTGGTAGAAGAGGGGAACCCCCATTCCCTGAAGAATGATGCCCTGGTGTGGAACACCTCATCCTGGGTGTAGATGCGGCATAGACGGAGGAATTGGGAGTAGGGGATGGAGTCCTTACAGGAAGCAGGGCAGCAAGAAGTGGAGTCCATGTAGTCCTGGTACTCCTTCATGGCCAGAGTGAGGACCTCTGGAAATTGGAGGAGCAGTACCTCATATTTCGCGTGGGCAGTTTGCACCACAACGGTATGAACATTGACCTCCAATTTCAGGTCGTCCCTACTTTCTCCTCCCCTTCTCAGCTCTCCCTCAGCCCACTGATTCCACCTCTTCCTTTCTTCTTTCTGCTCCCACCCTCACATCAGTCTGAAGAAGGGTCTCAACCCAAAAAACGTTGCCTATTTACATGCTCCATAGATGGTGCATCACCTGCTGAGTTTCTCCAACATTTCGGTCTACCTTCAATTTTCCAGCATCTGCTGTTCCGGGGAGGTGGGGAGGGGAGGGGGGGGGGGGGGGGGGGTGGGTGGTGGTGGAGGGGATAAATACGTGGGAGTCCAGGTGAGGCACAGGGAAGGGGAGAGGTTAGGAGAGGGGTGGTTGGGAGTAGTTGGGGGTTACTAAAAATTGCAGAATGCAACATTCATACTGTTGGATTATAAGCTACCCAAGCAGAATATGAGGTGCTGTTCCTCTAGTTTGCTTGTGTCCTTACTGTGGCAATGGGGGAGGCCCTGGACAGAAAGGTCAGCATAGAATTGGAAAGGGGAGTTGAAATGGTTAGCAAACAGGAGATCAATGAGTTCTTGATGGACCGAGTGTTCAGAGAAACAGTAGCCAAGTCTACGTTTGGTCTCAACAATGTACAGGAGACCATATAGGGAACATTGAATGCAGTAGATGAGGTTAGAGGAGGTGCACATGAACCTCTGTCTCATCTTCTAGGTGGAGAGGAACGTACCTGGGGAGGGGAGGGTGTAGTTTGGGTAGGAAGGGATGAGTTGCGGAGGGAACAGTTTCCTTGGAAGGCAAAGGAGTGAGGATGGGAAGATGTGACTAGTCATGGGATCATGTTGGAGATGGAAATGTCGGAGTAGAAACATAGAAACATAGAAAAATAGGTGCAGGAGTAGGCCATTCGGCCCTTCAAGCCAGCACCGCCATTCAATATGATCGTGGCTGATCATCTAAATTCAGTACCTCATTCCTGCCTTTTCCCCATATCCCTTGATTCCTTTAGCCCTAAGAGCAAAATGTAACTCTCTCTTGAAAACATCCAGTGAATTGGCTTCCACTGCCTTCTGTGGCAAAGAATTCCACAGACTCACAACTCTTTGGGGAATAAGTTTTTCCTCATCTCAGTCCTAAATGGCCAACCCCTTATTCTGAAACTGTGACCCCTGGTTCTGGACTCCACCAACATGGGGAACATTTTTCCTGCATCTAGCCGGTCCAATCCATTAAAAATTGTATATGTTTCTATAAGATATCCTCTCATCCTTCTAACTTCCAGTGATGAGTATGATTTGTTGGATGTGAAGGCTGGTGGGGTGAATGATAAGGAAGAGGATAACTCTATCCTTGTTCCATGGGTGGAGGGGGGGAGGCTTGAGCAAGAGCAGAAATATGGACACAGGGGAGAAGCATGTGACAGATCCATATATGACAGAAGGGTGGGAAACCATGTTTATTAAAGAATGAGGACATCTCGTATACCTAGAATGGAAAATCCTATTTTGGGAACAGATGGGGTGGAGATGGAGGAATTGAGAATAGGGAATAACCTCTTTGAAAGAGGTGGGGTGGGAGGAATTGTAGTCCGGATAACTACAGTTTATAGTAGGTTTATAGTAGATGGAATATGAGCTGGACGTTTGAAAACTGAAATCAGAAAAGATGTGTAAATTCACAAGAATTTGTGTGAAACTAACAAAAGTTATTGAAAGAAGGCAGAAAAGTAAAGGCCACAAAGGCACTGAGGTTCAACAAATGAACAGCAAACCAAACCAGCTCTCGGACAGTCTCAGTAATCCTTTGTCTCTGCTTTTGGCAGGCAAATTACAGAGAAACCTGTTCCTTGTCTGAGCTGCCACTGGTGCTGCTGGCTTGTGGGAAGTGTCATGTGCATTGATCCTCATATGAAACTGTGAACTGGTGCAGTTAATTAAAGGACTATTGACAGAGCCCATTTGCTGGACTGTTAGCAATGAAGTCAACCACCTGAATAAACAGGAATGTTCTGTGTGTATGGAAGTTATCCACAACTGACATTGTAGCCTCCCACAACATATTTTTTACAGCACGTTTATTTTCTTCTGAATGTTTTCGCTGCCATTGCGAGTGCAGTTGCGTTCATCAGCCGTCAGTCATATTTCTACCCTGTGATGAACCGTAAAGAGACTCTTCAATTGTATTTCCTCTGTTGTGACCTTACCCTCATAATCCAATGATTGGATGCATACTTGCATTGCAGTATTGCTTCGGGTTATGTACTATACCTGACTTAGCTTCTTTGGATTTGAATGAATGAATAGTTGAATAGTTTATTTCGGTCATACATTAAAAAGACCAAAACTTTACAATCTGTGTGAATATGAACTAACACTGTATTCATTTCACACAATGTTCACATAATCAATGACCGAAAAAGGAATAGGTGGAAGCCACAAAGCTTATTTTTGCCTATCCTATAAATCTATGAGTGTTTGCAGGCAGCATTCATACAATTGTTGAGATCTTTGCAACACAGTTTTTATTTTTAATTGTGTGCAATCATGCTTCTGACAAATCTGGAGTTGTGGTCTCATTTAGAACTCTACCTATATGGGAGGTGGTTGACTTGAAGTAATGTTTCTTAGGCAACATTCCTTTCATTCAGTTGTCCCAGTTTTTGGGAGACAGGAGACATTTTAAATAATACAGTAGGTGCTGGAGAAATTCAGTGTGTCAAGCAGGATCTGTAGAGAGATAAACAGATTTACTCCCTTTCATCAGAAATGGAAAAGAAAGGGAACACGTGTCCAGTGAGGAGGTGGTGGAAACAAAGATAAAGACCTAGATTGTCTAAGTAACACCAATCCTGTTGTCTTGATCTAAGTGAGAGTGATGAATGCTTGTTAATCATGTCCAAAGTTTTTGGGAGAGGTGTAAATAATTGGAGGAGAATAAGGGCAGTGGGAAGAAAACAAGATTGAAATGCTTGAAAATCTGAAATGAATAAGATTGCTGGAATTACTCAGCAGATCAAGCAGCAGCTGTGAAGATTGAAAAAATAGGTTAATGTTACAGTTGACAGAGCATTTCCTGCACATCCTGGTCACTCTATCATGCTATAGATGGATAAACTTACATAGGAACTGTAATTACAGTAATGACACAGGGAAAGGTTACTTTTCTTAAATAGATGAATTCTAATTTGAGCTCCAAGGGCAGCAAAATGCCCAAACAGGTTCATAAATCATTGGAGCAGAATTAGACCATTTGACCCATCGAGTCTACTCTGCCAGTCAATCATGGCTGATCTATCTTTCCCTCTCAACCCCATTCTCCTGCCCTCTCTCCTTAGCTTTTGACACCCTTACTAATCAAGAACATGTCAATCTCCACTTTAAAAATACCCAATAGCTTTACAGTCATCCAAGGAATTCCATAGATTCACCACCCTCTGATTAAATGAATTCCTCATCTCCTTTCTAAGGGCACGTTCTTTGGTGCTCTCTGGTCCTAGACTCTCCCACAAGTGGAAATGTCCTCTTCGCATCCACTTTATCCAGGCCTTTCACCATTTAGTAAGAAATAAGGGAATGTTCTTGGAGTGTACATTCAGCTTCTTTGAAACATTGGAGGAAGTACAACAGCAGAGATGTCCATTTGAGAGCGAGATGGAGAAGTAAACTGAAAGGAGATTGCAAGCTCTGGGCCACCCTTGTGTTCCACAAAGCAGCTGCCAATTCTGCATTTGAATTCTCCAATATCCCGACATCAATCAAAGCATGGAATACACTCGCTTTAGTTTTTTAGAGTTGAGAAATAGAGCATGGAAACAGGCCCTTCGGCCCACCGAGTCCGCACCAACCAGTGATTCCCGCACATTAACACTACCCTACACACACTAGGGACATTTTTTACACTTACCAAGCCAATTTACCTACATACCTAAAACGTCTTTGCAGTGTGGGAGACAACCAAAGATCTTGGAGAAAACCAATGTGGCCATGAGGAGAACATACAAACTTCACACAGACAGCACCCGTAGTCAGGATCGAACCCAGCATAAATTGTTCATGAAGTCAATGGTGAGAAGTCTGGTCTGTGTCATCGACTGGGCAACATGTACAACTCTTTTCAATTTTTTCCCTTCTTGGTCAGAGCAGTTTCAAATCAAGTTGTGATGCAACCTGACACTACATTTTCTCTAGTGCATTTTTAGAAGTTTGTAAGAGACATGGGAGACTTGCCAAATGTCCTCAGTCTTCGAAGGAAGTAGAAGCGTTGGTGTGCCTTCTTAGCTCTCGCTTCAAAACTCACCCATCTTTGTGAAGTGGGGGGAGGGGGTCACAGGGAGATCTTGCAATCTCCACATAGGCAGCACCCATAGGGAGATTCTGCAATCTCCACACAGACAGCACCCGAAGGGTCAGAATTAAATGCAGGTTTCTAGCTTTGTGAGGCAGCAGCTCTACCAGCTGTGCCTCTGTGCTGCCCTTAACCCGACAGGGTCTGAAGATGGTTGTGGCTTGAAGTACTGGAAATATACCAACAATTCTGCCTTCACAACACCCTGCAAATCTACCATAAGGATAGGCAGACCAATGTCATAGTCCTCTTCCAGGCTAGCAACCCCTACATTGAGCCTTTGACTACAGTCAGCTGATTCTTTTGGGCTGAACATATCATTCCCACACCAGATTCCCAAAACAGACATTCTATTTTGACCTCAGTCAAAGGAAGATATTAGCAGGTGGACAGAGAAAATGATTCAGGGATGTTCGCAAAGCGTCCTTGAGAAAAAGTAACATTCCCATTGACTCCAGGGAATCTTTGGCCCATGACTGCTCAAAGTGTAAAAGGAGCATATGGAATAGTACTCAGGTGCATGTGTCAGGAGCAGTCTGAAGTCCAACGTAAATGGGAGAAGTGCTATTTCACGAACACCCTCGCCAGCGGGCACATCAGGCACCTTCTTCCACATCGTTGAAAAGCTTGCAATTTCCATATTGGCCTCATTGCCAACTCAATACTCACAAAACACGAGGCAAGCAAGTCATGCTCGATCCTGCTCGAGTGCTAAAAAATAATTCTTATATATTTCAGTCATGGGGTTCAGGCAAATGGAATAACAAGTTGAAACACGAATGGGCAGGGCTTGCTGTGCATTTTACCATCTTTGGACTGCCCTGAGATCAAACGACATATTTAGTTTTGGAACCGTGTTGAAAATTCCTGAATTTTTACCACAATGGGCCTAGAGAATATTTCACTTTATTAAAGCTGCACTTCATTTGCTTGTTGCCAATTTTGATAGTTTTCTTGTGTGCATTTTTCGTGCCTGTACGGTGTGAAGTGTACGCATTCAATAATGTTGTGTCGTTATCATCATTAATGAGTAGAGAAGGGCAAACTATAATTAAATAAATAAATCAAAGCATGTTTTTCTAAAAGCCGTCTGGTAGAGCCACATCACCAATAACCCTTAAAGGCACTTTATTTATTTATTAAGTCAAGATGCTGCTTTAGTTTGTGTAGCTTTGCATCTGAAGCTAAATTTGCAGTGTTAATGAAAAATCAAACTTTCTTTTATTTTCTTTGGACTATATAACTATTTGTAAGATGACTTAAATAAGGCAAGTATTGATCCCTATCAAAGCACATCAACAGCTTTAGAGATTAGACTTCCAAAAGTGTTTCACTCTCACAATGAAAAATCCGAATACAGATGAAGTAAGCATTAAAACTAGGCACATTAACACCATGAATTTCTCCTCATAAGACAGTTTGCTATTTCTCTATAGCAGGTAAATTTGACACAATTGTGCGTGATTGAGAGTTTAAATTTAAACTGGTAATAGGTTCCTGGTAGAGTTAACACTACTGAGGTCAAATTACAAACTTGGCAATAATCTGATGCAATTTTTTTTGTGTAGGAAATACCTTTGATTTTTGGTCTTATGAAATAATATCAATTGTGTACACACTGTCTGCGTCAGACTGCCAGTTACATAGTTTAATATCTGCCAGCAAATGCAACTGATTGTGTAACTTAGTCTGAATTGAGCTAATGCAGAAAATTCTTCACTAGCCATTTAAAAACTGCAGTTATTATGGAAAACCCAGTCTCTGCATACAGCTTGTCACGTTATCTCTTTTGTATTGAAGCCACGTTGTAAATTTTCACTATTGCTAAGCTACACATCCACTGCTAATACCCTATTTCCTTCATGGAATGCCTTTAAGCTCACTCCCTCGCCTGATCCCTGCCTCTTCTGCACCTATAAATTAAAATGCACAACTTTAAAATTCCTTTCTGTCTTTCTGAATGAATGCTTGCTTTTCCTGTCCATTAACCTCTCTGTGGAATGTGCTTTTACTGTCTGTCTCCGTTCGCCTTTATTCTCTTATTAAAACCACCCTCCCTTCCTGGCACCAGGCTGCAAAAGTAATATTTCCCTTTTGCTGAATGAAGCGCACTTAAACGGGTGTTTGATATGGTCTGAGGGCTCACAGAGATGCAATGGAGCACAACTTGCTTTTATTTCATGGGGCTGTGGGAGTTCAGAAAGATGGGAGTCTCTTTCAAACTGAGCAGACACAGCGCTTAGGAAAAGAAAAACAAATAAAAGGACTACAATAACTTTTTACATCACCTAATGCTTTTAAAATTGAAAATGCTAGGTAGACAAAGTGCCAGTGGCTAGATATGAAACATATGCACATCGGAGCACATTAAAATGAATCTATACCACAAAGGGAAATGCGATTCAGTAAATAAATCACTGGCAATGCTGAAAAGGAATAAATGTTCGGAAGGTTCTGTGTTTCCTAAGCTGAGAAATACAAAGATGCCAGAACAAATGGACATTTATTTTGATGCTTCCATTATTTTGAGGTATCTCAAAGTGCCTCATAGTGAGTGAATTTTGAAACATAGTAAATTCTGAAATGTGGTAGCCTATTCCTACTCACACAAAGGGTTCCATAAACAGCTATGAGATAGTAACCATATGTGTAGGAAGGAAGTGCAGATGCAGTTTGAAACCGAAGATAGACACAAAAAGCTGGAGTACTCAGTGGGTACAGGCAGCATCTATGAAGAGAAGGAATGGGTGACCGGGGTTCTTCTTCAGTCTACTAAGGAGTAAGGAAAATGAGAGATATAGATGATGATTTAGAGAGATAAAGAACAATGAAAGAAAGATATGCAAAAAAGTAACGATGGTAAAGAAAACAGGACATTGTTAGCTGTTTGTTAACGAAGAAACTGCAGATGCTGGAGAATCGAGGGTTACACAAAATGCTGGAGAAACTCAGCGGGTGCAGCAGCATCTAAGGAGCGAAGGAGATAGGCGACGTTTCGGGTCGAGACCCTTCTTCAGCCTGAAACGTCGAGACCCTTCTTCAGCCTGAAGAAGGGTCTCGACCCGAAACGTCGCCTATCTCCTTCGCTCCTTAGATGCTGCTGCACCTGCTGAGTTTCTCCAGCATTTTGTGAAACCCCCCATTGTTAGCTGTTTGTTGGGTGAAAACGAGAAGCTGGTGCGACTTGGGTGGGGGAAGGATAGAGGGACAAGGAATGCTGGGATTACTTGAAGTTAGAGAAATCAATATTCATACCACTGGGAATCCCGTTGGAGGATTATGTGTTGTATGCGATTAGTCTGAAGAAGGGTCTCGACCCAAAACGTCACCCATTCCTTCTCTCTAGAGATGCTGCCTTTCCCGCTGAGTTATTCCAGCTTTTTGTGTCTATCTATGAGACAGTAAACAGATGATTTGTTTCATTAATGTTGGTAGAGAATTAAAGGTGGATAATGAATATTAAACTATTAACATTTACAGGTAAACTCTTCTGCAAAAATACAAGGCTGGTGGATAGATGGGAAATTCCTGTTCAGTAACTGTAAGTAAGTAAGTACATTTTATTTATATAGCACATTTAAATCAACTCGCGTTGAAACCAAAGTGCATTACATAGAAGAAATAATTAAGTTTCCGTACATCCATAGAAAAATTAAAAAAAATTAAAATGACACAACACATTATAAAATTCAACATGAATGTCCCCCCACAACAGAATCAACATTTTACACTGAGGGGAAAGGCATCAGAAAGTTCAGTCCTCTTCCTCTGTGATCACCCGAGGTCGGGACCTATTTGTGGCCTCCGCAGCCAGTCTGATGTTATAGATCCTCTTGCCGGGAAGATGGAACTCCGGCGTTGGGCGAACACTCCTCAGCGGCTTGGAATGTCTGGAGCAGCCACTTCCTCCCCGGAGACCATGGCACCCAAAGTCCTTAGGCCACGCTGGTTGGAGCTCCGACTCTGGCGATCTCGGGTCCCAGGCTCCACGGTGTTTTAAATCCAGCGCCGCCCGTAGCTGGACGCCCCGCAGCCACAGCTCCTCGGAATGTTGGAGTCTGCTGTCACAGCACTCCGGAGCCCACCGCACGGCCACCCGGGTAGGGCATCGCCCGCTCCGTGATGCTGCCGCCACCGAAGCTGGGGTTCCGGCCATTCCAACAGGAAACACCGCACCAGTCCGATGGTAGGACGCAAGGAAGGGGCGAAGAGGCAAGCTCGGAGGGAAGCCGCCTCTCCGACCAGGTAGGGACTAGGAAATAAAGTTTCCCCCTTTCCCTCCTCCCACCCACCACATAAAAGAAGACATCAAACAAACATTTTGTTTTTAACAGGACTGAAAATAAAAATAAAAAGGGTGAAAGGATGGTTGGGAGGAGAATGCTGGGAGGGGAACTTGGGAGGGGAATGCCCGGGAAGGCAGTGAATGTTTGCCCATTGAAGGAACAAACGATAATGGGAGGAACTCAATGTGTCAGGGAGCTTCTGTGGAGGGAATGGACAGAGGACATTCTTCCAGCACTTTTCCTTTGTATAAGATTCCATCATCTGCAGCTTCTTGTGTCTCCAATGTTTGTGCCACACTATTTGACCTGCTTATATTTCATCAGATAAGTTTTGTGAACCCAGACGTGTGTTTTGAATCTGCCAACAAGCCACTCTGAATGTAAAACTGCAATGAAAAAAAGGCATTAGACAATCATGTTTGGTTTGAAAATGGAAAATACTTGCATTTGCCTGCTATATTCCATTTCCGAATCAAATTTCAAAGGGAATATATTTTGGGGTAATATTTGGGGTAGCATAGTGGTGCAGCTGTGGTTCTACTTTACAGCGACAGAGACCCAGGTTCGATCATGATTACAGGTGCTGTCTGTACGGAGTTTATTTGTTCGCCCTGTGATCACACAGTTTTCTCCGGGTGCTCCGGTTTCCTCCCATATTCCAAAGAATCATAGAAACATAGAAACATAGAAAATAGATGCAGGAATAAGTCATTCAGCCCTTCGAGCCAGCACCACCATTTAATATGATCATGGATGATCATCCAAAATCAGAACCTCGTTCTGGCTTTTCCCCCATATCCCTTGATTCCCTTAGCCCTAAGAGCTAAATCTTAGGCCTGTCCCATGGTACAAGTTCATTCCAAGAGCTCTCCTGAGTTTGAAGTCTGAAGAAGGGTCTCGACCCGAAACGTCGCCTATCTCCTTCGCTCCTTAGATGCTGCTGCACCCGCTGAGTT
The DNA here is from genome assembly GCA_035221665.1 of Okamejei kenojei. Lineage (NCBI taxonomy): Eukaryota > Metazoa > Chordata > Chondrichthyes > Rajiformes > Rajidae > Okamejei > Okamejei kenojei. The sequence goes on along the minus strand of CM069136.1, from coordinate 96,665,872 downwards.
TCTCCAGCTTTTTGTGTACCCTCGATTCTCCAGCATCTGCAGTTCCTTCTTTAAAAAAAAAAAAAAAAAAAAAAGCTCTCCTGAGTTTGCCCTGATTCGAACTTGGAGATTTACGGTAATGGCCACTCGTTAGTACTCTGGGCCCTCGTGGACATTTTTCAACATGTTGAAAAATCTTCACAAGACTTTCCGTGCTTACCTGCTGTTAGCGACTCTTCCCGAGTACCTGCCGTTAGCGTTACGAGCCGCTAAGAGACGTCCCCGAGGTCCGACGTACCCGCTACGTTCATTCTCCGTGCTTACCACGAGTTTGATTTTTTTTAAACTCGGGAGAGCTCTTGGAATGAACTTGTACCATGGGACAGGGCTTTAACTCTCTCTTGAAAACATCCAGTGAATTGGCCTCCACTGCCTTCTGTGGCAGAGAATTCCGCAGATTCACAACTCTCTGGGTGAGAAAGTTAACCCAGTAAAGATGTAGAGGTTTGTTGGTGAATTAGTTTCTGTAATTGTAAAAAATAATTGTCATTTGTGTAGGATAGTGCTAGTGGACGGGGTGATCACTTGTTGGCGTCGATGCGGTGGGCCGAAGGGGCCTGTTTCCACACTGTATGTTTAAAGTGTAATGGAATGCCTAAAGCATGGAAACGGGCGCTTGGGTTCAACAAGCCCATTTTGACCATTAAACATTCATTGACACCAATTTTACATTAATTCCATTTTATTACAACAAAATTACCTTCCTTTATCTCCCCACCCTCAGATTGTATCATTCATTTATATATTAGGGCAATTTACAGGTTGCCAATTTCTTTGGGGAGTAGGAGAAACTGGAGCACCCCCTAAAAATGGTGATAAGGCAAACATGCGAACTCCACACAAATAGTCCAGAGGTGAGGATTAAACTTGGGTCACTGGAGCTGTGAAGCAGCAGCTTTATCAGCTACGCTGTCCTGAATATAGCACTCATCCGTGACTTCAGGACACTTTTTGCACAAGAAATCATGCATAAGTTTCTTTCCAGAGTGCTTTTTATGAACTAACACAAGGTCTGGTTCTCCCATTGACTGTTAACTGCTGAGCAGTTTCACACAAACCTCAGGAACTGCAAACAGAATGGCTCCACAGAGACTGGCTCCCAATGATTCAACAACAGTGTTAAAATTGGGAGAACAGTTAATTACATGGCACAGCGCAGAGAGAAGCAGCCGTCCCTCAATAGGAGTCACTTTTTTACAAACTGTTCGACAGATAACACAAAGTTGAAATAAACATTGTACATTATTCCCTGAATCAATAGACACGCTTTGCTGAATTAAGTTTGTTATATAGAAGTGCAGGGGGAAGATTTATTTTGTGTAGTGGTATTATAAGCCAACTTCTCAAGAATTTGTTTGTGATTTACTTAAACAAAATGAAAATTTACTTCTGTAACTCAATAACCAAGTGAGATACCAGTACTTAAAATTAAAATTCACACCATGTCTAGAGGTTTTTTGATCATGAGCAGGTCATATTTTTCAAGTTTATTGCTTTTTGTTCATTACATTACTAGAATATTGCATGCAAAATTGATGAAAATTAAATGATACATTTTTAATAAACATTTTGAAAAGAAGATTTCAACCAAGTTTACAGTCAACGGCTGGTTCCTCTCTGAAAAAAGGAAAAATAAATGCTATGGTTTCTTCGAATAAAAACACTGTAGATTCATCATTCACAGGAAAGGATGTTTTGACTTTTTCCCTGAGTTTCTGGAGCTGCCATCAAAGGGATTAGGCAAAAGGGACAGTTCAAAATGAGTTCAATTGCCATTTGAAACTCTTTTCAAGAGACTTGTCTCAGGAAATCCAGAACACTGTGGTTTTCTGTACAAAAAAAAATGATTAGACGCTCTTACCTTATATGGGGATCTTTCATTTACCGAATGCTGGCACTCAACATTTTCCTTCATAACTTAACTGAAGGAATAGATTGCAACATATCCTTGTGTGCTGATGATTCTGAATTAGGTAGTACAGCAAGTAATATGGACAAGACCCAAAATTCACAACGGAGATGGCAATAGACTACATTTTTGGCTGTCTGCAAGGTGGAGATCAGTATGGTGAAGGTGCGCTCCATTAGGGATCTAAAAAAGGCAATTTTTTGTTTTTTGTACTAAAGCTCAGAATTCTGCAAGAACAGATTGTCCAGTTATCTGTGCAAGAATCACCAAATGTTAGTTGGCGGGCAACAAAATAATTTAATTCTCACATGGAAAGTTGGTCTTTTGCTCAATGGGAGTTAAATGCGAAAGAGTGGAAGCTATGCTGCAGATGTGTAAAGCTCTGGTTAGAATACATCTGGAATTCTGTGCCGGTTCTGGGAACTGCGCCTTAAGAAGATGTATGTAATTGCTCTGAAAACTGCCCTTGAGATATGAAAACCCAAGTTAATGCAAAATCTTTCATAATTTTTTAAACCATTTTCAAGCTGGTTATGATAATAATATAATGTTTCATGATATTTATTCCTGATTGGATACAGTATGTATTACATTAGGTTAATTATGTTTTAGTGTTAGGGTGATTGTTCTAGGAAGTGAAAGAATTATAGCAGGTATATATAGAGCGATATGATATGAGTATGATATGATGTGAAAATTAGTGTATCTGACAGTTACGAAAGGGGCCTTTATTTAACCTTGGGATTTCCTGTATTGATTTTAGAGAGTACTAGACAAAGTGGGACCCATTGGGTCCCAGCTTCACACAGGAGGGCTGGTCTCCTAACGCAATATTCCACCTTTCCACCAATTCCAATTTTGCTGACCAGTGGGGGGGGGGGTGGCTTTCTGGAGCGCTACCATGGGTTTTGTGGGCCGAAGGGACTGCTTTCCCGAGGGCTAGTATGGAAATTGTGGGCCAAATTGATTCTTGGGCTGGCAGCTCAGTAACTGAGGGGTGGTAGTCACTCAGGCCTGGTAGGCTAGCAGCTCAGAAACTCAGGCCTGATGGGCTGGCAGCTCAGAAACGGCCAGAAATTCTGCTGAAAACAGGTGACAGAGAAAGAAGGGGGAGAGAGTGGACAATCAATTTTAGACATTTTCATCTTTTTTTGTAGATCACAGCAATGAAGGAGGAATCTATCCTTGTGTGGATCTCTGGAGCGTTAGTATTGGTGCTGTGAGCTGAAGGGACTGGTTTCCAGAGAGCTAGTATGGACATTGTGGACTGAATGGATTCTTGGACTTGCATTTCAGTGAGTCATGGCTGGTGGGGGGCATTTCACTAAGTCATAGCTGGTGTGCTGGCACTTCAGTCACTTACAGCTGGTGTAATGGCAGTTCACTCAGTTACCCCTCCTCCCTTCACCCTGCAACTCTGCTCCTTGCCACTCCCCTCCCCCCCCCCCCCCCCCCCCCCCCCCCCCCCCCCCCCCCCCCACGCATTCAGTCCATCTCCCCACAACCTCCCCCCATGCATTCTTAGTGGCTCTCCAACTTTGCCTATTAGGTACCCATTGTGAGGAAGAACACGCAGACATGGCACGTGGAAAAATGATTTCTTAAAGTTTAAAATGTGAATGACTCTTAAAACATTGCAAGTCCAACCTCACAGCACTCCAAGCAGAGTGCAGGTAGCAAGTCCAACCTCACAGCACTCCAAGCAGAGTGCAGGCAGCAAGAATAACCTCACAGCAATACAAGCAATGTTCAGGGAGCAAGTTCAACCTCGCAGCACTCCAAGCAGAGTGCAGGCAGCAAGTCGAACCTCACAGTAAGCAGAGTGCAGGCAGCAAGTCCAACCACACCAAGCAGAGTACAGGCAGCAAGTCCAACCTCACAGCAAGCAGAGTGCAGGCAGCAAGTCCAACCTCACAGCAAGCAGAGTGCAGGCAGCAAGTCCAACCTCACAGCATTCCAAGCAGGCTGCGGGCAGCAAGTCCAACTGCACAGCACTCCAAACACTCCAACAGACACAGACACAGACACAGACACGCACACACACACACACACACAGAAACAGACACTCACACACACCTATACACACTCTCACATACACTCACGCTCACACACAAAGACGCACACACAAAGACACACACACAAAGACACACACACAAAGACACACATGCACACAAACAAACACAGACACTCACATATACACATAAACACAAAGACACACACACACACACACACACCAACCAACCAACCAACACTAAAATACCAAGTAACTTCAGAATGTGATAAGCATACTGAATCCCGCTACTAACCATTTACTCTATATCAGTAGTTTGAAAATAAGAACACGGGTGTGTCTAAACCAAATGATTCAAATGTTTAAAGCCTTTTTTATTCTGAAACATTCAGCTAGAGTTGCTGCTAGTGCAAAAACGTCCTTTAAATAATATTCAACAATCATGCACACTCACCATATGCATGTCAGTAAGCTCTCTTGAATTACTCAAACGGTTCAGGATGGCGTCTCCACCACGGGGCTTTCCGGACTCAGAGCCACCTCTGAACTCACTGGAAATTACGCAATCAGCGCAACCTCGTCACTAAGCGGAAATGACGCAATCAGTGCCACCTCTCCACTAAGCAGAAGTCATGGAATGAGCGGCAATTTTGCATTAAATAGAGTCCTGATCTAATAAAACGTTTATTCTCGGTTTCTCCTTCCAAAAACTGTTGCACCGTAAGCCACATTTAAAAAGCAAAACACATTTTAAAAGCAAAACACATTTTAAAAGCAAAACACATTTTAAAATAAAGGCACAGTTCAAAGGCACAGTCAATAGCCACACTTTTCAATTAGACACTTTTCAATTAGCCCCACTTTTCAATTAGCCACACGTTAAAAGGCGCAGTTAAAAGGCACAGTTAAAAGGCAGTTAAAATGCACATGAAAACATTTATTCCTTCCAAACACAGTTCCAAATAAACCACGTAAAAGCATATAAAACCACACTCACAGTTTAGTAAACATGTGTTCTGTGTTCAGTTGATTCACAGCTTAGACTGAGAGTCGTGACCTCTTCCTCCCCATCTTGCAGTGACTAAGGCATGTCCACACTTCCCAGTTTTATAGTACCTCCTCCTCCCACTGGAAGGGGCGTGATCTTCATGGCGTGATTGACAGGAGAGAGAATCTCAACATTTTTTAAACATTAACAAGTCTTTTATTTTTCATCGATGGCAAAAATCCTCTGGCCCTGACAGCTGGAGGTGGACTGAGTAAGATAGCCAAAAATCACTGCCGTAAGTGGTAGCGATTTTTTCTAAAATCAATATCGAGTGCAAACAGGAAGTGGTCAAGTTTAGGCATTTTAGTTATATAGATGGAGGTTCACCCATACAATATGGGATAGCATCTTACTCCATTGAGTGCAAATGATCCTATTGAGATGCTCAAAATGATTAAAATATTTGGTTGGGTTGATGCAGTGAAACTGATTCTTACTTTAAGGCATAACCTTACAATTAACTGCTGGGACATTCATTGCTGAGGGCAGGGAATATTCTCTGCACACATTTAAGTACCGAAACGGAACAATGACATTCTTATTTACAGCAGATTAGAGGCCTATAAACACAATACTCAATTGATAACATATTAACCAAACAAAAAAAGGTTTGATCAATAAAAAAAAATAATATTGGTGCAAAACCAAACCGAAGTCCCTAGTAGGCTATTCATAGTTTGAAGTTTAGCTGGTGTTTGCAGTGTTCAGTAGCCTGATGGTTGTTGGGAGGAAGCTTTTCCTGAACCTGGAGGTCCTATACAACAGACTCCTATACAATTTTCCCAATGGCAAAAATGAAATGAAAGCATGGGCAGGGTAGTGTGGGTCCTTGGTGATGCTGTCTTCCTTTTTGAGGCAGCACCTCCTATGGATCCATTCAATGATCTTCTTCTTCTTGCGTATAGCGTGCACAGCCTAACAAAACACTACATCTATTTGTTTGTACACATCGAGTTGATTGCATTAGTCGAAACAGGGTGGATCGCGTGAAGGTTGCAATCTCCCACCCCCACTCAATGATGGGAAGGTCAGTATCCATGATTGACCATGCAGAGTCCACCATTTTATTTAAAGAACAAGAAATATACTGAGAGCGGTGATTTTGGGTTGATTAAACAATTCATCATCATAATAGATTTCTTGAGGTAGAGCCATGAAGCAAAGATATACAAATGAATATGGCAGATCCGTATACATGTTTTCTACATCAATCTGGATTGGTTAAATAGTCTTCTATCACTATGCCACTATGTGCCTGTAATACAGTATTTATAAAAGAAGGCTAAATATTTAATTGATGTAGACAAATTATTAGATCGCCATGAAATTTTGTCTGTCTATTGACAGCGTAATAAATAAAGCTGGAATGCTTCAATAGCCTCTCCAAAATGTTGATGGATCTAATTGTGACACTTTTTAAATAAAACTAATTCTGCTTGATTTTTTGTAGTTCTGAAGTTCTACAGTTTTGTTAACTCTATCTGCCAAGTGTGTTCTTTGAAATAGATTCATTCAAAATGTGTACGTGAATCTAGCTGAGCAAATCATATTTCCTAACTCTTAAAGCTACAGTCAGTTTTCATATTCAAATAATAAAAAATGAGCACGGTAAAATAATCCCTTATTTTTTCTTAACACTCTCCCTAAATGTCACCCTAGAATGAGGAAAGACCAAGCTTGAGTTTGTATCTTTCACTAATGGGTGGCATTATAACTTACAATGTCTCTATGCTCTACCACTATGACACTAAGCACAGATTAATGTTAATAACAAGGCACCACATGTTTATCTGTTTGTGCGATCCAATTGTGATTTTTAGTTAATTTCTTCCACTAACAAAACATTCCTGGTATAAGCACCACACCAGCAACTCTGAACGCAAGCCCCTTGGCTGTTATTCCAGCACTATACTAAGACAGTGCTATACTGACTGAGGTCCTTTTTCTCAATGGGAGGCCCCAGCTTCTCTTTTTGATGAACATAAACCCTAAAATGGTGGCTGCCTGCTCTAGGACCACGGTGTTTTTTCTATTGTGATCCCAGAAGCAATCATCCATCAGGAATTGTGGTAATGTAGCAGATAGTATTGTTACCACATGGCACTAGGGTTCTGGGTTTGATTCAGACCTCTCCTGTTCAATGAGGGGAGTATTCAATGAGGGGAGTATGCACCGTCTATATCTCTCGTTTCCCTTATCCCTAACCAATCTGAAGAAGGGTCTCGACTCGAAACATCGCCCATTCCTTCTCTCCAGAGATTGTGCCTCACCCGTTGAGTTACGCCAGCATTTTGTATCTACCATTAAATTAATTTGTATATATTGACGTATATTAAATATGAAGGCCTATTTACCATTGTCGAATAAGTTGTTGCTTCCTATTATGTTCAATTAGATGATTGAATTTCCATCAGATTAAAACTGATGAAGGTTCAGCAAACAGGTGGATTTCACACAATGCAGTTGGGATGTCAGAGCAGGGTTATACTGTGCTGTTGTATGCCTTGAGGAGTTCACTGGTGCTGAAGATCATCATGTAGCAGCGCAGAGAGCATCGGAGAGAATGCCACTGCCGACTGAAACCTGCATCAATGTTGGCCTTCAAGACTTGCACTGAGAAATGCAGATATTCAACAGAAGTGCTGGCACCTGGATGGAGGATTTGCTCCATTGTGCTGTCAAGACCCTGCTGTACACAAATTGTTTGCATTAATAGTCACACTTCAAAACAAATGTACTTTATTGGCTGCAAAGTCCTTTAGCACAGTTCATTAAACTGCTATTTGAATACAACATATTATTTTCTCCTTAAAAACATGCCTCATGAATCTCTCCTTCTTCCACCAATGTCACCCCCTCCTCTTCTCTACATGCACACACACATTTTCAAGCCTTCACAATAGTCAGAAGATAGAAATCCCCCCAAAAAATGAATGTGTGGAATGCAGGGACAAATTTATTTTGAACATTGAATTTTCTCAATTCTGTTAATCCTTGCTGTCTCCTCCCCTTCCCACCTCTCCCTCAGCCCTCGGGCCCTGGCATTCCCTCTCTCTCTATCTCCCTCTCCCACCCTAGTCGCACTAGCTTCTCATTTTCACACCACAAACAGCTTACAATGGCTTGTTCCCTTTATCATCAATACTTTTTTGCATATCTTTCATTCATTGTTCTTTATCTCTCCACATCACCGTCTATATCTCTCGTTTCCCTGATCCCTGACCAGTCTGAAGAAGGGTCTCGACCCGAAACGTCGCCTATCTCCTTCGCACCTTAGATGCTGCTGCACCCGCTGAGTTTCTCCAGCTTTTTGTGTAACCCACAAATTTATTAAACACAGTTTAATGTCCATTACCAAACATGTGAACAAATATGTGTTATTTCTAGCTGACATTGGAGATTGATGCAAAGAGCACAAGAACATTTCTCCTTAAAAAATAGAACGCTTCTGTAAACTGTGGATAAGGATGTCCTTTCACCTCAAACTTTCACCCAGATGGCCTTGAGATTGATCTTCAGGATGTTCCGTTGCAGTCTGGATCTTGTCTATTGTGGGGTTATGTACTTTACACCTGTGCATACTGAAAGCTTAGTTATTTCCTCTTTGGCAAAAACACTTAATCACCCAATCATCTCTATAATCAGAGTGGATTAAAAGCCAGTTTTCCTGGTGCTGCAACAGCTGGTATTTCTGACACAACATAGAACATACAAAATGAGGAAAAGCGATAAACAGCTGGCCTCATGTGTGCTCTTTAAAACCTTGGGGCTAACTCAAAGGATTAGGATAAAAATGAAAGTTTTGTTCGGCTCAGTATAAAGGAAATTGTTAATGAAAATATGTCTTCAGATCTTCAACTCTTTGCTCAATAATCTTTTAAATGTTTGTAGTTTCTATATTTAGTTAAGCCTGCAAAGGATAGCAATGATGCATTTAGATTTACAACCATTCACTTAAGAGGAGGCACATGCTTATAATGCATTTTAAGTGGCTTGATGGTGTTGTGACTTGTGAACTGAGTGGCTCAGAGACAATGAAGTTGCAGATATGGAAGTCTTTATACATTAGGGCAACCAAACATTCTCTTGGAGACCAGCTAAGATTTTCTATTTTTTAAACATAAAACCAATGATAAACAATTAAGTACAGTTTCAATGGGTGATAATTATCTACTTAACTTTATATATAGAGTGTTAAGAGGTAATAGACACAAAATGCTGGAGTAACTCAGCGGGCAGGCAGTATCTCTGGAGAGAAGGAATGGGTGAATTTTCAGGTCGAGACCCTTCTTCAGACTGAAGATGTCACAGATTCCTCTCCAGAGATGCTGTCCGTCCTACTCAGTTACTGCAGCATTCTGTGTCTATCTTCGGTTTAAACCAGCATCTGTAGTTCCTTCCTACACATAAATTTGCAGAATTACATATTATCAATGGCAACCAAGATGGCATCTCTGAGTATTCAAACACCTTTGATGGATTTTTTACAGATGGTCTAAAAGCATGAGGACAGAGCTGTAATGTAACACTGTTGAGTGACTGCTCACTGCATATGCAAACAGCAGAATATTAAATGGTAAGGTTATGTATTTAATGATTTGTTAATGTAGCATATTAATGTCCCTTCCTGATCTAATCGAGAAGGTTTCAGTGAGGGCCAATTAACATGAACATTTAGTAGCAACAAAGAACTGCAGATATTAGTTAAGATACAAAAGTATACAAAGTGCTGAAGTAACTCAGCAGGCGGGGCAGCATCTGTAGAGCATGGATAAACGATGCTTCGGGTCGAGACCCTTCTGAAGAAACCTCCATCCACGTTCTCCAGATATGCTGCCTGACCTTTGAGTTGCTTCTGTACTTTGTGTCCTAACATGAGCATTCATCAATTCTCCTCAATGGTACAGTGTCAGTGTGCCCGGCACAATTCAGTGCCCCAGTGATCCATTTTGTTAGCCTTAAAATATCCTTGCCTGTTAAATTGTGAACAATATTTTTTCCCCCTTATTTTGAAGGTTGGTTCTATATCTCCTATCCTCATAAGTAAAAAAACAAACTGCTGGAATAACTCAGCGGAAGCAAAAGAACAGATGATTTGGGTCAGGACCCTTCTTCAAACATGTGTTTTTTTTTCCATTCAGACTATAGCTTCTGAATATTCTCTAATGATGGCAATGTGATTGGTGCGTTAGATGAACCCAAAGCAAGAAGGAGCTGGAGAAGATTCAAGTACTTATCTCTGATGATGTGATGAAAGGAGATGTGATCTTCCACTGCATTGTGGCCTCTCACTTGCCCACCTCCCGCACTGCGTCTTTGTTTTGATGGAATCTCTTCGATTTTATACTTGATTGATCTCTCAATCTTACCATTACAAGACATGACCCGTAGTTATGCAGTATAAGTCGCTTTATTTTCAGAGAGTCTCCATGCAGTTGAACTTTTTAAAAGTAATTTTGATAATCTTTTGTTTTTTTGTGTTTTTCTTAAGGTGAGAAGAAACAAACCATAAAAAGTGGAAAAAAATTATATTTCACAACTTCAGAATGTGCCTGATTACCTCACAGCCAGCTTTATACTTTAAAAAGATGGAAACACCGCAACAAATCTGTTGCATAGCAAGATGCCATTGACCACAATATCATGGTGACTAGTTAATTATCCTTTCTTGATTGAGATATTACTGTTTATCAAAGTCATCAGGGTGGGTTTCACTGCCATTCTTGAAAACAGTGCAGTGGGATTGTTAATATCCATCTGACTGAGAGGGCAATATTTAATTGTAATGGCTCATCCAAAAGTGGTGCTCACCCCAATGCAGCACTCCTTCAGTACTGTACTTGAGTGTTAGCGAGTGTCGTGCTGGGCCTACTGGAATCTCCTTTAATCTGTTAAGAGGTGAGAAGCAATACTATCAAGTCACAGATGATTCATTGTATTGGTTATGTTCTGCAACACATTAATAGTTGAAAGACATAAAATGCTGGAGTAACTCAACAGGACAGGTAGCATCTCAGGATAGAAGGATGAGTGACGTTTCGCATTGTGATCCTTCTTCAGACCATTAATAGCTGAGTTGGGGAAGATTGTGCTATCTCCCATTATGATATTGTAGGAGGTTGGATCTGCAGTTGAACATTGTTTGTCCACAGACCTCAGAGATCGTTTGTGTAGGAGAGAACTGCAGATGCTGATTTACACCGAAGATAGACACAAAATGTGGAGTAACTCAGCAGGACAGGCTGCATCTCTGAATAGAAGGAATGGGTGAGTTTTAGGGTCGAGACCCTTCTTCAGATTGAAGAAGAGTCTTGACAAGAAACGTCACCCATTCCTTCTATCCCAAGATGCTGCTTGTCCTGCTGAGTTACTCCAGCATTTTTTGTTTATCTTCAGAGATCTTTCCATCTATGGTCACTTTGCATGGTTTGCAGGTTGTCCTCAGCAAAAAAAAAACCTAAATGTATATGGGCTGCACTTACTACACAGTTAATGGCCTCATCTTCCGGAAGAGCCTCAGAAATAAAATCTTGCCCGCACTGCCAAACGTGCATAAAGGACCCCATTGCACTGCTTTAGAAAAAGAAAGTGAAATCCTCCTTGCTGACCGATTAAATCAAGAAACGTATCATTGCACATGGGATCTTGCTGTGCGATGGGTTGCTTGCTATGTCTCCCATGTTTCTACAATGACTGCATATCTAAAGCATGCAACCTGAGGTGAAGTGAACGCAAAACATACATGGGTTGTCCTGGAGCAGTAAACAGACAAACCGACATGTTATGTGGTCTGTCTCTTGCCGGAATCAGAGCTCTTGTGCATTGAACATTTTACACTAAAGATTCTTGTGAAGCTTTGACAAGTCTTGAATGATGTTTCCTCAACTTTCACAAGATTTTATGCTGCTTAAGTTAGAAGGATGTTCTGGTAGCTACATAATAAAATGAGGAAGTAGTGGTCAGAAGGGGTGTATACTATCCAGCTTTCTCCTAGATGGTAGAACAAGGCTGGGATCAAGTGGAATTATGTCCAAATGTAAATTGTTATTTTAGGAGTAACTGATGATCTAAGACCATTGCCTTCTTTGAACTATGGGAGAATGATTTCCGTTCGTCCCATGATGTTTACCTGTTTATGTTTAATCCAAACTGGAATTAAATACACATTAGACATTCACAAGATTATGACTAATTTAGATAAAGTAAACAGAATTAAACTATTTCCATTATCTGATAGTTCAAGGACCAGAAATCTAAAATTTTGGCAAAACCAAGAAACAGAATAAAATATTCACACAGAATGATAATGATCTAGAGCTCATTGCCTGGTTAGAACCAATGCTTTCAAGATGGTGTTTAATAGACGCTTAATTGAAGGCTGTAGAGAATGAGTGGAAGAAATGGGACAATGCTCCAGATATAACAAGAAATGGCTCCTGATATAACAGTTGCAGTGGGCCAAAATGACTCCTTCTGTGCTCTAACAATTCAAAAGTAGGCAGAAGCAATAAATTGTAAAGAAAATGCATCAGTATATCTATTTGTATTTTAGTTCATTTTGGGAGATTGAAGTATCACTGAAAATGCAATTTATTGTCCATTCATACTTATCCTTGACAAATAACTTTCTTAGGCCATTTGAGAGGGTGTTTAAGAGTCCACAATAATGGTGGGGCTGGAGTCAAATGTAAGCGAAACAAGGTAAAAAAAAATTTCCCTGCTGGACATTAGTGCATCAAATGAGTTTACAATGACTATCTACTTGTAGTGATTATCATTAAAAAAGTACCTTTAAACCCCTTAAAATTAAACTTTTTCCCACTGAGCCATGAATGAAAATGAACTATGCAAAACTTGGTGAACTTTTTTATACATTAACTCCTTCATCTCATGGTTCAATCTTCTCTGCACAGCCTCCAATGCAAACATATCATCTTTTAAATATGGAGACTAAAACTTTGCTGCAAATGTGTGCTCATCACCATCCTGTGTTACAACATTGTTGAAAAGTATAGCAATACTGTAATTTTGAGTCATTTGTTCCTAAACAGGGAAAACATTTGAAGTTTTTCCAGTAGAATAGTAAGATTAAACGTGAATTTCAAAGTTTGAAGCTTAATCTTTATTTTATGAGGATTTATGGTGAGCGATTACATGAAGAAGCCCCGCCAGTGCGCATGCGCGTCAATCTTCAAAGCAGCGGTCTGAAATCACAGTAACTACAGCCGAAGTGATATAGTAAGACTCATAAGACTAGAAATACCAGATGATCTTTGCGGTTATGAGGGCTGGGAGCGAAGGGCACGTAATCGCCCACCGTAACTCTTCATAGAATAAAGATCAAACTTCAAACTGGTAAGTTCTCATTTAATCTTACTATTTTACTTCAGCACAATCTCCTGTCACAGGGTGAATCAACAAGTTGCTGCATTTGGGGATAACCATGAATGGCTGTGTCATCAGTCTCAGAACCAATGGGAACCATGGCTGTGTGGGCCAGTCCGGAACTACCAAAACACCTGAAGCGGAGTCCTGCTCTATTTTGGTGAGACATTGACTGATGAGGCAGAATGGGGGAAAAGCGTAAAAGAATGTACCTCGCCAATGTAGCGAGAATGCATCCACCGCTACTGCCCCTGGATCCAGTTCCCATGAGATGTATTTAGGTAACTGGTGATTTAGCCTGGATGCAAACAGATCTATGTCTGGTAATCCATACTGGGTGACAATCTTTTTGAAAACTTTTGGATTCAGCATCCATCCTGTGTTGTCATTAAATGTACGTGAACTGGTCTATGCCACCACGTTATCTCTACCTGGCAGGTGGATAGTTGAGACCCAGATGTTTCTCGTAATACACCAGTGCCAGATGAGGTTAACCAGATTATCACATGATAATGACTAAATTCCACCCATGTGATTGATATATGCAACAGCTATGGTATTGTCAATCTGGAGCTGAGCATGTAAATTATGTGTTGTTGAACAGTATGCTTTTAGGCCATAGAATGCCTCCAACAATTCTAAATAGTTTATCCCATGCATCTGCAGGATCATTGCCTCTTGCATACTCCATGTGCCACCACAGCTAGACTTGGTATCAGTGGCTCCCCATCCCGAAGCACTCACAGCAGTTTATAAAATAACTGAAGGTTGTTTAGTCAGAATGTTTCTAGTACATCGTGAGAAATTAGTTATCCACCATTGCAACTCGGTGATAGCTTCGACTGGCGACTGCATTGGTCTATCGAAATGACCTGCATGTTTTTTGAGTGCCTGTTCCTTGGCTCGTTGCACATTCTGATAGTGTAGAGGCCCGAAGTGCACTCCAGGGAAAGTCACCACTAATTTACCAATAACACTGGCTACTCGTCAGATGGAGGGTTGCTGCTCATCTACCAGATTGCTGCAGGCCCCCATAATTTCTAAAGTTTTGGCCGTAGGTAGAGTCACTGATATGTTAGTTGATTCAATGATGAACCCCAAATAGTCAATGATTCTAGACGGCACTAATTTGGATTTAGTTGGATGGATTAGAAACCTAACCTCTCAAACATGTGTTTGGTAACTGAAACCGACAATTCAACTGCCTCCTGAGTATTGCCTATGATCAGAACATCATCCAATGTGATTCTGAGCCCAGAGGATTCTGAGCCCGTAGTAGTCCTAATATTGGTTTCAACTAATTTTGTAAATAACCTAGGGGCTGAGGTTAACCCATTGGGCAAAGTTTCAAATTACCACACCTGTCTCATCCAACTAAAGTTTCAGTATCTACAGTATTTGTGATGAATTGGTACTGAATAATAGGCATCTTTCAGATCTATACTCGCCATATAACATCCTTTGGAAACCTGTTGTATAGCAGTACTGAAAGTTTCCATTTTTAAATGTTTATACTGGACATAAGAGTTCAGTCGGGTTATGTCCAGAATGACTTGACACCCACCATCCTTCTTTTGCCTGGGGAATATATTAGACATAAATTGTTGAAGCTGATCAGCCATCCTTTCAATTACCCCTTTTTTGAATAATATTTCAATTTCATCATTCACCTGTAGAGTTTCTGGTTTTGAAAACACCAATACCCGACTTGGCAAATGTTTTACGGGTGGATGTACTTCAGAGATAAACTCAATTCGAGGCCCCCGGATACTGTCCAGTATAAACGGATCTGATGTTATGCAGCACCATTCATCAAAGAACAATTGCAATCTACCCCCTGCTGGTGACTGATCTCTAGAGGATATGTTCTGGACAAGTCCAGTTACTCGTACCTCCATAGTTGCTGGATTCCTCTGTCTCCTAGTCCTGTTGGGGGTATGCATTGGTGCATGCCAATGGCGTAGAGATGGAATCGCCCGGCTAGGTCCTTGCCCTGCACCAGCGTCTGTGGCCCGTCTGAAGGGGTGTGGTCTACGAGGCGGCATCCTGCCTGAGGAATGTGCTTTGATGAGGCCGATCGTCTTTGCCTCATCATTCATGTCCTTAAATTGTTTTGCTAGATCCTCCCCAAATAGTAAGTTTGGTGGCTGAATATTGGAGGATCTGCATAAGGCTGCGAATCCTGGGTTGGGCGTAGGCTTGATGGCAGTTTTCTTTAAGCAATTGATTTCGAAATGGGCATTACACAGCAGGGCCAACATATCCTGCTGTGTGTTCGATAGTGGTGCCCCTTCAACTGTCCGCCCAAAAGCCGTTATTCCTGCTCCAATTAATTTTAGGACTTTCTGCAGCCTTAACTAATGTGCCCATTTGCCCCCAGATGGTCTGTTTCACTGTGTGCACTCTGAGCGATGCACAGTTAACAGGTGTTTTGTATCTTTTTGTGGTATCATCCATTATGGATTCTTGGAGCTGGTGAGAGGCCATATAATTGATATTCCTGGCCAGGTTTAATTTCAATTCCTCAGCAGTTCCAGCCGGTATGGCGAATTTACTTGCCACATCCGGCACACCTGGAGCAAAGCTTTTGTGCGTTGGTGTATGCTCCTCTGCTATATCACCAGCTTCAGGGTCAGAGTCATACTGCCCTGGCTCTCCCTGCTCATGCAGAAGGGAGGTATCATTCAGCCCTTGACTTTGCGCTGCTGGTATGGGTCCCCATGCAGACTCATGGGCATATGGTTCGTCCTGCAGGTATAGTTTTTCTCTATATGGACCTCTGCTGGAGGTTGCTGCTGAGAGCTGCTGGGGAACCCCGGGGGTATGAAACCCTGGCTGGATTGAGTATTTTCTCTAGGAGGTGTTCCATTTTGTCTAGACGTCCCCAAACTTTTTTGCTGGTGGGAGGGGAGTCTTTTTGGCCTGACTCATCAGAGTCGACAGGCCTTGATGACTTTCTCTTGGCCTTCCTCCCGACTGGAGTGGCCACGGTGCTCTGAGGCACCGGAGTTGCTGCCGCTGGCTGTACTGCCGGTGGCTCTCGAGCCGGTGTGTCTGAAGCCGGCGTAAGTGCCCGCCCGCTGGCCGCAGTCCCGCGGTCAGTCTTTTTGCTTTTGTCGGTGGCACACCTTGCCTTACTTTTAGTCAATTTATCCATTGTGGAATTGTTCCTGCTGGCTCCTGAAACCAGCCTTACGGAACTCAAGCAAATTTGCAGCGTAGTTTAAAACTTACCTGCGAGTATTTAACTTACCGCTGGTGGAGCTGCGCTCTCCAGCCCGTCGCAGCGCCATGCGTCTGACGTAATGACGTGCATGCGCACTGGCGGGGCTTCTTCACGGAATCACTCATGTGACTCCAAAGTAAAATTAGAAGTTCCTTCTGAGTAATATTATTCTTCCTCTATGTCCATCCAACAAAATCATGGATACTTTGTTTGGTAGCTCAATGAATTGGTTTATTTGACGAATTAGTTTAGTTTAGTTAAGAGATACATCATGGAAACAGGCCCTTTAGCCCACCGAGTCCATGCTGGCCAGTGACCCCCATACACTAGCACTATTCTATACACTAGGGACAATTTACAATCTTTACCAAAGCCAATTAACCTACAAACCTGTACATCTTTGGAGTGTGGGAGGAAACTGGAGCACCCAGGAAAACCAATGCAGGTTACAGGGAGAATGTAGAAATTCCATACAGACTGTACCCATAGTCTGGATTGAACCCAGGTGAATGGTGCTGTAAGGCAGCAACTCTCCCACTGCACCACCGTGCTGCCCCATTGTGATAACAGGATCCGTAGTAGGAAAGACTTCCAGGGTTGTGATCTGATACTGCTGCCTAAATTCTGCCAACTATACAGAATAATGAACCAAAATAAATGCATGTTACCCAAATGTGCCTGTTGCACCTAAGATGACAGTGGTTTGGAAAAAATATATTACCCTAAGGAAATAGGGTAAATGCCTTTTGCATTCTGCTTTCAATTAACAAGGATAACTATCGTTTTGCTTTGTCCACATGGACGTGTTATTGATGAAACCCAGAAATGCTCATCCTTCTGGTGCTTTTATATTGATTTCCAATGGTCACAATGAATGGCGGTGCTGGCTCGAAGGGCCAATTCGCCTCCTCCTGCACCTATTTTCTATGTTTCTATAATGTTCAGTACTACTATTAAATAGATCTGTGCAATGTTTTGAGTTTCAATCAATGAATTCATGTGAACGTTTCACTTGTAATCAATGTGTTTTACCTGATTTGCATGCCATGTACCTCTATTAAAGGTTGAGGTGTCTACTTGCATCCAAGGTTCCATTGAAGTGTCAGTTTTTATTGCATTTCCCACACCTTTCCTCCTGCTATTCTGCAATTTCCTCTTCACATAGGCTGTAATGAAATGCATTAAAATTATCATTGTGCTTTGTAACTTCCTCACTGACATGAATTCCTTTAATATAAAATTCCGTACGACTGGGCTTCTTTTTCATTGCTTAATTTTCCTTTTTTTTACTTTCCACTAAAGCACTGCTTGCACCAGATTAGATATGTGCTCCAAAGCACACAAACTCCCTCATGCAAAGGAAACAAAATAAGAAATTAATACCCAAAACAGGATTGTCTTGTGGTTTGATTTAAGCCTGGAGCAATTATACTGCTCATCCTGGGTCATGGGTAAATTTGACCAGACATTTTCTGTGGTGGGTCATCCTTGCAACGGCAATCCAAATTCATTTTCAGAGTCACGTGTCTCCATGCTGTTCTTGTTATAATGTTCTAGAGGGTGACGGGGGAATTTGAATATCATTGTCTTGAGACTATCCATCGTAGTAGGGTTTTACTGGGAGAATATTGTCTTATGTAGGGCTGCCTTCCAAATATCTCGACAGAGGTTTTATTGATGAAACCCAGAAATACTCATCCCTTGCTGTTGCTTCTATAATGATTCCAATTTGCTCACTACTAAGCACTTGCCTTCAGCAATAATTCTCTAAGATGGCATTGGTGGAACCTGATGGGGAAACTTGGTTGCTGCAAATGGTCTGCAAACTCACCTCCTGTGACTCAGGGAAAGTGCCTATAGTTCCACAATTGGCTTGTGAAGTGAGACAAGGCAATCTCAGCATGCAGAAGCAAAGGGGTGACAGCTGGAGATGGTGGACTGCACATTTACAGTGGCTGCGAGTTGTTGTGTCGGCAGAGGTGCCCCGACTGAGCGAGTGGAAGGAGCGCAATTGGCGGCAGTTGCACAGTGATAGTGAAGAAGCAAATGGGCATCACCCTTGGCCAGGCTGACCCCTACTTCATTGATCCAGTGCTGCCCGGACACTGGGCCTTCAAGTGGGGTAATAAGAAATAACATATCTCCTTAAGCCAAGGTTGGATTTTTCAGAGATTTGAAAGTTGCAAGATGGTGTTGGAACATAACAACTATCTACATGCTGTTCCAGAAGAGGATCCATTTTATTCATGAATAGTGTTATTTGTCTGGATAATGTGCAGATCAAGCATTTCACTGTATCTCTGTATAAATGACAATAAATAAATTAACCTATACAAACTAAACTAAACAATTGGGCCCCTCCACTCCGCCAGTGCTCCAATCAACTTCACTTCCTTCCTTTCACCAATCTGTTGCCCCCTCCTCTTTGGCAGCTGCTCTGCTGACCACCCTTCTGACACCAAAAGGTTAGATTACTCGCACCTGACCACATGAAGTGTGCTCTGAGATGAAGGCAGGAAAGCAGATTATTATCTAAATGGAGTCAAGTACAAAACGGAAAAGGGGAAGTACAATTGGATCTGAGGGTCCTTGTTCATCAGTCAATGAAAGTAAGCATGCAGGTACAGCAGGCAGTGAAGAAAGCAAATGGCATGTTGGCCTTCATAACAAGAGGAGTTGAGTATAGGAGCAAAGAGGTCCTTCTGCAGTTGTACAGGGTCCTAGTAGGACCACACCTAGAGTATTGTGTGAAGTTTTGGTCTCTATTGAAGGAGTGCAAAGGTTTCCAGGATTCCGGGATGGTGGGATGCGGGAGGACTGTCATTCTTGCTATTGAGGGAGTGCAGCATAGGTAACGAAGGTCTCCAGGTTAATTCCCAGAGGGGGATGGTGGGATGGCGGGACGGCGGGGGCTGATTGTGGATGATCAGCCATGATCACATTGAATGGCGGTGCTAGCTCGAAGGGCCGAATGGCCTAGTCCTGCACCTATTGACTATGTATCTATTGTCTAAGACGTCCTGACCTTGTGCCATTCTCAATTTACACCCCTCAATCATAATCTCAACAGTCGCGTTTGATCGCTGCTGTGCCAACATCTAGTGCCCAACTACTCCATCATACTTGTGACTAACTATCTGACACTGACCACAGTTGCAAATTAATCTTGATTGATTGTAGCAGGACCAAAACAGTTAGTGTTCCATTGCTTTAATTGCGCTGGAATTTCTCGGTATTTGATGATTTAGAGGGGGAGCACTGAGAGAGAAATTACAAGAATAGGGAGATTGAACAAGGGTCCAGGCTCAAAATGTAATTTACCTATTCCCTCCACAAATGCTGCCTGACCCATTGAGTTGCTCCAGCACTTATGTTTTCATAGAGTCATAGTCATAGAGCGTGGAATCAGGCCCATCAGCCCAACTTGCGCACCTGGACCAACTAGTCCATCTACACTAGTCCCACCTGCCCGCATTTGGCCCATACCCCCCTAAACCTATCCTATCTATGTACCTGTCAAAATGTTTCTTAAATGTTGCGATAGTACCTAGCTCAACTGCCTCCTCTGGCAGATTGTTCCATATACTCACCATCCTTTCTGTAAAAACGTTGCCCCTCAGGTTCCTATTAAATCTTTCCCCCCTCACCTTAAACCTATGCCCTCTGGTTCTTGATACTGGGCAGGAGACTCTATGTGTCTACATGATCTATTCATCCCATGATTAGGAATAGAGTCCTAGCCTGCTCAACCGCTCCCAATAGGTCAGGCCCTCGAGTCCTGGCCACATACTCATAAATCCTCTCTTCACCATTCCAACTTGACACCATCTTTCCTATAACGGTGTCGAAAACTGAACACAATAAACTAAATGTGGCCTTACCAATGTCTTATGTAACTGCAACATGAACTCCCAAACTTCTCATACGTATATTTTGTTCAGCATATTAAACTATTTGTTTCTGTAAATTAAAGTTCCTTAATTGCTCTTCTATGTAAATGTTAATTTAACTGATTACTTTTTTTCTATATTTCTACATTTATAAAAACTCTTTTCACATTGAGATTTATTTTGGAAGTATGTGGAAAATGAAATCTCTCTCATCTGCAATTCTGACTTGGAATATAAACAGATGTGGAATTTAAAGTGCCAACGATTAAAGGGATGAGTTGTTACTGATGATTTTTATTAAAGGCAAATGAAGGTCTTGCAATTATCTAGGACCCTCCAAACCCACAAGATATCCTGATCAAGTAATGGTTTTGGATATGCTTGCAAAAATAAAACTTAAATTTAAAATTCAAAAAGTCAGTTGACAGGGAATGTAGAAAACAATTTAATGCTATTTGTGGAAAATGGCAGCACAGCAGAATCCCACAAATAGTTATGACTTGGCAATGGACTCTAATGGAGGTGTATAAAATCACGAGACTAGATAGGTTAACTCCACAGGGTCTTTTTTTTGGCCAGTGTAAGGGAATCAAGAGCAGGAGGCCATAGGTTTAAGATCAGAGAGGATAGATTTAATAGAAACCCGAGGGACAACTTTTTTATGCAGAGGGTGATGGGTATATGGAACCAATTACCAGATTAAATAGTTGAGGCAGGAACAATAACTACATTTAAAATACAATTGGACAGGTACTGTGCATGGACAGGAATGATTTAGTGGGATATCGGCCAGACGAGGGCAAATCCAGGTTGGATCGGGCATCTTGGTCAGCATGGGCCAGTTTCCACACTTTATGTCTCCATCACTTTTCCTGTTCCAGTTATTGTTTGTAGATGGATTAGGTTGAGTGGTTTTTTTTTTGGGGGGTGGGGGGGTGTGGTGGCGGGGATATGAATGGTCACATGTGAGTTAAAGCTGAAATATCTTGATTTTAACTTGCTGAAATTATCTGTAGACACGAAGGACGCAGATGCCAGAATCTTGAGCAAAAAACAAAACGCTGGAATAACTCAATGAGTCTGCGAACAGAAAGGACAGACGCCATTTGCGGTCAGGACTCTTTCTATAACTTGTTATTCTGAACAAACTATTTGTAGATTGGGGGTCTTGAAGAACAGAAGATTGAGGATAGATTGTGCTCTGATCCAAGAGAGAGCAGTAAGTTCTTGGAGTTTTGTACTGCAGCGTCAGCGATCATACTGAAACACTTAGCAGTTACTCGTAATACCAACTCAGAGAAGCAAAAAAAAAGCATTACAGCTTGTGATGGAATTGATTTCCTGATTAAGGGGTTAGCACAAATACCAGCATTATTATGCTAATTAAGTCCAAGTGCATTGACACAGGAAATAAATAGCAGCCAAAGCCCAGAGAAAGTGAGTTTTAGTGGTCTGTTAATTCCTAGTAATAATTCATTTTTAAGAAAAGAAAATACAGTTTTAAGCCATATTTCAGGTCCCCCAAGACTTTTCAACTTTTAAATACCTCTGAAGTATGGTAATGAATAGAGAAGCCATGCATTGAACCTTGAGACAAAAATACAATTTGTCACATTGTGGAGCTGTTCACGCTACTCATTATAAAGTGCTCAATAATGATGCACGGTTGCCTGGAAATTCATCTGCTCCGTGCTGCACGGCTCACCCACACTGATTCATGCCGGTGCATTAAGATCGCGGTTTGAGATAGCAATCCTTGTCCAACAGTCCAGGCACGATTTCACTAGCTAACGTTTCCTCACAAGAGAAGCGGCGCATGACCCGACTAATGATTGTTAAATTTCAGGCAGCTGCCAGCACTTATGCGCACAGCAAACACATCAAGGCCCCAGCTCTTAAAGGTTCCTCACCTCAAAGCCAACTCAAGGGTTTTTATGCTCTGGCTGAGCAGAATCTCAGATGAAGGGGCAGGAAAGGAGAGGGAGTGTGCTCCCCCATTTTTAGATAGTAGCCCACTCACTGGTGATTATGATCCATAAAAGGAGGGGGATCCAAAAATAATAAAGCTGGCAGGAGGAATTTGCAGAACTCAATGTAAATATGTGATGCCACTTGCAACAGAGCAATGGCAAAATATGGCCACACAAGATAGGTCAGACTGAATGTCCTAACACTACGAATTACACATCAATGTGCTTGGTTCAGAGGCAATGCTTAAATTACTCAGAGAGTTGCATATGCATGCATATGGAGACCCACACTTGAGACCAGACAGACAAACACAAACATTATAAAAGGAGGCAGGTACGCACATGTACACAGAAATCCCAACATGATAATCGAAAACCTTCATGTTTGAGAACAGTGGGGGACTTGGAAAACAGAATCATTAGTGAAGTCAGCTGAAGACAGTTAAGGTGAGAGGCAGAGCAATTTAAAGTTAACCATAGGACTGGGTGCAGCACCAAAATTAGTAAAATGAGTAACAAGGGGTTGGACAGGCTAGATGCAGGAAGATTGTTCCCGATGTTGGGGAAGTCCAGGACAAGGGGTCACAGCTTAAGGATAAGGGGGAAATCCTTTAAGACCGAGATGAGAAAGACTTTTTTCACACAGAGAGTGGTGAGTCTCTGGAACTCTCTGCCACAGAGGGTAGTTGAGGCCAGTTCATTGGCTATATTTAAGAGTGAGTTGGAGTGAGTGGCCCTTGTGGCTAAGGGGATCAGAGGGTATGGAGAGAAGGCAGGTACGGGATACTGAGTTGGATGATCAGCCATGATCATATTGAATGGCGGTGCAGGCTCAAAGGGCTGAATGGCCTACTCCTGCACCTAATTTCTAAATTAAAAAAAAAAAAAAAAAAAAAAAAAAAACAAGGAGCAAGAGAGGCTGTATTGGTGAAGTGCTGTGCGGAGGTAAAGTGCTGAATCTTTGGCGAGGAGGCTGAGGCAAGGCGGCAGTAAGGTAAAAAAACAGGATAAGGGGAGATGGTGTGTTTGAGGAATTGGTGCTGGAGCACAGGCAGGGATTCAGTTTCCTAGACCATCGGGATCTCTTCAGGGGCAGGGGTGACCTGTACAAGAGAGATGGGTTGCACCTTAACTGGAGGGGTATCAATACTGCGGCAGGCAGGTTTGCTCATGCTACATGGGTGGGTTTAAACAAGTTTGGCAGGGTGGTGGGATCTTATACAGGACAGAGGCAGGTTAGAGGTTAGAAGTTGGTATGGAGGGTGATGAGAGAAGGTATGGGACATGTTGGTGTGGGCAAAGGTCTTGATTCCACACTGTATGACTGTATAACACACATGCTTTCTCACACTAGAGAGAGGCAGAAATCATCACCCCACCTCCCACATTAACAAAGGCAGACTCCCTCCCCACACACCTACACCTCCCTCACTCAGACAGGCAGGAATGCTCTGCACTCACTCACACCCTTCATTGTCGTTCAGGCATGCAACTTTCCCCATAACCAATGCCCTCCTTTTAGAGAAAAAGGTAGACCACCGCCTTGCATGCTCTTCCATGCCTAGACACGCATTAATTAACTATGTTGAGAGCAATTGCTTCTCAGTTCTCTTCTAAGTGAAAGTTGTGAGGAGCCTACGGCTAGCCTGCAATCCACACATCACTAAGCTGGAAGAGAGGGCCTTCTCTCTGATAAGCACTGGGCCAAGTGTAAATAGGTGAGATTAATGATCGACATTGTACATTGTTTCTAGAATATCACTTACAATAACAAGGAGCACTTGGGACTCATTCAGATCTTGTTTCTGAGGAGAAATAAAATGGATAAATATTTGAACATGAACTGTCTGCTACATGCCAACAAATGAACACACCCTGACACTCCCACGTTTTGTTCTTACAGACGAAAATTAGAAAATGCCTAACCACTAACCATAGCCAGAGGAATCTGCATGAAAGCAATTTGTGACAAAAGCAATAGGCTGTCATTACAGGCAGTAAATTCCTTGTAAAAGTTTTCAGATTTTGTTCCATTCTTCAGTTTTCTTTTTTGTAATTGAATAAGCAGAAAGGGTTCTCCACTCAATTGTTGGCAGCTAAATCATAAACACATTCTTGTGCCCACATTTCTAATTTTACAACAAATTAAGAAAAAGGAATACCATCCTCCTAGTAAGGCTGTTAAGCAAGAAACCTACAAAGGAACACGCAAAAGTGGGAACCTCAACCCTCTTCCTGCAGCGAATGGATTGGAATTTGTCGGCATTTTGGGAACAGCAGTGTCTGATAGTTTATGGAAAGTCAGGAAATATGTTAAGTGAATTCATCTATGGTTTTTTAAGGAGTTACATAATCCATGTTTTACTTCTGTTTTTGAGACTAAACATTGTGACGGGATGTCAGCTCTGGTATTTTACTCTAAATTAACTCTAAACTCTAAATTAGCAAATCTAAATTGGTGAAATATGGAAGAGATGGTTAAAACAGAAACGTAGACTTGCTGTCGATCCACATTTCATGAACCTTGCCTATAGATATGCTGGAGCTGCTGAGGATCCAAAGGAACAAACCCAGTTGGCCTTCTGATGCCTAGAGAATAAATCCATTTACCTGAAAGATGGTTCATTACTTTCTAACTACATGCATGTTCATACCCCCATCTATCAATCTATAATTGATACACCCTTATTCTAAGCGGCAAGATGCCCTTTATTCTGTTAGCCTCATCAAAGGCAAATATCTAACCAAGCATAAAAAATACTGCTGAAGCAACACTAGTGGTTCAGGTAAATGAGAAGACAACAATTCAAGTTGAGATCCTTCAACTAGACAAGTAAATTGGAGGGAAGAGAGACAGTTGGGACTAGTGCTGGCAAGAACTGGTGGCTCTAGGTGAGGTGGGTGGACTACTGGATGGAGTTAGGTGGTGGAGGGACGGTGGAAACACCTGGTGGCACCACCAGCAGTGGCTGCCTCACCAACAGTCTGTCTGTCCTTTCTTCTTTTTGTTATTTTTAATACGTGTTAAAATATGTTTTAGTATTCCTTGGTTTGTTTAATTTGGGGGGGGGGGGTGGTTTGGGGAAACTTTTTTAAAATCTCTTATCTTGAAAGAGATGCATTTTTTTTCTGTATCGTATATTCGTCCCCTCAGCAGCCTAACATCGTGGAGTTGGCGGCCTTTCCTGGAGACTGAACTGGCGCCCCAAGCCGCGGGAGTCTGCGGGACTTTAACTGGGGATCGAAGCTCAACCGCGGGGCCTGTGGAATTTAACATCATAAAGCTTGTGGTCTCTGGTAAGAAGAGGCCGACTCGGGAGCTCCATGCTTTGGAGAGAGAAACCAATTGTGAATGGTTTGACTGCCTGACCACAGGAGAACAAGAGGAAAAAGATTGAACTTTATTGCCTTGCATCACAGTGAGGAATGTGGAATCCACTGTGATGGATGTTTTACATGGTTGTGTGTTTTGTTGCTTTTCAATTAGAATGGCTGTATGGTAACTCAAATTTCACTGTACCTTAATTGGTACAAGTGACAATAAACTGACCTTGAAACCTTGAGATAGCAACAAAGACTGGAAAGTGATTTGTGGAGGCCCACAGGAGCCGTTGGAAGAGAAGGAGGGGGAGGAGCGACACCCGACCGGTAAGCTTTAAAATCAAGCGCGGGGCTTGAAGGAGACACCCGACCGGTAAGCTTTAAAATCAAGTTTTTTCAGAGGCCCACAGGAGCCGTTGACACCCGACCAGTAAGCTTTAAAATCAAGCGCGGGGCTTGTTTTCACCTAAATCCATAACATTCCATTTGGAGGTGGGGTTTTTTTTGTTGTTTTTTTTTGAGGAAGCCGTTGATTGGTGGGAAGTGGACTAGGGTAAGCAGCTGATTGGTGGGAAGTGGACCAGGGTAAACAACTAATTTACAGTCAGATTTCAGCATTTTGTTGTGTACTTTGTATTGTGTTGCTATTGTATCCTGTGTAAGGGGGGAAGTATGAAGGCCAGGGCAGTGTACTGTTCCGGATGTCAGATGTGGGAGGTCAGGGAATCTGATAGCCCTCCAGACGTCCACATCTGCGCCAGGTGTGTCGAGATGGAGCTCCTAAAGGACTGTGTTAGGAACCTGGAGCAGCAGCTTGATGACCTCCGTCTGGTCAGGGAGAGTGAGGAGGTCATAGAGAGGAGCTACAGGGAGGTAGTCACTCCCAGACCACAGGAGGCAGACAAGTGGGTCACAGTTAGGAAGGGCAAGGGGCAGAGGCAGGGGCTAGAGAGTACCCCTGTGACCATACACCTGGAAAATAGGTACTCGGGTTTGAGTACGATTAGAGGGGACAGCCTAGCTGGGGGCAGCAACAGTGGCCGGGCCTCCGGCACAGAGACCGGCCCTGATGCTCAGAAGGGTAGCAAAAAGAGGAGGGCAATTGTAATAGGGGACTCTATAGTTAGGTGGTCGGATAGGCGATTCTGTGGACGCAGTCGGGAGACCCGGATGGTAGTTTGCCTCCCTGGTGCCAGGGTCTCGCATGTGTCAGAACGTGTCCAAAAGATTCTGATAAGGGAGGGAGAGGAGCCTGATGTTGTGGTACACATAGGTACCAATGACATAGGCAGAAAAAGTGACGAGGTCCTGAAGGGAGAATTTAGGGAGTTGGGGGGAAAGTTAAGGAGAAGGACCAAAAGGGTAATGATTTCAGGATTACTGCCTGTGCCACGTGACAGTGAGAGTAGGAATGAAATGAGGTGGAGGATAAATGCGTGGCTGAGGGACTGGTGCAGTGGGCAGAGATTCAAGTTTCTTGATCACTGGGACCGCTTTTGGGGAAGGCATGATCTGTACACAAAGGACGGGTTGCACTTGAACCCGAGGGGGGACCAATATCCTGGCAGGGAGATTTGCAAAGGCTACTGGGGAGACTTTAAACTAGAAAGGCTGGGGGGAGGGACTCGGGTAGAGGGGGTTAGGGGTCAGGGTGTGGGGCAAGAGGCAGAGAAGGGAAGCACTCGGACCCAAAATGTAGGCGAGAAAGATGAAAAAGATAATAGACAGAGAATAAGGGATGGTGGGTTTCTAAAATGTGTATATTTTAATGCTAGGAGCATTGTAAGTAACGTGGATGAACTTAGAGCCTGGATTGACACCTGGAAATATGATGTTGTGGCAATCAGTGAAACATGGTTGCAGGAGGGCTGTGATTGGAAACTAAATATTCCAGGATTTCTTTGCTTCAGGTGTGATAGAATTGGAGGGACCAGAGGGGGAGGTGTTGCATTGCTTGTCAGAGAAGATATTACAGCAGTGCTTTGGCAGGATAGATTAGAGGGCTCGTCTAGGGAGGCTATTTGGGTGGAACTGAGAAGTGGGAACGGTTGTAGCAACACTTTTAGGGGTGTACTATAGACCGCCAAATGGGGAGCGAGAATTGGAAGAGCAAATATGTAAGGAGATAGCTGATATTAGTAGTAAGCGCAAGGTAGTGATTGTGAAGGCAGTGCTGGACCTCCTGTTAGGAAATGGGGCAGGTCAGGTGATGGAGGTATGCGTTGGTGAGCACTTCGGGACCAGTGATCACAATACCATTAGTTCCAATATAATTATGGAGAGAGTCAGAACTGGACCTAGGGTGGAGATTTTTGATTGGAGAAAGGCCAACTTTGAGGGAATGCGTAAGGATTTTAAAGGAGTGAATTGGGACACTTTGTTTCATGGGAAGGATGTAGAAGAGAAATGGAGGACATTTAAAGGGGAAATTGTAAGAGTACAGAATCTTTATGTCCCTGTTAGGTTGAAAGGAAATAGTAAAAATTGCAAAGAGCCATGGTTTTCAAGGGAAATTGGACACATGTTTCGAAAAAAGAGAGATATCTACAATAATTATAGGAGGCATGGAGTAAATGAGGTGCTAGAGGAGTATAAAGAATGTAATAAGAATCTTAAGAAAGAAATTAGGAAGGCTAAAAGAAGACATGAGGTTGCTTTGGCAAGAAAGGTGAAAGTAAATCCAAAGGGTTTCTACAGCTATATTAATAGCAAAAGGATAACGAGGGATAAAATTGGACCAATAGAGAACCAGAATGGACAACTATCTGCAGAGCCAAAAGAGATGGGGGAGATATTGAACAATTTATTTTCTTCGGTATTCACCAAGGAGAAGGACATTGAACTCTGTGAGGTAAGGGAAAAAAAAAAGTAGAGTAGCTATGGAAACTATGAGATTCAAAGAGGAGGAAGTACTGACACTTTTGAAAAATATAAAAGTGGATAAGTCTCCAGGTCCTGACAGGATATTCCCTAGGACATTGAGGGAAGTTAGTGTAGAAATAGCAGGAGCTATGACAGAAATATTTCAAATGTCATTAGAAACGGGAATAGTGCCGGAGGATTGGCGTACTGCGCATGTTCCATTGTTTAAAAAGGGTTCAAAGAATAAACCTAGCAATTATAGACCTATTAGTTTGACGTCAGTGGTGGGCAAATTAATGGAAAGGATACTTAGAGATAATATATATAAGCATCTGGATAAACAGGGTCTGATCAAGAAAAGTCAACATGGATTTGTGCCTGGAAGGTCATGTTTGACAAATCTTCTTGAATTTTTTGAAGCGGTAACTAGGCAAATTGATGAGGGTAAAGCAGTGGATGTTGTCTATATGGATTTCAGTAAGGCCTTTGACAAGGTTCCCCATGGAAGGTTGGTTCCGAAGGTTCAATCTTTGGGTGTTAATGGCGGAGTAGCAAGATGGATTCAACAGTGGCTGAATGGGAGATGTCAGAAAGATGGTGGATGGCTGTTTGTCAGGTTGGAAGCCGTGTCAAGGACCACTGGGGTGTACATCAATGATCTCAAGATGATACTAAGATAGGTGGTGTTGTGGATAATGAAGTAGATTTTCAAAGTCTACAGAGAGATTTGGGCCATTTGGAAAAGTGGGCTGAAAGATGGCAGATGGAGTTTAATGCAGTTAAGTGTGAAGTGCTACATCTTGGCAGGACAAATCAAAAATAGGACGTACATGGTAAATGGTAGGGAATTGAGGAATGCTGTGGAACAGAGGGATCTAGGAATAACTGTGCATAGTTCCCTGAAGGTGGAATTGCATGTAGATATGGTGGTAAAGAAAGCCTTTGGGGTGCTGGCCTTTATAAATCAGAGCATTGAATATAGGGGTAGGGAAGTAATGTTAAAATTGTACAAGGCATTGGTAAGACCAATTCTGGAGTTTGGTGTACAATTTTGGTTGCCTAATTATAGGAAAGATGTCAACAAAATAGAGAGAGTACAAAGCAGATTTACTAGAATGTTGCCAGGGTTCCAGCAACTATGTTACAGAGAAAGGTTGAACAAGTGAGGTCTTTATTCTTTGGAGCGCAGAAGGTTAAGGGGGGACTTGATTGAGGTCTTTAAAATGATGAAAGGGATAGACAGAGTTGACGTGGATAAGCTTTTACCATTGAGGGTAGGGAAGATTCAAACAAGAGGGCATGACATGAGAATTAAGGGACAGAAGTTTAGGGGTAACGTGAGGGGGAACTTCTTTACTCAGAGGGTGGTGGCTGTGTGGAATGAGCTTCCAGCAGAAGTGGTGGAGGCAGGATCGATTTAACATTTAAAAGTAAAGTGGATAGGTATATGGACGTGAAGGGAATGGAGGGGTATGGTCTGAGTGCAGGTAGATGGGACTAGGGGAAAACAAATGGTCGGCACGGACTGGAAGGGCCGAGTGGGCCTGTTTCCGTGCTGTAATTGTTATATGGTTATATGGAAGTAGAAATGGGTTGCAGATGATGGAATCCCATGTGAAAGTAAAGCGACGTCTTGTACCAAATAAGGGAGGTGAGGTGGGAAGCTCATTGACTGTTGGCTGTAATGTTGGCTGTGATTCTCTCTCCCAAATTTTGCTTGAACTAACAAACATTTACAGCTTTTTGGGATAGTCTATGTCATGGTTACAATGTTAAACAAAGCTTAGAATTTCTTTATCTCTATTTTGGAGAACCAGCAGAAATGTTGGTCAGGATTTTGCCAGTTCAGTTGAGGTTCCAGTCAATTAGCTGCCATTTAAAAAAAAAAAAAAAAACTATGACTGGACCCAGCTCTGGGTAGTTCTATGCAAACCTATTTGTTGAGTCTTCATCAATAGATAGTGGAAAATCCCCATTCAGGACTTACTCCACCTGATGTCCCTTTTCCAGAGCAAAATGGTGCAGGATACAGCAGATGAGCAGTTGGACAGTTACTCTGAGTCATAGAGAAGGACAGTATTGCTCCTGCAGTACAACAAAAATATTGTTGAAAAAGTGCAATGATCTAACTGATGACTTGTCTAATTGATCTAATAGCCTTGTTGTGTCACAGTTCAGCAGGTGAACAATAGCCCTCATCTTGCAGGGAGTTTACTATGATGGGTTAGGGGAATAATGCAGAATAAGATTATATTGAGAACTGTGCAGAAGGCAGCATATCTCAGTAAGTGTTATGGTTACTCATTGCCCTCTCCCCAGAAATTCATGGAATGAGCCTTTGGTATATGTGAATATCACTGGGAGGTTTTCTGAGTACCAAAAAGTGCACTTTTGGGAAATTCTTCATTTATGGCATTAATAGGATCCCTCAACTAGCCCTTCCCTGCTCATTCTATGATCTAGACACAGAGTGTTAGAGTAACTTAGTGGGTCAGGCAACATCTCCAGAGAACATGGATATGTGACGTTTCAAGTTGGATCCTTCCTTCAATGGAGGCATGGAATACATACTGACTAATGCCATCACCAAAGAACCCAAGGTATAAAAAATGAAGGCCATGATGTCATCATTTCAGAGTGAAAGCATTAACAATTCTGACAGTGTATGGTCCAGTCAAGATAAACGTCTCCATAAGAAGGATTCACCAAACATGACAGAACAAATTAAAGATTATATCATATCTGTATTACTAAAACTAAGATCATGACCACTTTCTGACTTCCTGTTTCGTGATTCCCGAAAGAACGCCGCCACTCACGGCCGTCATTTTTGGCCACCTCGCTCAGTCCCCCTCTGCCGGACTAGACTGGAGGATTTTTCCCATCAATGAAAAATCAGAGAATTATTAATGTTTTAAAAAATGTTGCCATTCTCTCTGCTGCCCCCGCTGGCGGCAGGGGGAGGGACTATAAAACCCTCACTCGGTCCCACAACGCCTCACTCGGTCCCTGCGAGATGGAGGAAGCAAGAGGGTCACAGCTCTCTGAACTGCGAATCACACTGAACGCATGTCTACTCAACGGTGCGTCCCCTCGATGTGGATGTAAAGTGTTTGCCAAATTGTCTTGGCTTTTAAAGACTTTTCTGAAAACGTGTTTGTTGCTTGCAAAGTGTTTGCCCAATTGGCTTGGCTTTTAAAATGCGTTCAACAGTTTTCGGATGGATATAGCATGAATAAACATTTTATTAGATCAGGACTGTGTTTAATTACAAAATTGGCGCTCATTCCGTGACTTCCACTTAGTGGCAAGATGGCGCTGAAAGCGTCATTTCCGTTTTGTGACAAGATGGCACTGACTGCAGAAGGCACAGACTGAAGATGTCGTTGAATAATTCAAGTGAGCTTACTGCTCTGTCTATGGTGAGTGTGTATGTTGGACGTTATTTGAAGCACGTTTTAAACAGGAGGCTTTAAACGTTTGAATCATTTGTTTTACACACTGTGTGTTCACCACGTTCTGAAGTTACTTGGCATTCTAGTATTGGTTATGTGTGTGAGTGAGTCTGTGTGTGTGTGGCTCTGAGTGAGTCTGTGTGTGTGTGACTGTGAGTGAGTCTGTATGTGTGTGAGCCTGTGTGTATGAGTGAGTCTCTGTCTGTCTGTGTGTGTGAGTCTGTGTGTGAATCTGAGAGTCTGTGTGTGTATAGGGGGGTAGCACGCAAGGTCCTGGGTGAAAGGGCTTGACAAACGGAACCACTCAATCAATCTGGAGGACATCGCAGCTTCTGGTGTATGTTGTTAATACATGAAACTTGTACTTTGCTACCTGTTAAAAATCACCTAAATGGTGGATTTCTGCACTGCAAATAAATGTGGAAGTCTGGGTAACCATGAGAGACATCTATCCTACATCCTACTGTCCAAAAGTGAAGAGAAATGAAGGTAAAGA